>VDFB02137365.1:22881030-23398752 GCA_007258455.2 Sequoia sempervirens | reverse complement strand
AAACATGCATGCTCACTCTAAGGCAATGGAACTTCAAGCCATATGTTGGGTGAGACACATACACATGCAGTCGTTGTGTGCTCACGCAAACAAGCAAGTGGCTATGGGAAATTCATGCCTTGATTTGGCTTCCCTTCCAACCAGACTAAAGCTATACCTTCTAATAACTTTGATAAGGTGCTACACAACAATGAACTTCGAGCTTCATGATTCAAGCAAAGCTTCATCTGCTTGATACTCATGAACAAACAAGATGGCTCCATAGGCATGCAAAGTGTGTTATGCAAGGTGGCCATATAACAAAAAATGTAAATGCAACATAGTCAATGTTCAAAGGAGTTTTTATTAGTTCATGTAATGTCTTATCTTAGGGAACATTGTGCCTAATTTATCTAAGAGGGGACCAATCAAAGAATAGAAGATTCAAAACTTAGGGGATGCAATGTGTCACATCAAGCCACTAAGAGGAATATAATATGCTAAGAGAGATCACACTTTTGAGGGATATCACCTCCAATGTCACCACAAAGTGAAAGACACATCACATAAAGTAAGAAAACTATACAATGAAACATGAATTAAAATGCAAAATAATAATGCCAATGTATGTCCCCACTTTAAAGAAATTGATAAACACCATGCTATGAGAAATTACTTTAAACTAGAAAATGATTAATGCTGAAAATAAAGAGGACACATGAGAGCTAACTTGGAAAGCCCTATGGGTATGTGCAGGATCATGATGGGCCAAAAAGTGGCAATATGATGGGTATGTGGCTGACGACTATTTTTTTACCCAAAATTGATTAAACGAAAAGGGTTTTTGAAGGAGGTTCTCGAAATTTCACCAATATAAATTATTCTTTACTTTGAATTTAATAAATAATTATTATTCATTTTCTATTCAAATTATGACTAAAGTCCTAATTGATAGGTTGATTGAAAACATCTATACCTTTCAAATGGTATCACATTTTTTGAATCCAAAACATGTGACACATTCTATACATACTATAGGACTAAAAAATAAAATTGAATTTCATGAAGTTTTGACCAAGTTAAGGTGGTTAGATACAAGTTTTTATATTTTTTAAAATTTGTAATAAAAACATAATTAATTATTTACTTGGAAAAAATTACAAAAAATATGCATCACATTGGGACATGAGTCATTTACTTATATCTAAAATTATAAGAAAATATTATTATTTTTATTGTGTTAGGGTGGTTAGACAACACCTACTCTATTTTTTACTTGAAATTAAGTACTACTACATTGAAATTTCAAATTTTCACTAAATAGATTTTTTTTAAAACAAACCTAGTAGTTTAGAAATTACGTTCAATTTGCTACAAATTATTCTTACATATTTTTTAAATAATATAGATAACTTATTCATTTTTTACGTCAAGTTGCCCAACTCTAATTTTTCTAATTTTTTTGCCACTTAAGGGCTTGTTTTTTCCATGATGATCCTGCACATACCCCTATGCCATGTCATATGTTTGTAAATAATGCTATATCATGTAAAGGAAGATAAAGGTTTCCCCCAAAAATAAAAATTCCAAACACATGAGGGATCCATGGATTCAGGGTTAGTATGTTCTTGCTAAAATGTTTTTAGAGAGCTCCAAACTATCATCATTCCCCAAATACTCATAGAATTGGAGGAATGACACAAAGAGAGATAAAACAAAGAAACACATTTCAGGTCAACATGGAAGAGAGATGAAGGTCTTGACACCTTGTTCCATCCCCAAAAGGAAAACACAAGACAAATGAAAAGATAAACATAAAGGAAGATATTTTGGGTCAACATGGAAGAGACATGAGTGTCTCAATGCATTACATCATCTCTAAAAGGAAAACACAAGAGAAAGAAAAGATAAAAAGGAAAGGTAAAAGATTTATAATATTAAGAAGAAAGTAGGTAAAAATATAGGAATATCACAAAGAGAGAGAGAGATAATCAAATAGAATATCATGGGAGATCACAACACACACATGCAATCACACAAAAGAAAAAGAAATAATGTAAAAGTATAGTTAGGCACATGTGAGTCAACCTATTAGCAGGTCGTGTACATCCTAATCATTTTCATCATATATAGAAGGTGTAAAACTATCCAAATGGACAATAGAAAGTGATGAACTAGGGTCATTATTAGGTTCACATTAGGTTAACCAAAATGAAAGGAAGAAAATTGGAATTCTATGCTTGGGAGATAGAATAAAAATCTTCTTCACTCTCATTCAAGGAATCCCTAGATATCTCAATCCAAGGATGATGTAAGGGGAAGAGATCTTGGAATAGAGTCTCCTAGGGTCTTATTAGAGACTAAAGAGGGGTTCACCACCAAGCCAGGGCTTGGAAAGACTAATGAAATGGAAGACCTAATTTTTAAACCTAGTGTAATGCATAACTTCACTAAATGACCTAAAAATGCACGTGAAACAAAACAAGAAGCTAAGAGATTATAGATGTGCACCTGGAAATTTGTAGAGGCTTGGATGAAGACTTAAAATTCTGAAAACATTGAAATTAATGCTTGCTAGGACTCATACACCAGTCTGGGTGATTTAGTCCTAGATTAGGGTTTTTGGGTAGGAACAAAAATCTAGTAGAGATATGTCTAGAACTCCTAAAATCTGTAAATCTTACTGTACTAGGAATTATATGCCTGAATTAGTGTATCAATCCATTTTGACTTTTCTAGAAAATTAGGATATGAATATGCTCTTGAATCCTTGCTTTTCCTTCTTGACTTGGTTTCTAGACTCGAATGTGAAGTTTCTACTCTATAGATGCTCTCCAATGATCTTGTTAGTAAGGTGAAAACTTGAATGAATTTGTAACTTTAACAATTTTTTTCTAATCTTACTCCTTAGAAGGTATTCAACCTAGATCTAGGGTATGTGCAAGATCATCATGGAAAAAATAGGCCCTTAAGTGGCAAAAAATTCAGAAAAATCAGAGTTAGGTAGCTTGACGTAAAAATTTGAATAAGTTTTCTATATTATTTGAAAAATAAGTAAGAATAGAATTTGTAGCAAATTGAACGTATTTTCTAAACTACTAAGTTTATTTTTAAACAAAAATCCTATTTGGTGAAAATTTGAAATTTCAATGCAGTAGTACTTAAAATTCAAGGAAAAAATGAGAAGTAGGTGTCTGTCTGACCACCCTAACCACAATAAAATGATAATATTTTTTATAATATTTTACATATAAGTAGAGGACTCATGTCTTGATGTGATACATTTTTTTTTTGTAATTTTTTTCTAAGTAAATAATTAATTATAATTTTTTTACTATAACTTATAAAATATAAAAACTTGTATGTCTGACCACCTTAACTTGGTTAAAACTTCATGAAATTCATTCTTTTAATCCTATAGTATACAAAGCATGGAATTTGATGCATTTTTTAGATTTAAAAAATGTGGTACCATTTGAAAGCTATAGATTTTTTTCAATCAGCCTATCAATCAGGACTTTAGTCATAATTCAAATAGAAAATGAATAATAATTATTTATTAAATTCAAAGTACCATGCATAATTTATATTGGTGAAAATCTGAGAATCTCCTTTAAAATCCCTTTTCGTTTCATCAATTTTGGGTAAAAATAAGGTCATCAACCACATACCCTACACATACCCATGATATCGCCACTTTTTGGCACATCATGATCCTACACATACTCTCTACAAATCAAACACTAAATAGGGAAAAATGTTGTTTTTATAGTGGAAAGGGTTTTTCCTTGGTCAAAGCCTATTTTGGTAATCAAACCTTATAGTGAAATCAAATGAGATTAAGGAATGATGAATGAAAAAAATGTAATGTTGTAACTTTCCAAACCCTAACAATAAAATGATGCAAACATGTATGAAGTGGCTTCAATGGATGTGGATCTTAACTCTTGCTACAATGTGATAGATCTTGACTTGAATGCTAGCTTGAATAATAAAACCCTACATCACAATTGTTAGCTCAAAAACAAACATGATGCATGATGACTTTGACATGATGCTTGATGATTGAATAATGCTCCAAACACTTGATAATCAACCCTTGAATTCTCTTGAATGCTATTATAAGCAATTGAATGCTCTTGTGAACTCTTGAATGCTCAAATTTTCTATAATGCATGAATACTCAAGATGCTAGGTGAAAAATGGGTGAAACAACCTTGTATTCATACTTGTTTATGCCAAATTTCCTAAAATTACAACACTACAAGCTGACATAAGATCCACACTAACATAAGATCTATGAGGATAAAATACCTTGAATAATTTGAATTAAATTTAGTTTTGGGCCACATGGGACTCATATGCCAGAAGTGGTGTATGAATCACATTAGGCTTAACTATGGGACACATTTTTTAAAACTGTTTAAAATGATGTGAAATCTAGATTAGGGCCCTAAAACCTAGGTGGGACTCATACACACAAGGTGGTTTATGAGTCCCATATCACTAAATCTAGGCCACACAACCTAAAAAGGCATGAATTATGATTAGATATTGGCTTATGTGAGGATTATCCTCAAAAAGATGCATTAATTAAGGCTTGTGGATGCAAAATAAGGCCAATTAAGACATAAAAAATCCCAATTAATAATGAAAACCCTATATAAGTTTGAAAGTGTGGTACAACAGTTTACAACACCCTAAATAGGGTACAATTAATATCATTTAGTTCACAAGGGCCCAAGACCTATTGTGAGCATGTTAAACACATTATAACACTAAGTCAAGACATCATTAAGCTCAATTTTATAAAGAGGGCCCAAAGAAGTGTGAAAATGTCATACATGAAATTTTTTGACACTACATGTTTAATTACCTAAATGGGGTTTGACCAAGGCAAACCCATATTCCCTAACAAAACAACACTTTTTCTCTCTTTGTGTGATTGCAGGTTTAAAGGTTGAAGAAAAAGTGGACTTGAAGCCTTCAAAAGTATCAAGATTCCAAAGTTGTAAATGCTCTAAAAGTTGTCATGTAAAGTTGACAAGGATTAATGGGGTCATTGCAATCCTCATCATTTAATTTATCAATCCAATGTGGTGTCCATGGCTGTCTGCAAGAGAGAGTAGAAAACTTGCTTGACAATCTATTCTACAGTCTATTCTACTTGCATGAAATAAATCCTATTTGCATGAAATGGACCTAATCTAAGGAACACTTGCATGAATTTAAAAAAACTAAACTACTTGACACTTGCTGGAAATGAAAAGTCTTGCTTGAATTCAAATTTACTCTAGAAATTTGGAATTACATTGCTGGTCGATGAAACTAGATCTATCCTATTTCCTCATGCTGAAACAAGCCTTTATAATCCCCTCCCCTTGATCAAAATGATCAAATTTCATTTATAGAATTCATATTCTATATCAATCCACTAAGAATGTGGATCCAAGATCCTATTTTTGAGGGGTCATTTACAAAACTTTAAGAAACTTGAAGTTGTTGTCCTCCATTGTACCACTTTTGTCTCAATCATTTTATGATGCTTACTTATTATTTCTTGATACAAAACATGCCAATTTCTCAAAAGGGTTTTTATATCTTCAAATATAGTTTCCAGATCATTTTGAAGTTTTGAATTTCATTAAGAAATGAGGAAGATATCACTATTTTACTGAGACTACATTTTTAACTATTTCTAAATGCCTGATTTTTATGAGGTCTTCAGTTCTCCACATGAATGAAGGAATTATTCTTCACTTTTCTTGCCAAAATAATTGATCATTAAAATTAATAACATGCTATAATCATGCAACAAAATTTGATTGATGTGGTAGCTTGAGTTATCTTTGGTGGAAGAAGGAATCATGAAATGTAATAACTGTGAGAGATCTTTGAACTCAACATGAAACAAATACTCATCCCATTAATTTTGGAATGATTGATGCTCCATGATTTTTTATGAATGTAGGAGTGTGCTAGGATTCTTCTTTATCTTCTCATTACTTCTTCAAATCCTTCTAAAGCTTTCAGGAGTTAACTACTTCAAGTGTCTGGAGCTCTCTGTTGCAAGTGTCTATGAAGCTTCTTCTTCCCATGAGTTATTTAATAACCCATTTATTTGCATTATATCATCTTAAAAAATTCATGGAGACATATTAGAGGCAATTTGGATCACATTTAATTACTAAAAATAAATCAAACAATTACTTTATATTCTACTTTAAACAAGCTAAAGAACTTTCAATCATCACTCAAATCCACTTTAACATTAATGCATTAAGAAGAAATAGATGATTTTCTTTAATAAAATATGAGACAATTTATGGTCTCATCATTTCCCCCACACCTAAAATGTTGCAGGTCCCTCTGCAACTCATAATGAGCCTTCAAATTTAATAAATTCATCATTTTTTAGTAGTTTTTCCGGGTAGCTCCTAAAGGCTCCTGAAGAGCTCCTAAAAACTCCTGACAACTCCTAAAAGCTCCTAAACAGTTCCCGACAGCTCCTGAAATCTCCTAAAAGCTCCAAAACATCTCCAGAACAGTTCCAAAATAGCTCTAGATAGGTTCAAACTGCTCCTTAAATCTTTAGAACTGCTTTTAAATGTTTTTCTTCTCTTCTTTTGAGTGGATTGAGTAAAATAAAAGAACTTTAAGTTGAATAAGAGTAAAATAATAAGGTAAATACCTGTTTTAATCTTAGTTTTCCATGAAACCATCATGCATAAGTTGAAGTTCACTTTCTCCATGCTGCATGCAAAGAATTTATTCAGCTTTTAAGAGCTGCAACCTGATCTTTTACATTGAATACCAACTCAAATTGCTTCATCATTATTTTTCTACACTAACCAGTCATCCATAATGCCAAAATATCTTCCACAAGTTTTTAGAGCAGCAACTTGTATAGAAAATTACATGCTTACAACCTTAGAGAAGAGAAAATAGCATGTGCAAAGCACTTATTTGCAAAAATCAAATCTACCCTAACCTACTCTACTTAATGATGTAGAGAGGTTACACATAACCATTAACTGGTTCTGAAAAATATCTTCCCCTTCTCAAAGTATGTTTCCATGCACTCAATTTTCTGAGAGAAGAGAATGAAAAGAAGATGACAAAAAATTTGAAACTCAATGCTTCACCTTCTTTTTTAGTGGAAACCTTCTTCATGATGTTTGATTCTAGCAAATACATGGGTTGATTGGAGAGATCTTGCAATCCTTCCTTTTGATTTGCTGCATGCATGACTGGAAACAACTCTTTTTTCTTCAAATCTCTGATTGGGCAGCCCTCCTTTGACTTCATAAATTTGATTGGGCAGCCATTCTTGGATTTTGAAGGTCTCCAAATAAGTCTCTTTCTTGCAAGCTTTTGTAATGAAGACAAGATATCTTCATTGTATTTTGCACCTCTTGCAAACAATAATCTATCAATTCTTTCCTTAAAGAAATATCCTTTGCTAGGATTTGGAGTGATGGTCCTCCAACTAAGGATATTTTGAAATAGATAGGGGGATTTCTCTTTAGAACTGATATTTTGGGGGGGTTTTGAGAGATGAATCTTTCTTGAGGAACTTCTAAATCTAAAAGGTTGTCAAACTAATTTGCTCCATTCCCTAATGACACCTACCCCCGGCAACAGCGCCAAAAATGATGGGGTCATTGTAGTCCTCATCATTTAATTTATCAATCCAAGGCGGTGTCCATCGTTGTCTAAGAGAGAAAGTAGAAAACTTGCTTGACAATCTATTCTATAGTCTATTCTACTTGCATGAAATAAATCCCATTTGCATGAAAGAAAATTCATGAAATGGACCTAGTCTAAGGAACACTTGCACGAATTCAAAATGCTAAACTACTTGACACTTGCTGTAAATGAAAAGTCTTGCTTGAATTCAAATTTACTGTGGAAAGTTGAAAATACATTACTGGAAATGAAACTAAAACTATCCTATTTCCTCAGGCTGAAACAAGTCTTTCTAATCCCCTCTCTTTGATCAAATGATTATATTGCATTTATATAATTTATATTCTATATCAATCCACTAATAATGTGGATCCAAGATCCTATTTTGAGGGGTCGTTTATAAAACTTTAAGAAGCTTGAAGTTGTTGTCCTCCATCGCGCCACTTTTGTTTCAGTCATTTTCTGACACTTACTGCTCCTTCTCTGCTACAAACCATGCCAAATGCTCAAAAGGGTTTTTATATTTTCAAATCTAGTTTCCAGATCATTTTGAAGTTTCAAATTTCATTGAGAAACGAGGGAGATATTGTTGTTTTACTGAGACTATATTTTTGACTATTTTTGAATGCCTGATTTTTATGAAGTCTTCAGTTCTCCACGTGAATGAAGGAATTATTCTTCACTTTTCTTGTCGAAATCATTGATCATTAACATTAATAACATGCTATAATCATGCAACAACATTTGATTGATGTGGTAGCTTGAGTTATCTTTGGTGGAAGAAGGAATCATGAAATGTAATAACTGTGAGAGATCTTTGAACTCAACATGAAACAAATACTCATCCCATTAATTTTGGAATGATTGATGCTCCATGATTTTTTATGAATGTAGGAGTGTGCTAGGATTCTTCTTTATCTTCTCATTACTTCTTCAAATCCTTCTAAAGCTTTCAGGAGTTAACTACTTCAAGTGTCTGGAGCTCTCTGTTGCAAGTGTCTATGAAGCTTCTTCTTCCCATGAGTTATTTAATAACCCATTTATTTGCATTATATCATCTTAAAAAATTCATGGAGACATATTAGAGGCAATTTGGATCACATTTAATTACTAAAAATAAATCAAACAATTACTTTATATTCTACTTTAAACAAGCTAAAGAACTTTCAATCATCACTCAAATCCACTTTAACATTAATGCATTAAGAAGAAATAAATGATTTTCTTTGATAAAATATGAGACAATTATTGTCTCATCAAGGCTCAGAAAAATTTAGATCTAGAGCAAGATGTCCAACCTATCTACATGAAACTAGTGGGAAAAGGCTTATTTGATCCATCTTCAAAGGCTCACAAAGTTTTGCTTCAAAATTCTACTCCTAGAACACTTCGCAACAAAATGGGAATGATATTCCACTTGTGGCATGAGTCCTACTATACCTATTTTTGGTTATTTTCTATAGATCATGATTCAGTAGTTCCAAATTCTTGTTTCCACCTAGAAAACCTAGTTTGGGAATGATATTCCCAGACTAGCGTATGAGTCCTAGTAGGCTTCAAACATCAAGATTTCATGGTTTCAAAACTTTTTTTGACCAAATCTTTCTTCCAAGTGCACCTCTATTCATTCTCAATTTGTTGTTCTGCATTTTAGTTTCATATTCTAGGTTGAATATCACAAGGTTTTGCATATCATTTACATTTCTTGTCTTTCCAAGCCCTTGCTTGGTGATGAACCCCATTTTATTCTCTAATAAAACACTAGGACATCCCTATTGTGGATATCTTTCCTTTTTACATCCTTGGATTGAGATCTCTAGGGTTTCCTTGAATAGAAAGTGCTAGAAGCTTGTTAGCTTTATCTCCCAAGCATAGAGCAACAATTTTTTACCTTTCATTTTGGTGAACCTGACCTTTATAACACCTCATTTCTTATTTGGAGTGCATCATAATCTTAGATATGGCTTGCATTAACATTGCATTAGGTTTTACATTATTTAAGTTGCATGTAGGGTTTCTAAATTTTGCATTAGTGAAAGTGCATATATATTGCATTTTTGCATCATTCCATCATTCAATTTCACTAAAATCATGCAATTAGAAGTATTCAACATAGCATACAAGTTAGAAACCTTAGAAACAACTCAGAATTTGCTAAAATTGGTGCAAAAATCCTAATGTGGGACTCATATGCACCTCTAGGCGAGTTAGTCACAGTATAGGTTGTTTTTCCTACTATTTGGGAATTTTGTGTGGTGTATTTTTTAGCATTTGACCCTTCCAAAAACCCTAATTGGGACTCATATAACCCTCTGGGAAAATTAGTCCTAGATCAGCCCTAAAACTACCTCTTATGTAGCATTAAAAATATCATTTTTGTACTTATATTTGTTGTCATTAGATAGTTGTTTTAGTTTATTGATTTTTTGTTACATGCATTTCATTAGATCTATCTTAAATTAGTTCATTTCATACATTTCTTAATTTTAAAATTTCATTTACAATACTTTATTTTCAAATTGTTGCATAGTGTAATCAGAAAATTAATTTTAAACATTTCATTCTAGGTCATTGTGTTACATTTTAAGTCCCTCTCCATTTTGAGTTTGTATATATTACTTTTTACAAATGTTAAAATATTTGTCTTTTCCAAATTTTCAAAGAAAGAGGCAGTCCATAAGCATGCTAGTCATTCATTCAATGCATTTCCTAATTATGGGTGTCTCTTAGTGCAAGAGAGTGAAATTGTTGATGCTTTCCTTAAACCTACACCCCCTCTTATATCTCCTATTTGTGGGAACAATGTGATAGAAGAAGATGAAAACATAGACAATCATGATAATCATAGTTTATCTTCTCCTAATACCTCTCCTACATGTGACGAAGATATTTCAACGTTAGAAGATGTACCCATTGAGAATCATGACAATGTTGAAATCTCCACTTCTATAAACTCTCCTACATTGGAAGATATTATAGCACAAGAGAATGAGATCATAGATACATTTCTAAACATCACCCTACCTAATTTCCATTCACCTTTTTCTTTTGAGAACATTCTAATGAACGAGAATACAACCTAGGGTAATCATAAAAATCATATTCACTCTTTTCCTAATATCTCTCCTAGTTGTAAAGAAGATAAATATGTTAGAAGAACCAATCAATGAGAGTTTTGAGAACCCTATTTGTTTCTCTCCTCTTACCTCTCCTATTATGCAAGACATTACTAAACAAGAGGACATAACAATAGCTAATCATGACGATCACATAACACAACACGAGACCATTGAAATGTACCTACATAGCACTCCAACTAGTCTACATTCATCTCCCAACATCTTCCCCTCATGTGATAATGTTGTAAATGATGAGGATATGTTGGTGTTAGATAATCAAATCTTTAAGGTCTATAACAATCCTCTTTATCTTCCTTCCCCTACTATCCTATTTTGGAAGACATTATGGGACAAAAGAATGAAATCATAGAAAAAGATGAAAATCACATTTGATCTTCTCCTAGTATCTCTCCTAGTTGTGAAGAAGATATTTTGAGGTTAGAAAATACAACCAATGAGATTCATGAGAATCTTATGTGTTTCTCTTCTCCTAGGGAAAACATTATTGAAGAAGAAAACATCATTGACAAGCAAGAAAATATAACCATTGGTGACTCCTTTACTTGTGATGAATTCATTTTAGAAGAACAAAACTTTGAATCTTATGAACATCTAGTTTTTAGTTCTCCCAAAAACTCTCCTCCTAGGAAGGATATCATGGTGCAAGAAAATGTGAACATTGACACAAGTCTTTCAAACACTAGTGTAGTGTCAAAAAATGTTGTCGGTAACATTTTAACACTTGTTTGGGCCTTCCTTGTAAAATTGAGCCTAATGATGCCTTGACTTAGAGTTGTAATTGTTTTAACACACTCACATTAGGTTTTGGGCCCTTGTGAACTAATGGAGATAAATGGTACCTTGGTAAAGTGTTGTGAAGTGTTGTAGCACACTTTCACACTTTTCTAAGGTTTTATCGATTAACTAAACCTAATAAACCTATTTCTAACCTTAATCCTACCTTATTTGGAGTTCCATAAAGTGTTATAACACACTTTCACACTTTTCTAGGGTTGTTATTAATAATTGGGCTTCTTTATGCTTTAATTGGCCTTATTTTACATCAACAAGCCTTATTTAATGTATCTTTTCAAGGGTAATCTTGACACAAATCAATAACCAATCATAATTCAAGTGTTTCAAGTTGAATGGCCCAATATTTAGTGGTTTGGGACTCATTCATCACCTTGGGTGAATGAGTCACACCTAGGTTTTTAGGTCTTGAACCTAGTTTCACACATTTCTAAGCATTTTTGAAAATTGTCATATAAATTACGCCTAATGGGACACATTCACCACCATGGGTGAATCAGTCCTGTGTGGCCCAAAATAAAAATTAATTCAAATTTTGGTGGGAGTTTATCCTCCTAGATTTGATGTTGTCTTGTAGTGTTGTAATTTTAGGAATTCTTGCATTATTAAGCATAAATACAAGTTTCTTTCACTCATTTTACACCTAGCAAGTTGAATGAGTATCCTTATAGAAAATTTAATTTCATAAGTGCATTCAAGTGTTTATAAGAGCATTCAAGAGAATTCAAGGGTAGATTCTTCATCATTTGTTGTAACAATTCAAGATACATTATCATGTCAAGATTATCAAGCATCAAGCATGTTATTGAGCTAGTGTTGTGATGTTGCATTCAAGATCCAAGGTCAAAATTTTTTCTACACTTATCTCAAGATCTAGAACTATATTATTCATGGCCATTTCATGTTAGATTGTTGATTTTTATTACAAGACATCATTCAAGGTATCATTGCTCATGTTTCATGTCCTATGTTGCTTGTTTTGAATGTTAATCTTTCATTATTTCATCATTTGGTTTAATTACCTAAAAGGGGTTTGACCAAGGCAAACCCCTATTCCCTAACAATCAACATTTTTTTCTCCTCTAAGTTACATGTGTGATTGTAGGTTTATAGATTGATGAAAAGTGGATTTGAAGCCTTCAAAAGTACCAAAATGACAAAGTTGTAAATGTCATAAAAATTTTCATGAAAAGTTGTAAAGACTCACAGAAACTTAGATCTAGGGAAAAATATCCATCCAATTTGCATGAAATCAATGGAAAAGTGCTTATTTGATCCATCTTCAAAAGCTTGCAAAGTTTTAGTTCAAGATTCTACTCTTGGGACACTTTGCAACAAAATAAGACTAATCCCCCAAAAGTGGGGAATGAGTTTTAGTAGGACTAAATTTTATGATATTCAGTATCTCAGGCTTCCATTCAAGCTATTTCATATTTCTAGTTGCTCATCTATACTTTTCTGGTTTGTTGTTTTGATTTATTTGCATTTATTGTTCATTTAGTGAAGCATTGAATCATATTAGGGTTTAACATTACATCTTTCATTTTATTTGTCTTTCTAATCCCTAGCTTGGTGGTGAACCCCTCATTAATTACAATAAGCCCCTAGGACAACCCTATTGCAACATCTCTTTCTCCTTTGCATTGAGATCTCTAGGGTTTGTTCTTAAATGAGAGAGTAAATATTGTCATTCTAGGCCCTAAACCCTAGAAAAGAAACTATTTTTGACCTTTCAACTAATAATGAGGCTTCCTTAGATGAAGATGATGAAGTGACATTAAACTACTCTTCACTAAGAGATCATGATAATAGGGAAAATTTTGTTGAGCTTATGATGACACAAATTGGACCACCTTTAATTAGTGAGCCTTCTAAGTCACCTCCCATCATTGAACCACATAGAAAGAAAATAAGAGATTTCTTGAAATCTATAGTGCAATCTGATAGTAATAATATTTCGCAACAACCGAGTTATAACATAGTTGCTTAAACATGTAGGTAACCACAAACCACTCTCGCTTCATTACCATTGCCTCAACATATTTTTCCTAGTGCTCCTCATTCACCTTTACATAATGTAGTGGGAGATCATAAAAATACTCCCACTACTATATCCTTATTGCATCTTATTCAAATATCACCTACATACAATTGGTTATTTTGAGAAATGTTGCAAATAAAATAGGAGGAGATCCAATCTTCTATGAAATTGAACAATGTAACATCCTCCTTTGATCGTATGTGATTCACACATCATAAATCACATTCTCTAAACATGAATTACCCTCACTTGAGATTCAAAACAAAAATGAAGTCTTGATCATAAAGGTTATCATTAATGAAACTGTAGTTAGACACACTCTCATAGACAATGGAGCAGGTCTTAATGTTTATAGCATTGACCTCCAAGATAAAATTGGCATGGACAAGAGGTTTATTCAACTTTATGATGTTAATATTTATGGCTTTGAAAATTTTAATAGGAAACCATTAGGAATTATCACATTACCTATTCAGGTTAGATCTGTAGTGTTGCCTACCCCTATCAATATCATGCTAGGACTCTTTTCGTACAATCTTCTCCTAGGGAGACCATGGATTCATGGTATGAAAGGTGTCCCATCTACTCTTCACCATACGATGAAATTTGAATACAACAAGATATACACGGTCAAAGCAGATGAGAGAAGCTATAAGTCATATGATAACAACACTCCCAACTCCGCTAATACTTTGTGACCAGGAAAAAATACTGTTCTAGAAATGTGTAGCAACAAGAAATGTACAAAAAACAATAAAATCATCTAACACCTCAAGATTAGCCTAGTTGGATGCAAAACAAAAGTAAAGATAACAAAAATGAGCTGATTTACCTTGTCTTGAATCGATCCTTTGGCTGGCCCTTGATGGTTGATTTTATGTACACTCCTTTGATGGAAAAAGATGCAAGAGTGGGATGCAAGATGGATGAGAAATGGATGGAAATGGATGCAAGTGCAAGTTTTTAGCTAAGTATGGCTCAAATGAAAATTTTGCAAGAGTTTAGTCAGCACAATGATGAACCCCCCCAAGTGAGAGAAAAGAGGGGGTATTTATAGAGGAAGTTGAATTCTCTATAGAATTCAATAGTTGAGATTCATCTAACAAGGTCAAGATGAAGGGCTATGGTGAGTTCAAAACTCACAAACCCTCACATCTTGACATGTGGAATGTGAGATGGCCTAGAAATGGTGATGTGTAAATGAGGTGGAAGGAGGGTACATGATGTGGAGGAAGGACAAGTACTTTACAAGTACCTTGGATAAGAAAAGGTATCTAAAAAGGTAAGCATTTGTCATATGTGACTTGATGTGACAAGTCAAAGATTCCATGGGGAAGAGTTCACATGTGACTTGATGTGACAAATTAAAGATCATATGGGGAAAAGAAAAAGGAGTTTAATATTCCTTGGAAGGATAAAATGAATTAAAAATTCCTTGGGAGGTTGATTAGGCTAGTTAATGAAGGATTAGAGGAGGGTTAGGTGGCTAAGAGAGATTAGGTGCCAACATGCAAAAGTTGAAGGATGTGACACATCCTAATCAAGGATTAGGCATGTGCACATCCCTAATGATGGGATTAGGAGATTTATTAAGATTAAGGAAGGTATGTGACATGTGAGGAATTAAATAAATTTCATATTTATTTAATTCATTTGATGAAAAGGGATTTAATTATTAATTGAATACCTTAGGGATTTAGAGGAATTTAAGGATATTAATTAAATAATAGCGATATTACTTAATTAATGCAAATAAAAGGATGTTTAGACGAAAGGGTTTAAATTTGGATAAATTAAGTTTCCAAATTTGGATGTCTACATTTTTCCCCTCTTTGAGATGGTGTTATGAAGTAGCATCGTTTCAAAGAAGATTAAAACATAGAACCCAGAAGAAGATGGTTAGATCGGAAAAGATTCCCTAGTTATCAGAGGAGTGACTGGGAAGAAAGATGATTGGGGTGAAGATGAAAGTTGGGGATGAAGGATGCCCCCTCGAGAGGACATGCGGTTTCAAGAGAACACGGGTGTGCTCTCAAAATGGATGAAACAATGAAAGGGGAGATGAGGAAGAGGATGCAAAGTGATGGAGAGTGATGAAGGATGAATGGATGGGGGGGATTTTGATAGATGAGAGGATGGGAGATGAAATGCAATCCAAATGATATTTTCCATCTTTAGGAGGACTAATTTTTACTATAGCATAAGACACAAGATGCCAAGGTATGGAGAACCAAGGAAGATTAGTGTCTAATGAATTGTATTTCATGATACGAGTGGATCCCGTTTGTTAAGAACCAGCTAGATAAAGGCATAGCTTGAAAAAATGACACAAGGAAGACACGGCATGAAACTAACACAAGACTAACACACCCTAAAAACCTAGGGGCTTGAGGGCTGATCAAAGATTAGCCTTTCCTATGTGAAAGCGTAGAGCCCTCGTAGTTCGATAAAAGGCTGACGACTGACCATGGATAAAAGCAGGAAGAGGATGATGGAGACCGATAATAGATGATAAAGATAAGATATACAAAAGGAGCAGACAGACAGAGCAGAAAGACCAATGATAGGTGATAAAGGAAACTAGGGGATGGATCAAATGATCGATCTTGCCTATGTGAAAGCACAGGGGAAACATAGTTCAACAAAGACCAAAGAGATCGATATGATAGGGTGAGGCCTAGGTGGAGACTAACATGATGGATGATCCTAGATGATGATACAAACTGACAGATGGACAAACTGATGAAAAAAACTCAGATTAGGATAAAAATCTCAAGATGACGGTTAACATATAATTGTCCAATTCTCAATCAAAATATACCAAGCGGCCAAGGATGGAATGGGAGAGGATGTCAAGATAGGATGGATATAGTCACCAAGTAATTAGGATGCAAGGTAGATAATGATTAAGCCCTCTACAGATGATGCTTGTTACTAGATTTTCACCATCTGTACCTATCCAAGGCACCACCAAGGGTGATTTTCACCATAGGATGAATTTATTTCTCTTTACTATTTTTGGATTTTTTTTTTTGTTGATTTTTTGATTTATTTATTTATTTATTTTTGCAGGTAGGGTTACCAAGCAGACTTAGGTGCAAAACCTCTTTAGATGCATGATATTGATAGGCTCTTCTAGGGAGTCTCCTTCAAGAGTGGCAAGTATGTATGCCCCAGATCCATATTTAGCGGTTATGATATAAGGACCCAACCAATTTGCTTCAAATTTTCCTTTCTTATCGCGTTCCTACTGAGTATGCTGGTTCTCTTTAAGGACAAGATCACCAACCTAGAACTGTCGAGGATGAACATTCTTGTTGTAGTTATGCTTGAATCAGTTTTGGTAAGCTTGCAGATGATCATAGGCTTTGATTTGTCTTTCATCAAGTAATTCTAGTTGTGCAAGCCATGCGACATGAGCATCTTCCTCATTGATAAGGTTCTTCAAAGAAATCCTCATTGATGGGATCTCTACTTTGATTGGCAAGATGGCTTCATCACCATACATTAAATAATAGGGGGTGGTGCCTGTAGTGGTACAGATGGAGGTGTGATACACCTAGAGAGTGGGATGAATATGGAGGTGCCAATCTTGACCAGTGTTATTGAAAACCTTTTTGAGGATGTGGATAAGGGTCTTGTTGGTAGCTTCTTCTTGACCATTACCCTGGGGGTAATAAGGCATTGACCAACAATGTTGGATAGGCAAGGTGTCACAAAGGTGTTTCATGGCCTGGTTTTTTAAAGGATTTCCATTATCTGAGAGGATGGTGGATGGAATACCATATCTGCAAAGAATATGGTAAAGGATGAATTTTTAAATTTGAGTACTGGTGATTTGTGAGAGTGGCATTGCTTCCACCCACTTGGTAAAGTACTCAGTAGCAATAATTATGAATGTGTGGCCATTGGAAGATGGTGGGTAAATTTTTCTAATCAAGTTGAAACCCAACTGAAAGAAGGGCTACAGTGCGAGAAGAGGTTGAAGGTCTTGTTCCAGAGCATGAATCAAATCTACATGTTGTTGGAAGGGAGGGAATTTCTTCACAAATTTACAAGCATCATGTTCTAATGTAGGCCAATAATATCCAGCTCGAAGAATCCTTTTAGCCAAGGCCATACCATTTGAATGGGCACCAAAAACACCACTATGTACCTTCATTAGTGGAGTATGGCCTTTGGTCTCATCCAGACACCTAAGGAGGGTTCTATCATACCCGTGACAATAAAGCGTATCACCAATGATGATGTATCTGGTTGAATGTTGAATAAAGGATTTTTGTTGGTTTTGTGTGAGGTCTTGGGGTAGAATATTATCATGCATATAATTATATGTCTTGGTACCATACCTAAAATGTCACACACCATGTCAGTCTCAAGGATATCATATGCTGGGATTAAAAGTTGTTCCACAAGGAAGTCACATTCTATTCGATCTTTAGGCATGTCAATCAGGGAGCCAATAGTAGCCATAGCATCAGCTGCTTTGTTTTGTACCCTAGGAATTTCGTCAAATTGTATGAAGGTGAAATACTTCTTAAAGTTATCCACCATGCATTTATAGGGTAACAACTTGTCATCTATTTTTACGAATTCATCATTAACTTGCTTAATGACCAATAATGAATCATCAAAGACTCTAAAGTGAGTTATGTGCCACTTCTTTACAATTCAGAGGCTTGTGAGGAGGGCTTCATACTCAGCTATTTTTTTGGTACATAGGAATGCCAACCTGAATGATTTTGGGATGTAGTCACCTTGAGGGGTAACAAATAGAATTCCTTCTACTAATCCATTATGAGTATATGATCCATCAAAATACAATGTCCAAGTAGGTGCTTCTGTTACTGTGAAAACTTCTTCATCTGGAAATTTAGTGACCAAAGGGTAAGCATCCACTAGGGGTTCCTTAGCCAATTGATCAATTATGACTTGTCCTTTTATGGCTTTGTAATCCACGTACTCTATGTCAAATTCACTTAGGAGCATGACTCACTTAGCCATGCGAATGGTTAAAGTGGTTCTAGATAAAAAAATACTTTAGTGGACCAATTTTTGCTATTAATTTGACCAGATGGCTGAGCATGTAATGCCAATTTTTTTGTGTATTGAAGACCACTGCAAGGTAGGCTTTCTCCATGGGTGAATAATTTAGTTCATAGCTGACCAATGTTCGGCTAATGTAGTAGATTTCTATTTCTTTCGAGGACTCATGATGTTGTGCTAATAATGCCCCCAGTGTGACTGAAGTGGCAAAGATGTAAAGTAGGAGGGGTTTTCCTAGGATAGGTGGCATCAAGATCAATGGATGAGCCAATTACTCCTTGATTTTATCGAAACCTAGCTAACACTATTGGTTCCATTTGAAGGTGGAGTCTTTTTTTAGAAGATAGGTGAATGACTAACACTTATCTGCAAGCTGGGCTATGAACCGACGGATGTATTGTAACTTTCCTTCGAGAATTCTTAATTGTTTTAGATTGCACGAGGGAGGCATATCCAGAATAGCTTTCACCTTGGTATGATCAACCTCAATTCCTCTTTAGGAGACTATGAAACCCAACAATTTCCCTAATGTGACACCAAAGACACAATTTTTTGGATTTAGTCTTAACTTGTACTGTTCTAACCACTTGAAGATCTTTTTCAAGATGGCAAGGTGCTCTGCTCGAGTTCTAGATTTTCCTAGCAAGTCCTCAACATAATCTTCCATGATAATATGGATGAGGTCATGGAAGATGATAGTCATTTCTCTTTGATATGTTTCCCCCACATTCTTGGGACCAAAGGGCATAAAATTGTAGCAAAAAGTACCCCAAGGTGTTGTAAAAGGGGTCTTGTGTTGGTCTTTAGGTGTAATTCAGATCTGATTGTAACCAGAGAAACCATCCATAAGGGACATCTCATGTCCTATAGTAAGGTTGACCAACATGTCAATATTGGGCAGTGGGAAGTCATCCTTCAAATAGGCTTTGTTAAGATCCCGGAAGTCAGTGAAAATCTGAATGTCTCTGTTTCGTTTGGCAACATGCACTATGTTGGAGATCCAATCAGAGTATTCAACGGGTTTGCTAAAACCGACATCCAATAATTTCCCCAATTCCTTCTTGACTAATAATGCTACCTATGGATGCATTTTTTAGAGCTTTTGTTTGATAGGCTTGGCATCTGGGAGAACATCTAGATGATGAACTACTAAAGCAGGGTCTAAGCCTGGCATGTTTGAGTATGAGCAAGAAAAGTTAATGATACAATCTTTGAGTAGTTGAACAATGACTGAGTATTCTTCCTCTAATAGTGGTTTGGCTACATAGGTGATCTTAGCGCTTTCAGCACTACCCAAGTTAACTTCTTGAGTTTCTTCAATTAGGATGGATGACCATGTGGATAATTGAGTTCCCACAAGGGGAAGATGAATGTCTCCATCCTCCAGCACCTCTTCAAGGTTTTCACTATTGGATGCATCATTTATTTTTACTTTTTCTAGGTCAGGAAGTGCCTCAGGGAGGTTTTCACTAGATGACCATTTTTTTAATTTTTTTATTTTTAATTTTTGCTATTGGAGGATTCATCCTCCCCCAATTTGATGAGGTTGACATACGTATCCAAGGAGACATTGGCAAGTGTGCTATCATGTAGGTCCCAATCAATGAGCTCGGGATGGCGAAGAGAAAGGATGATGGTAAAGATGGATAAACATTCAAACATGGATCACAGGTTTGTGTGATCAACATCATCGTATGCATGTGTGATGGATTCTTCCTCAGGTATGTCTTCCAAGGAACCATCATCCACAGTAACACTATTGGAGGTATTAGATGATGTTGCAGGGCCTTTCTGCTTTTTGTCATATCTGATGCCTATATTCCATGGAAGCTTTGATACATCAATAGGTTGCAACTGTCCCTATTCTTCCTTACCTAGGCCCCTGCCTTGGTAGTTATGATTTTCTGTAAACTTAGCTGAACAAGGGTATACTTCCTAAAAGTATTCCTTTAGAGGAGGATTTGGATGGGGTTCTTCATGGTATACCCACTAACTGATATCCTCTTCTGGTGCATCTTTATTTAAACTAGGATACCGAAATGTGGTAGTGGGAATTTTTTTAGCACTAAAGATGATGGTCTTGTCTTCTTTTGGTGTAGAATGTGAAGGTTGGTTGTACGTGTTGTGTGACAGTGGCATGGTTGCCACATTTAGAGCTGTATGCATTTCATATTGACCACACCCCTTGTCAATGATCTAGACTTTGGTGATGGTAGGATTGTTGGCAGGAGATGGAGTGACTATCATGGTGGATGATGGATTGGAGGATGATGAATGAGATGCCCCCATTTCGACCCTAAGACAATAATTTAAATGGGGAAATGATGCTTCTAGAGCATGATAGTATTCAATTGGTTGTGGGTCAGCATAAATGGTGATCTCTTGTCCATTAACCAATAAATTTAGGCATTGATGGTATGTGGAGCCATGGGCGGCCAAGGAAGAGATTATATGGTAGGTCTAGATCAAGGACATGACACCTGTAGAATACTGAACTATAGGTCCAACTTGGATAGGAAGACTGATAATCCCTTCATAATTTCTTTCCACATTATCATAAGCCTTGATCGTGATGATTTGATTACTCAAATTTTCTTGAGTGTACCCTACCTATTTTATGAACTTCAGAATGCATAGATTGAGGGCAGAGCCATTATCTACCAAGACCCTTTTTATTTTATGATGAGCAACTAGGACTTCGATGTGTAAGGGATGGTTGTGACTAGAATCAATATTTGGCATGTCATTTTGGCTGAAGTTCACCTGGTAAGATAAAGCCAGGTGTCCTACTAAAGCTTGGAACAATGTGGGATCGATGTCATTAGGTACGTGAGTTTCTTGTAAAGCTTTGTTGAGTATTTCCTAATGCATAGGAGAAGACTTAAGCAGAACCAAGATTGAGATCTGAGTAGGGGTCTTTCCTAAGTGATCAAGAATGTTGTACTAAGAGTTTATAGGATTTGGTTGGGCGGGTGTGGAGGCTGCAGGGATAGTAATGTGGGATCATTGGGTAGCAACAACACATTGGGGATCCTTAACTTTAACATGTATCATAGACACACGACATTCTACCTGCTCAATGTAATGGATAATACCATAATAATTGAGGGGTACATTCTTATAGCTTATGTTATTTGTGTTGTTGTCTTGGGAATTATTGTTGGAGGTGCTTGTGCCTTGATTATGGTTAGGGAAGGCATTTTGATATATCTGCAATTGAGCATTGGATGATGAAGCTTGACTGGTGTCAACTTTGATAGCTCCTCAATCGATAAGATCTTGGAAATAGTTTTTGAGACCTTGAAACTTATTCAAAGTGTGCCCTTTAATCTTATAGAATTCACAATATTCATTCTCCCTAAACCAGGATGGTTTGGGCTTAGATTCATCAAGTGGTTTGGTGATAGGATATGTGATCGAATAGTTGATCTGTAACAACTTATTGAAGATGACACTCAAGGGTTCTCCTAATTGAGTATACTAGAATTTTCCATTCCCTTGATTGTTCTGGTTTGACTATTGAGGAGGATGAGATGCCCCTTGTGGCATAGATATAACATTAGGTACATATGGTTGTTTCCTTTGGGATGTAATGGCCACTTGAACATGTTTAGTTTCAGTGACACCATCATTCATTATGTTTTTGTTCTTGTTCTAAAAGCATGACTTATCGCCAAATGGCATTTCTTTGTCATGGTTGTGTATCTTGATGTTCCCTTTGGCAATAAGGGTGCATTCAAGAATGGGTCCTTTTTCCACTATTTCAGTAGAAGTGGTGACATAGTGTAACTTGAAATTATGAGCCATGTCGAGATGTGAGTTCTTGACAAAGAGGGTGACCATGTATTTCTCCTTGAGAGGGGTTTTCATTCGGCTTACCAATGTACATCACCTTTGGAGGTAGTTGATAAAGGTTTCACCATCAGGCTGGTTCTCCTTAAGAAGCTCCAAGGTATCAGTGTCTTTTTCTAGATTGAAGGAGAAGTAAGAAACAATTTTTTTTGAAAGATTCGCGAAGGATTTGATGGACCCTCATTCTAGACCCATGAACGAATCCAAGGTGTATCTCTTCAAGCTTCATGGGAACAGGCGCAAGAGGTAGTTGTCATTGTGCATAACCTCCTGACACTAGGAGTAGAACTCTTGCAGGTGGGCTTTAGGATCCTTGTTTCCCTTGTATTTGTTGAACTTTGGTATCTCAAAGTGTTTTGGGAAGGGAATTAGTGAGATGGATGGATCAAATAGATAGGGAAATATATCTTCAAATTTGAAGGATTGTTTACCAGTCCCAGCTTGGAGATCTTTCAAAGAAGCTTTGATTTCCAATAGGTCTAGGTTGACCAGTGGCCTAGGAGTCGAGGATGGATATGGGTGGTAGGACGATGAAGGATCTAGCTAAGATAATGTCTGAAGGTTGACATATGGATTTTGATGGTGAGATGATGATATCCCTTGCTGGTATGTCGAGGGATTTTCTGGTACTGGGGTTGTTGTTGTGAGGTATAGTACAAATTTTTTTGATAAGAATGTGTGGCAGGATACTGAGGAGCTTGAATGTGGTGTTGCGGATTGGTCTACTCATACTAAAGGTACTACTATGACTGTTGAGAGGCCACATAAGGTGGTTGTTGCTGGAATGCTATTGGTTATGATAGTAATAATGCTCGGGAGGTTGTTGATGTGATGTTGACTATTGCGTGGGCCAAGATGGGATGTTGTGTTGTGGTTGAACTTGCAAACGTAAAATGGATGCAAGGAACAGGGATATGGTTTGGGAAAGAGGTTGGGATGGATTTCCTTGCAATTGGTATGGTGGTTGTGAAGAAATTAAAGGATTATGCAGGGGTCGTTGTTGATTAAGCGGCTGAGATATTGTAGAGGAATTCTGTAAACGAGGTTGTTGGCTACCAATGGGAACATTTGGTTGGGATGTACCTTGTGGAGGTAATTGAGGTGATATGTTAGATTGGGGAGGTTATTGAGATGTGTATGGAGGCAGTGGTAGATTTGTGGCCCCAGGAGGTGGAGGCAATGCATTAAAAGGGTTTCCCCCAGCATTGACTAAAGTTTGACTTGGAAGGGGTGGTGCTATCAGCATTAATGGCAGAGGTTGTAGAACATTTTGTGGCATGTCGTAGGTGAAAGGATTATTGGGATCGGATACTCAAGGAGCCCCCATGACTAAGATTGTGGCATGTGGGAGATTGTTAACATGATAAATAACAGCGTTGCCGAATTCAAGTTGATGCTAGCCCTCCATTGGAGGAACATTGGGGATGTATGAACTACTTAGTGCATTTTGTGAACCTTGGGGTATGTTAGATGTGGAACCACTATATTTGGATAGGTCGACACCTGATGGAGGTTTCATACCATTTTCAATTAGGTGGGCCAATATTTCTTCCTCGTGTTTTTTGAACAGGCAATCTATCATTTGTACATTGGAGGGGTTACTAAAATGTTCCTCAAGTGTGAGTTTAGGATGATTGATCATGTTCTCATCTTCAGGTGGCAATGTGTTTTGACCATCATTGTTGTACTATGATGATGTAAGATTCAAGGGTTCTCGAGGGATATTCATACCATTATTGGGTTCTTGTGAGATGTTTACCATGTTGTTAGGATCTTAAGGGATATTTGATTAGGAATTTTTGGCCATTTTCCTTGTCTATGAATGGGTCTGAACGAGCATGCAAGATGGTACGAGGATGATCAAGATGATGAAGGATTGACTTAATTGGATGATGGACTGACCAACAAGGATATGACTTGATAGGATTGGATTGGATGATTGATAAAAGATTCAATTTGATTAGATCAAATTGGATTGTTTGCTTTGATAGGATTGGAGTGGATGATTGATAAAGGATTCGATTTGATAAACAATTGACGGGATCAAATTGGATTGATAAAATGGTTGGTAAAATTATATTGGATCAAATTGATCGATAAGATAATTGATGAGATAGGATTAGATTGGATTGATGACAAGATTGGATTGGATTGATAAGCGATTGATAAGACTAGGATTGTGAAGGGGTTCTAAACCAAGTTCAGAAATTATCCTTGGTAACATAAGGTGTTGATTGATCAATTAAGAGATGGATGTATGATGACAGTGCTAAATCCAACTTGAGGTGGAATGGATTGATAGGGCCGATAAGGATGACCGACTTAGGATGGATAACAATCCTAAGCTGGTTTTGAAGGATGACGATCAAGCTCAGACACCTAGGTCAAGTCGGATAACTACTTCAAACAAAGATTAGTGGAATGGGAGAATAATTTCCAAAATGAGGGAAATGGCTATCCGAAAGGATGAGTGGCCTTTTACAACAAGGAAACAGGAGCCTGAAACGAGAGAACGACTTCGAGATGGATGGATGGAGTCCCAAACTGGGTAGATGACAACTCAGCACAGAGAAACAACCCAAAACAGAGGAACAATTATTGGAATAGAAGAATAGCTATCGAAATGAAAGAATAACTATGGGTGAGCAGTAATCTGAAAGAATGAACAAATACTCGGATTGGATAAATGCTAACTCTAAATGGATAAAGGGATGTTCAATAAAGGGAAATATGCCTTTAGAATGTGGAGACGAATGCTTAGAATGGGTGAATAGTCATTCAAAATAGAAAAATGGGCACTCGAAACGATGAAATGGGAGTTTAGAATGATGAAATAGGGTGACACAGTTGACTATTCAAGGGTCAAGTCCACCCCTGGAGGTCAAGTACACCCCTGGAAGAGGTTAGGTTTTCCCCTAAAGGTCAAGCTTGCCTATCTGACTGAAGGCTAATCAATACTAACTGAAATAGGCTGAAAAAGGGGTTGGTTCAGAGGTCAGTACACCTATGCAAGAGGTCAGGTGCGCTTGTGCAAGAGGTTAGGTATGCCTGTGGACTGAAGATTGATCAAAACTACCTGAAATAGGCTGAAAAGGGACTTGTTTAAAGGCCAGGTATGCCCCTGTAAGAGGTAAGGTTTTCCCCTAGAGGTCAGGTATGCTTGTGGACAAATCTAAACATGTTTTTTGGACAAATGACTAAGGAAAATAACCTAAAACACAACAAACAACATTCATAGGATAAGGTTGACTCGACTGAATAGAAAATTACTAGTTTTGCACAAAGAAAATAGTTCAAACAACATGACCATAAGTCTAGTAGAAATGGGTATGGCTAGCAGAGTCTTCTATTCTAGGATGAACATGGTTTCTAGGGAGTCCTTGATATACACCCGATACATGAGGCCCAAACCATGAACACCAACCCATCACAAGTGTGAGTTGGGAACCTTAGCAAGATACTAAAGGCTCAAACCAACTCTTCACATCATCTCGACACTTCACCCATTATGACATAGTTGGATTGAGGTACAATTTTCACTCTCCCCCATTTATATACCCTGCCAGTACATGTGGTTGGAATCATCCCTTGGGGTGATGAAATCCCCAAGCAAGTCTCGCTAAGAAAAGTAAAATGGGTGACTCAAAGGACTTGGTAAGCTACAATTTCTCATCACCCAGGATCACCAAATTGCACAAGGGGATTTGATACATCAAATAGCTTACCAACAAGCACAACACATAAGATAAATTGACACCTTGAGTTAAGCTATGTGCCTAAGTTATCAAAAAACAACAATAAACAATTGATAAACAAATAACCTTGCAAGAAAACTTGTTAGTTATTTTTCTTCTTGTTCCTTGCCAAATGCTAATTAGATGCTCAAACAAACACAAACACAACACATTAGGGGGTCAAAAACAGTCAAAATAGTCAAAAATAGTGTTTAAATTTCATTTTTTACCTTTTAGAAAAAGTTGTTTTTGGTCAGGTTTGCCTGTCTATTGGGTCAAGTATGCCCCTAGAGGTTAGATACACCCCTAGACAGGTTAGGGATGCCCCTAGACAGGTCAAGATCATCTCTAGATAGGTCAGGTTTTCCCCTCTATGAAAACTACAAATTTTAGGTCTGTGTAGAGGTTAGGTTCACCTTTCTGTTGGGTCAGGTTCGCCCCTGAAGGTCAGATACGCCCTTGGACAAGTCAAGTTTTCCCCTAGAGGTCAAGTACACCTATTTGATAGGTTAGGTTCGACCCTCTGTAACCTACACCTACAAACAGTAAAATAATAGAAAATGTGAAAGAGAAAGACTCGTCTGTGGGTCCCACCGAGCGTGCCAGAAATGTGACCAGGCAAAAATATTGTTTTACAAATGAGTAGCAAAAAGAAATGTACAAAAATTAATAAAATCACCTAACACCTCAAGATTAGCCTAGTTGGATTCAAAAATAATGTAAATATAACAAAAAGGAGCTAATTTACCTTGTCTTTAATCGATCCTTTGGTTGGCCCTTGATGATTGATTTTGTGTATGCTCCTTGGATGGAAAAATATGGGTATGTGCAGGATCATGATGGGCCAAAAAGTGGCAATATGATGGGTATGTGGCTGACGACTTTCTTTTTACCCAAAATTGATGAAACGAAAAGGGTTTTTAAAGGATAGTCTCAGCTTTCCACCAATATAAATTATGCTTTACTTTGAATTTAATAAGTAATTATTAGTCATTTTCTAATGAAATTATGAGTAAAGTCTTGATTAATAAACTGATTGAAAAACATATATATCTTTCAAATGGTATCACATTTTTTGAATCCAAAATATGTGTCACATTCTATGCTTCACATACTATAGGATTACAAAAATAAAAATTGAATTTCATGAATTTTTTACCAAGTTAAGGTGGTCGACATACAAGTTTTTATATTTTTAAAAGTTGTAATAAAAATTCATAATTAATTATTTACTTGGAAAAAAATAGCAAAAAAAGATGCATCACACCGAGACATGAGTCCTCTACTTATATCTAAAATCTTATAAAAAAATATTACCATTTTATTGTGGTTAGGGTGGTCAGACAGACACCTACTTCTTATTTTTTCCCTAAAATTTAAGTACTACTGCATTGAAATTTCAAATTTTCACCAAATAGATATATATTTTTTTAAACAAGCCTAGTAGTTTAGAAACTAAATTCAATTTATTACAAATTCTATTCTTACATATTTTTGAAATAATATAGATAACTTATTCAATTTTTTACATCAAGTTTCCTAAGTCTGATTTTTCTGATTTTTTTGCCACTTAAGGGCCTATTTTTTCCATGATGATCCTGCACATACCCATATGCAAGAGTGGGATGCAAGATGGATGAGAAATGGATGGAAATGGATGAAAGTGAAACTTTTTGGCTAAGTATGGTTCAAATGAAAATTTTTCAAGAGTTTGGTTAGCACAATGATTAAACCCCAAAATGAGAGAAAACAGGGTATTTATAGAGGAAGTTGAATTCTCTAGAGAATTCAACAATTGAGATTCATCCAACAAGGTCAAGATGAAGGGCTATGGTGAGTTGAGAACTCACAAGCCCTCACATCTTGACATGTGGAATGTGAGATGGCCTAGAAATGGTGATGTGTAAATGAGGTGGAAGGAGGGTACATAATGTGGAGGAAGGAAAAGTACCTTGCAAGTACCTTGGGGGATGAGAAGATTCCTTGGAGGAGTAAAAAGTGAATTTAAAATTCACATGATTGGAGAATCTTGTGGATAAGACAAGGTGTCTAAAGAGGTAAGCACTTGTCACATGTGACTTGATGTGACAAGTCAAAGATTCCATGGGGAAGAGTTCACATGTGACTTGATGTGACAAGTCAAAGATCACATGGGGAAGAGAAAAAAGAATTTAATATTCCTTAGAAGGATAAAAGGAACTAAAAATTCCTTGGGAGGTTGATTAGTCTAGTTAATGAAGGATTAGAGGAGTAGGTGGCTAAGAGAGATTAGGTGCCAACTTGCAAAATTTGGAGGATGTGACACATCCTAATCAAGGATTAGGCTTGTGTACATCCCTAATGATCGGATTAGGAGATTTATTAAGATGAAGGAAGGGGTGTGACATGTGAGGAATTAAATAAATGTCATATTTATTGAATTCGTATGATGAAAGTGGCATTAAAGAGGGTAAGGCATTTAATTATGTATTGAATACCTTAGGGATTTAGAGGAATTTAAGGATATTAATTAAATAATAGTGATATTACTTAATTAATGCAAATAAAAGGATGTTTAGACGAAAAGGGATAAATTTGGATAAATTAAGTGTCAAAATTTGGATGTGTACACTTTCATTCCAAAATGAAAATTTGAACCTATACAAGTTGATTCTAATCCTATTTTTCATTTACCTACAATACAAATATGTAGTGATAATTAGGGATCATTATATTTCATTCCTCATTTCAATAAGGAATTGAAAATATCACCCTCAAATTCCAAAGAGTCATTTACAAACGATTCATTTTTAGACACAAGTTCTAGTGATGATTGGGGTTCATTAGATTTTACACCCTCCTTTATGAGAGAGTACAAAATTTCACAAAAACCAAAACAACCTTGTGTTTTATTTTCTCAACATGGTTCTATGTCAACAACATTACCCCATGGGGGTGATGGGGGCTATTTAACACCCATCCCTCATTAGAGGATGATGCATAACTTTAAGAAAACTAGAAAGGATTTGTTTTCTCATGAAGAATCCAATCCTTCTTAGAAGAATTAACCCCCTTCATCTAAATTGAAAGATTGTTATGGTATTAATGAAAAACTCCCTCCTAAGCATATATACAATGAACACATAGAGTAAACTGATATACCACATCTTTCAAGAAAGATCTAGGTTTACCACCTTTATCTCCATTTTCATCTAAGGCCTTATCATTTAGTGTGTGTATGAAATCTTGTGCAAATAAAGGAACATCTTCTACTATTGATCAAGAGAGCATCTTGTCGAGACTCCTCCAAGATTGTTTGATATCTCTTCCTCCAAGAACACATAATAGATTCTATACAAGCATTCATTTTGTGCATATCATATAGTTAATGGTTATTCTACTAATGAATGTAAGGCCCTAAGTGATTAAATTCAACATCTTAAGGAATCTAGTGCTATTCCTTATGTTGGAGCACCCAATTCCTCTAATTGATAATGATTTTCACTCTAGCATGTTTCTCATCAATCATCTTGGCTCATCCTTGTGCTACACTAAGTGGGGGCAAGGGATAAAGTAGCCTTATCCTCGTATGTCACTTTTCATTGTCTCTTTTGGCTATTTGACAACCTTTCATGTACATATAAGAGGAAGATTGGGATGTGAATGACATGTCTTAAGTTGGCTTGCATGTGACATATTGAGTATTGGGGGCAACCCCTTATCCATGATGTAGTTTCATTTAAGAACATATGACTTGGCATAGGTATTTCTAAATAAGATCTAATGTCTTCTACTTTAAAGCAATTTCTCACAGTAATGGTGTTAGCAACCACTTTAAAGTGGGGGCATACATTGACACTCATATTTCACTGTGTGTTTTTATTTAATCTTGTGATGTGTCCTTTTCTCAGTGGTATCATTGGGTTTGATTTCCTTCGAGAGCATGATATTTCTTTGAATTTTCCTCTCTTGGAGACATTAGGCATAATGTTCCCTAAGAAGAGCCATTACATGAACTAAGCGAAATCCCTTTGAATGCACCTTACACTATTTTGTATTTACAACAATTGTTATATGGCCACCTTGCATAATACACTTTTCTTTCTTGTGGAGCCATCCTATTTTTTTATGAGTTTCAAGCATACGAAGCTTTTCTTGCCTCATGAAGCTCAAAGTTCATTATTATGTGGTACCTTGTACAAGTTATCAACAGGTATAGCTTTGGTATGTTTAACATATGATGAGAAGCCTAAACATGGGAATGACTTTGTCATTATACAGTGAGAAGTTGATACAAAGGCATGACTTTCTCACTAAGCCACCCTTTGGATACTCACCCAATGGATAGCTTAAAGTTCTATTGCCTCAGAGTGAGAATTCATCTTTGGAAAAATAGCATAGATCTGATCCACAATGTGCAGGAAAAACAATCAAAGCTTGATCCACCTTTTCTTTATTTTCCTATCATCTTTTTGACATTGCATGTTTCTCTATCTTGTTTTGTTGTATATCATACAACTTGTGTGTGTCCCTTTGTACTTATGTTGGTTTGGTGTAGGATCTTGGATCTTGGGGGCTTTGCCACCTTCTTTGATCCTTGTCATCCTTTTTCATTTGCATTGGTATGCTCAGAAGCCTCTTGAATGTCTACTTTAGTGTGAGTTTGAAGTTCCTCCTCTCACTAAAGTGGGAGCTAAATTTGTAGTGTAGAAAAATGTCTTCATTTATATTTTCACACCTAATTTGGGAATAATTAATGTTAAAATGAGCCTAATGTTACCTTCATCTACTGTTTTAATGTGTTTTTGAATAGACCAATAAAAAAAAATATGTGTTTTTGTATAGGAGTGAATTTGCATCCCATGTGTAAATTCCCCCTTTGCCTCTTTCCACTTTAGAAAACCAAGTTTGGAGGCTTAATTCCACCGAAGCCTGCTACTTGCATCCCACTTGGCACTTGTTTTGAGGGTTGGTGGAGGTGTTTATGTTGAGGATGCCCACACAGCATACAAATTTCCATGCACCATGCTTATGTCCCCAACATATTCCTACGGTTGAACTTGTAGAGGCATTACACTTCTCATTGGGAGTCAAGTTGTAATGCCCCCTTTGGCCAACCGACTCGAATATGGCTGTTTCTTTCATTACATTCCTCAAATTCATTCCTTCAACATGGATTATAACTTCTTCTAATCCTCTACACACTTCAAGCATCCATTATCACAATCTTGCACTCACTTTAAAGCTCTTAAGTAGCATACTTGCACCTCATTGCAGCAAACACAACAATCCATCCCTTTAGGAGCAAGTTGTGAACAAAACACCATCACAACAGAGGCTCGAGTACTCTCATTTTCTCCCCCAATTAGCCTTGACTTATCTTGGTGAAGGTGGTAAGCTTGACTTTCTTTCCTTCTATCACTTGGTTGAGTTATCACTTTATTGTGTTGTAGTGCTTTTCTGCTCTTTACTACATTATTTATTTATCTCGCTTCCTTGGTTGTCTATGGAGATGGAAACAACTAAATGGGGGTATAACTGAGGTAGGCCCCTATACAACCACCCAAAATTTTCCTCTCTTTATGTGTGTAGGTGTACGTTCTTTGCAGAGCTAGCTGATGAATAGGATCTTCTACAAAATCATCTTCATCACCCTAGCTTTGGTATATTTACTTTATCACAAACGTCTATATTTATCATACTTCATAGTGTTGTTTTACTCTTTTAGAAGTTTCTAGCTAGGTTGCTAGATTGTTTTTTAATAATTTCACATTGTGGTTTCAGTCCTTTTGTTGTAAGGATGCTAGCACACCTGAGAGATGCCAGTGTGTTGCATTATCATCCCGAAACTGTGCTCTCATCCTCTGACAAAGAGCTATCTGAAATATAGTGCTGAGTTTGAAAACTAGCTTGCCTAGCCCCATTTCGAATCTTAGGATTACAGAGTGGTTGTAGGAATTTATGGTCCTCATCATTCTCATCCTCATTCCCTAAACATCCTACTAATATGAGGTAATTTAGGGAATCCTTCCACATCTTGGCCCTGCATGACCTATGGCTTTGCACATGGAGGTCCCCCTATCTTACATTTTGGTGAATCCGATGTGAACCATTTTGGTTCTAATTTTGCGATACTGACAGTTTCTTTCCTTTTACTCTAGGATTGTTGTAGGTTCGAGTGTTGCAAGGTCGTTTCCTTGCAACCCAACCTATGACCTGTAGTTGGCATAGTTGGAAGGTTCCAAAGGTATTGTGTAATGAAACCTTTGTTGGGTCTCTATCTTATCCCTTTACCTTTAGGGACTCTATGAAAGTATTTTCTAGTGTACGTTATGGCCTTCTTCTTGCATCAACCTATCCCCACTATACAACTAATGGATGGTAGTGTTGGTATAACCTTCACTTCATAAGATCTATCGATGGGTTTTAACAAAGAATCATCTCCTCTTTATATCCCCACAGAATGAAAACATCGTATCGGGTGTTCTCGTTGATCTGACGTCACAAGTAAACATAATCACCGAGGAGATTATGCTGATCAAAGTTTTACATAAAGATGGGTATGATAAACCCATGAGTAACATCCACACATATGACAGGATTTTTGTGCCCCCTTTAGGTAGTATTTTCCTATCAGTCCTGGTGGGACCTAAATCTATGAACCTCTGGTTTGACATCATCCCTGGCTCTGAGCTCATTGGGGTGAAATTGGGTATCCCTTGGTTGGTGGTGATGAATGCAATACCCTTCACTATGCATAAATTTCTAAAATCTATCCATGAGGGTTTTGTACACGTAATCCATGATACTAGTTATAGACCACCAATTGCACGTGGAAACTACTCCTTGAACTACTCTTTGCCTGTGCCCATTGGTATTCTCCCGCCTAGGATGAACCTTCTGCACTGAACATATTAGAACTACAAGAAAGGGAACCTGAGGCTGAAAGTTAGATACCCTCCCCCACCTTATGGTATTTCACATAGGGCTTACTTAAAGGCCTAGAGCGATGCCACTAAGGCTCAAAGGAAGGAAGAAGAGAAGTCATCTTGCAATCCTCCTTCTTCCTCTTCCTCTGGTCAATTTGACACTTCTCACTTCATTTTGGTATCATCAGGTTCTGCTCCTCATCTATAGTAGAATCTTATGGTGCCCACTTGGCAAAAGCCTAAGCGTCCTGCATTCGAACTTCCTATTCTACTAATGGAGCCTAGACTTGTTTGGTCTCATAGGAAGAAGATCTCCCATGGAGAGTCCTCTTTGTCTTGACTTCTGCAGCCTCTTACTGCTCCTACTCCTAAGGCAGTGAACGGGAAGAAGCCCACTACTAAGGCTCTTGAGCCGATTCCCCTCACTGCTTCTCAACCTGTTCCTCTTGCTCCCATTTAGGAATTTGTTCCTCTGCTGGAAACAGCTGTAGTGGATATTCCTATGGTTGAGCAAGAACCTTCTGCTCCTTTGTAGCCTCTAGCCTCCTACTCTAATATTTGAAAAAAATTCCTTGCATGCAAACACAAGCATCAGAGAAAGTCCCTCTTAGCTGAGCAGGCTACCTAGCAAAGAAAGGATGAAGAGGAAACTACCCCTACTTTAGGGCCTACTACAACATCGCCCTCTTCCCTTCCTTCTACTTCTCTCTATTTTGGTCTCATGTTGCTTCTAGCTTTTGTTGCAAGTACAAATGTACCCAACCCCAAGAGGGTACAGGTGTCCATCGCTCCTTCGGTGGAGCCACCTTTGCTGATGCTTGTTCTGGATATCGAGCCTTTTATGAAGCCCATGGATATGATTAATACCTTAGTCGTATCCACTTTGGTTCTTTCCTCCTCTTCCTTTTCACCTCTAGCCTTGTCTGTGGCAAGTTCATCTCCTCTGGTGAAGAAAGAGCTGGAGAGTGGTCCTTCTAGCAACAAACATAAGAGGAGCTTTCCTTCTCTACAAGGTGGTCCCTTGTTTACTTTTTTTTTCCTAGTAACGAAACCAATCCCACCTTCCCCTGAGTTTGTCACCACTTCTGAGTCACTTGGTGAGCCCAACGATAAATATTAAGTGCAACCTTTTCAATCCACTAAAGTTAGACATGTCACTCCTATCGGTTGCACATTTAACTTTGTGGATGAAGTTCTCACCTTGTTAATGATCTTCATGAAATCACTGACCTTGACTCCACAAGTGCTTGGTGGAGAGGACCTTGAGGTGACCTCTTGCTTAGCCCTTATTGTGGGAAGGCCTGATGCTCCTCCTCTTAACATCCCACCACTGCAAGCTTGTCCTCCTTCCCCCTATGATGATCTAGAGTGGGAAGTGGCCAACCTCTTGGTTGATCAATGTTAGGAGGAGGACTCTTCTTGATCTTGTGTGTGTGTATTTTTTGTGATGTGTTCCCCTATGATCATACTATGTGTGCCTAGATGACCCTTGTCTCCCCTATTGGTGCTTGGATACATGCATGATTTTTGTGTCGTAAACCTTCTTCTATTTGTATCATCATTCTGCCATGTTTGTGCTTGATTTTCAATAAATTGGGGATGATGCAAAGTGTTGGGGGCATTTAGGCTTCCCTTCAATGTTGACCCATTTTTTTATTATTTTTACTTTATTTTATGTGCATTCTTCCTGATCTGGTTGGGGATTGATGATCTTTTTCCCTACACCGTAGTTACCTATTATTATATGAGCTTGGAAAAATATGACCCCGCTAAACCAAATCCTCTTGTGTCCTTTGTTTGTGATTTTCTCTTTTTTCTTTCTCTTTGTCTTTCTCTCTTCTTTGTTTGAGTTGTCTCTTCTATGTGTGACAATGTTCTTTCTTCAAAATTTCAATTTTTAGAAAATGCATTCGTGGCCAAAAAATATTTTCTTGAAAATCCTCATAAACCTTTCTTCAAAATCATATTCTCAACTCAGAACCCTAATAGAACATGTTTCCTTCATCATGGGTTCATAAGGAAAGGACTGGAAAACCTTCCTCCAAAGTGGGAACAACTTTGACGTTCCCCTCACATGGGGACATATTTTTCCTTTCAAATTCCTTGATGAAGTGAACATCTTTCAAAAGGATTCCTTGATGAAGGATTGATTCAAGATAGAGAACACCTACCATACATCCCTTGAGTGGACCCTCTCTTCATGATGGGTTCCCAAGGGATCCCTTTAAAAATTTTCAAAACTATTAATGGTCTATGTGACTGTCTACATAGTCGCCTACATGGCCTCTTCCCAACTCTGTGGAGTCTACTTTCTTAGGTTTCCTCCATGCGAGAGATCTTGGGGGATACCTCCCTGTAGGACTGATATCCTATAGGGTGCTTCCTCTAAGCTTCCTCAATGTGAGAGATATTGGGAGTGGCTTTCCTGTAGGACTGAGAGCTTGTAGGGCACGTTCTCAAGTTTCCTACATGCAAGAGATCTTGGGGGTTACATTCCCTATAGGAATGAGAGCCTGTAGGTCACTTCCTTTGGTATTCTTCGTGCTTGAATTACTAGAGAATACCTTCCCTACATGATTGAGAGCCTGTAGGGAGCTTCCTTTGGGTCTCCTCCATGCTGAGTTTTTGGCAGACACCTTGCAGGACTGAGAGTGTGTAAGATGCTTGCTTCACGAGGTATCCTCCATGATAGAGTTTTTGGGTGACACCTTCCTTACAAGACCAAGGAACTGTAAGGAATTTTCTTTCTTCAATTTCATAGTTTTGAGCAGCTATGGGGTCCTTCGCTTTCCATGCACCTTTAGGTACACTAGATCATAGCTTGCTTGCTCAACGGTTAAGGTATACATTTCTAACTTTAATATCTCCTTGATCTACTTTACCGAGCACTTATTAGTATTTGTGCTCACTAAAGTGGGGGAAAAATGTATAGGAATGAATTTGCACCCCATGTGTAAATTCCCCCTTTTCCTCTTTCCACTTTAGAAAACCAAGTTTGGAGTCTTAATTCCACCTAATCCTACTAGTTGCATCCCACTTGGTGCCTATTTTCAGTGTCGATGGAGGTGTTTCTATCGAGGATGCCCGTGCAGTGTGAAAATATCTATGTGGTGTCCTTATGACCCTAGAAAATTCTTCCAGCTAAACTTGTAGAGGTGTTACACTTCTCATTGGGAGTAAAGTTGTAACACCCCCTTCATCCAACCAACCTGAATATGGCCATTTCTTTCATTCCATTCTTCAAATTCATTCCTTCAACATGCATTTTAACTTCTTATGATCCCCTACACACTTCAAGTATCCATTCTCACACTCTTGCACTCACTTTCAAGCTCTTAAGCAACATACTTGTACCTCATTATAGCAAACACAACACTCCATCACTTTGGTAGAGCAACTTGGGAATGAAACACCATCACAATAAAGGCTTGAGTACTATCATTTTCTCCCCCAAGAAGCCTTAAGTGCTCTTGGTGGAGGTGGCAAGCTTCCCTTTCTTTCCTTCTATCACTTGGTTGAGTTAGCACTTTACTGTGTTGTAGTTCTTTTGCGCTCTTTACTACATTATTTCTTTATCTCACTTCCTTGGCTGTTTGTGGAGGTGGAAACACCTAAATGGGGGTCTTCCTCTCTTTTTGTGTGTAATCGTACATCCTTTGCGGAGCTATTTGGTGAATAGGCTATTCTACAAAATCATCTTCATCACCCTAGCAATGCTATATTTACTTTATCACAACTATTTATATGTCACGTACATCATAGTGTTGTTTTTCTCTTTTAGAAGTTGCTAGCTAGGATGCTAACTTGTTTTCTGATAATTTCACATTGTGCTTTTGATCCTCGAGTCATAAGGATGCCAACACACCTGAGAGATGCCAGTGCATCGTGTTGTCATCTTGGAACTACGCTCTTGTCCTCTGACAGAGAGTTATTCGAGATATAGTGTTGAGCTCAAAAACCAGCTTGCCTAGCCCCATTTCAAATCTCAGGATTGTAGAGTGGTTGTAAGACTTTATGGTCCTCATAATTCTCATCATCATACCTTAAACATTCCACTAAGTTGAGGTAAGTTAGGGCAGCCTTCTGTATCTTGGCCCTCCATGTCTTGGGGCTTTGCATGTAGAGGTCCCCCTATCTTACAGTTTTACATATTCACATTGGGTTTAGGGTCCTTATAAGCTAAATGAACCTAAATTTTCATTAATTTAGTGTTTTAAAGTGTATCCTAATACTTTCACAATAATCTAGTGTTTCATTAATAATTGGGCTTCTTTTTGCCTTATTTGGCCTTATTCCACATCCACAAGCCTTAATTAATGCATCTTTCTGAAGATAATCCAAACATTTACCAACATCCAATCATAATTCACGTGTTTTGGATTGTATGGACTATATTTAGTGAGCTGGGACTCATATGACACCTTTGGCATATAGTCCCATCTAAATTTTGAGGCCTCAATCTTGATTTCACATCAATCTAAGAATTTCTTGAAAAATGTGTCCTATGGCCTAGTGTAATGGGACTCATACACCACTTCTAGCATATGAGTCCCATGTGGCTTAAACCTAAATCAAATTCAAATTCTTGGTGGAATTTAATCTTCCTATATCTGATGTCGGCTTGTGGTGTTGTAATTTTGGGAAGTTTGACATAAACAAGTATACATGCAAGGTTATTTCACTCATTTTAACCTAAGAATTTCAAGAGAGCATTCCTAATAGAAAGTTTATGATTACAAGATTTTACAATTTTAGAACACAATGATCTACTGAGAGGGGGTTGAATTAGTAGATATTAAAACTTTTAATCTCCTAACACTCAAGCATATTAACTTCTAGAATACTCAATGTGTAGATTAAAGCATAAAATAATTTAGAAACCACATGCTCATAAAAGAAAAACACGTAACACTAGATGTATGTGGAAAACCCAAGATGGGAAAAACCACGGTGAAAAATGCTACTAGGATCTACTGTCCTAATCTAGCCTCACAAGCAATGAAGTTCAGTTACAATTTTAAGAGCTACAACTCTAAGGAAGCTTCAACTCCCTGTTTTAGAAGCTACAATTTTGAGGATACTACAACACCCTATTTTAGGAGCTAAAACTCCAAGGAGATTACAATCACCTAACCTAAGCTACAATCTAGTACAATGAAGCTACAACCTTGATAGATTTACAAATTTAGTTATGCATAAAATAGTTCTCCAAAACCTATAATGCATTAATTCAATACATTACTCATTTCTCTCTATTCACTCTCACACTTGAGCAATTGTAAACAGTTTCAAATATGCATTCAAGTTTTGGCACATTGATACAGTGACACACTTTACTCACTGACTGCAATATTCTTACACGTGTAGACCAACCGGTTCATATCTTTGAACTACTATATTTATACCATTCATTATCTTCATCTATGAAACCTTTTCTAGATCATCTAGCAACAACCATTAGGGTTTCTACTTAACCCATCTAGAAGCTCTAGTTAGGGTTTCCTTTGTTTCCAAGCTTCTTCTGCAAGCTACCATATTTCTCAAGTCTTGCATCATCAAGAAAATCTCAACCATTCAAAACATACCTAGATTCATCAAATATTTTTGAATTGGAAAATAAACCTAGGGTTTTTTATGTCGGCCTAACATTTTCATGTGCAACAAATATTTATGCAATATCTTTGACTTTCCTTGGCTTTGTACCACCATTACAACCAATGATCACTAGAACTTGTTGGTTGATCACCTAGTTAAATTTGTGCAATCATCTTCATTCATCCATCCTTTGATTTAAAATAATTTCATTATTTGATAATCAACTTAAGAGTCAGTTCCAATCATTTGTTCATTGACAAAAGAAATCATGCCAAATTCATAAACATTCGTGCCAACAAACCCTTGCAACAAAAATTTAAATTTTTCACATATCAACCTTTGATTCCAAGCAAGTCTTGATTCCATGGATTCTCGGTCATCGTGGATTTTACACATTCGTGGAATTCGCCATTTCACATTATTTTTATTCTCGCAGAAATATTCTCTTTGCGGATTCTACCCTTCCATGTATTTTTCTTCTTCGCTGAATTTCTCTCTTCATAGAATTCATCCCAATCTAGATTACCTGAATTATTTTACTATCTTTCATCTTTGTGAAACTTGCACCTTCACGAAAAATGCAACCTCATGGATTTTTGATCTTTGTGGAATTCGTCTTCACTCGAAATTACCGAGATCATCATAACTTGTAACCTTTTTGCTAAATACTTGATCCTTTCCTCTTTCGCTAAATCCATCACCTAGTGGATTACCCAAACCTTCCATCTTCACAAAATCAATGCCTAAATGGATTACCCAAAGTTCTCCATTTCATAGAATCTATGTTCAAGTGGACTACCCGAACATTTTTCTTTCGCTGATTTGTTCACTTGGAAGATTATCCTAACACTTTTACTTCATGAATTCCTTGCAAAGACAGATTACCCAAAACTCTTCAAGCCTTCTAAGTTAGCATAATTTTGACTAAGATATTTACACCATAGCTTCTTTTGATATCAATCTTGGCTCCACTTCACCTCTATCCTCCTTTTGTCATCAATGAAAATCTCTCCCTTTGACATCACTTGTGATCACCTTTTGACATCAATGACAACAATATCCCAACAATCTCTATATTGCCCATTTTATAGTTTTAACATCAATGATAATATTTTTCCAACAATTTCCCCCTTTGGAATTGATGGAAAAACAAGCTTTGTACCAATTGGATTATTTACACAGCAACACAACAACTCCCCCTATGACATACATCTCTTCTCTTCTCAACATCCTTTGATTTTGAGTTGGAACATTACATTTCTCCCCCATTGACATCAATGGAAAAGGGAACACTCCTCCTAAGGGTATGCTCCAATTTTGATGAGCTCTTGCAACCATCAAGTCATTAGAAATTTGCAAAATAATATTTTACCTAACTTGATCAAACCATTCTTAACCAAGGTTAAATAATTAAGCAATGAAGCTCCCCCTAGATACATGCCTTATCAATAATGCTTAGTGAAATGATGTGGGAGAACCTACTCCTAGATTTTTCCTCAGGTAATCAAACTATTATGTGGGAAGAGGCTTTGCAAATATATCGGCTACTTGTTCCTTTACAGGAACATATTCCATGTTAACTTCCTTATCTACAAACTTTTCTCTGATAAAGTGATACTTGAATGAAATATGCTTGGTTCTAGAGTGCATCACTAGATTCTTTGATATGTTTATGTCACTTGAATTATCACAAATAATAGAAATAGGATCTTTGTATTCCACCTTGATGTATTTTAATGTTTGCTTCATCCATAAGACCTATGTACAACATGCAATTGCTACAACATATTTAGCTTTTGCTATAGAAATAGTGATAGACTCTTACTTTTTGCTCATCCAGGAAACCAATTTTTTTCCCAAGAAAAATGCTCCACCACTAGCACTCTTCCTATCATCAACACTTCTTACCCAATATGCATAGATATATACACTATTAATGAGAAATATTTGCACTTGGGGTACCAAAACCCATAATCAATAGTCCTTTTGATGTATTTAAAAATCTTTTTCACTGCATTGACATGAGATTCTTTTGGAGCAGCCCAGAACCTTGCTACCATACAAACTGCTTGCATTATATCTGGTCTAGATGAAGTTAAATATAGTAGACTTCCAATCATTGAAATATACAAAGTCTGATTTGCATCACGTGAATCATCTAATTTTCTCAACTTGCACTAGTAATCATGGGAGTATTCATTGGTCTACAATCCTCCATGCAAAATTTCCTAAGCATTTCTTTTGCATACTTGGTTTGAGATATGAATATACCATTATCATTTTGTGCAATTTACAAACCAAGAAAAAAAATGAGTTCTCCTAGCATGGACATTTCAAACTCATCTTGCATGTTTGTAGCAAATATTTTGCACATTAAATCACTACTACCACCAAATATGATATCATCCACATACACTACAAAAATGATCATGTGCTCACCTTCAGATTTAAGATATAAATTTCTATTAGCACAATCCTTCTTGAATCCTTGTTGTTGTAGGTACTGATCCAACCTTGAATACCATGCCCTTGGGTCTTGCTTTAGATCATACAAAGATTTTCTTAATTTGCAGACATAATCATCATTCTCTGATAGCTAAAAACCTTCTACTTGTTCAATATATACTTCCTCTTCTAGGTTTCCATTAAGAAATGCAAATTTAATGTCCATTTGATATACTTTAAAGACTTTATATACTTAAAAGTCAAGTAACATTCTAAGTGCTTCTAATGTTGTAATAGGGGAAAATATTTCTTCAAAATCAACACCTTCTAGACTTTTGTATATCCATTGCACACTAACCTTGATTTGTTTCTAACCACAACTCCATCTTCATTCAACTTATTTATGAATACCCATTTGGTATTAATTACATGGTTGATGGTCTAGGAACCAATTCCCATGTTTTTCTCTTTTCAATCTGATTGAGTTCCTCCTCCATTGCTTATATCCAACTCTCATCCTTCCTAGCTTCATCAAAGCTTTTTGGTTCAAACTGGGATAGGAGAGAAAAGTTCGCTTGTTCCTTGTCTTTTGCAAGTCTTCTTCTAGTATGCACACCTTCATTCTTGTCACCAATTATTTGGTCTGGAAGATGATATTTTTGCACATATTTTGCAAGGGTTCATTCAACCACTTTTTCTATTTGTTCTTCTTCTTAAACTATTGCACCTATGTCATATTCTGACTCAATTTCCAAGTTATTTCTGCTAGACTTACCTTGATCTATATTTTCATCTACCTTGACATTTATACTCTCCAAAATCTTTTGAAATCTTTTATTATATAACACTTGTAGGCTTTACTTTGATTGGAATATCCTAAGAATATCCCTTCATCACATCTTGGCTCAAAGATTCCCAAGTTATCATCTTCATGCTTAATGTAGCATTTGTTTCCAAACACTTTAAAATGCTTGACAGATGTAGGCCTTCCAAACCATAGTTCAGAGGGAGTCTTGCCAATTTTTGGTCTTATGAGGACTTTGTTCTAAATATGTATTGTTGTATGTAGAGCTTCGTTCCAAAAGGTGTCAACTATGTTGGCCTCATTTAACATATCTCTAGTCATATCATTCATAATTCTATTTCTTTGTTCCACCACTCCATTCTACTATGGAGTTCTTGGAGTAGAATATTGTCACTTGATTCCATGATCTTCACAATATTCTTTGAACCCACTTGATGTAAATTCTCCACCTCTGTTTGATCTAAGACACTTAAACTTCTTTACAGTCTCCTTTTCTACCAATTTTCTGAAAAGTTTGAACTTCTCAAATGCCTCTACTTTCTCCCTTAGAAATGTGACCCATGCCATTCTAGTATAGTCATCAATTAGCAACATGAAGCATCTCTCACCAAGTTGTTCGTTTGTCCTTGTGGGACCACACAAATCAGTATTAATTATCTCCAAAGGTTTTGAAGTTGAGTAATCCTTTGTAGGAAACTTAAACTTTGTTTGCTTCCCTTGCTAGCATCGTAGGAAGATTGCATTTTTAGGCTTTACAATCTTAGGCATATTCCTTACCAAACCTTTTGAACTTATATTCACCAAGTTTTCAAAATTTACATGATGTCTTAGTCTTCTATGCCATAACCAACTCTCATCTGCTTGACTGATTATACATGTTTGGCCTTGTACATCACTAAGATTGTATAGATTACTATCATTCCTCACACCTTCAACAATTGTTTTACCATTATTCCTTATCTTGCAACCTTTAGAATTACAACCTTGTATCCATTATCACACATATGGATGACACTAAGAATATTATGTTTCAGACCTTCTACATAAACCACATCTTTAGTTTTTTTCTTCCCATCTATGCTTAGAATTCCTTTACCATGAATCTTGACAACAGTCTTATCACCTAAGCTCACCGATCCTCCTTTTCTCATTTTAAGTTCAATAAATTTTCTTTTATCACCAATCATATGTTTGGAGCAACCACTATCAATTCCCAATAGATCTTTTTACTTTGCATGCAATGTTGTTTGGGAAATCATTGATTGAGTAGAATTCTTCCCTTTCATTATTTTCATCATTTTCTTCCTTTTTCTCAAAGACTTCAGTTTCCATTTTAGCTTTGGGAGGTGTGCTTTTCTTCTTCTCAGAATGAGCATTTTTCCTTACAATTTTTTCTCTACAAGTTTTAGCTACATGACCAAAATTATTGCAATTGAAACAAACTACATTCATATCAACCAAAGGAGAAAATGCATTTTTACTTACAAAATTTGTATTTCTCCTTAGAATAACTTTACAATCTCTAGCCCTGTGACTAAAATTGTTGCAAGTGTAGAAATATCCATTAAAGTATGATGAGTACCTACTCATGGAGTTTATTTTAGTTGGATAAGGAGATCTTCTTTGTCTAGGTCTCCTTGGGTAGTGTACTCTTGTGAAACCATCATTTTTTTTCTCTTAATATTTTGCTTCTTCTTTTGTTGATCAGGGGACTATCTTGTTAACTTTCTTGTCTTCACCCAGTTTCTTCTCTTTATTAGATTTCTCAACCACAACTAACTTCTTTTCATCTTCAAAGGCTTCTCATTTGTCAGATTTTTCACCATTGGGGACTAATTTTTCTTTTTCTCTAAATATTCCATAGAGCTTTGCAGAAGCATCAATGAATGAACTTTTTCCTTTTTGAAGTCCCAAGCTTGGGGTGCTACCACAATAGTGTGTCTCACTTTTCAGATGTGCTTACTTTAGCATGAAATCACATTTTTTTGAACAATTAATGATTTAAGTCTTGAGAGGCTCCAGATAAATTGTTTTATTTGAAGAGGGATAGATAAGACCCCCTTAGGTCAAACCCCCTTGGATAGAATCCCTCTAGTATTAAATCATACCCACAAATGAGTCTCCTTCGCACCTATCAAAATGCTGGATAAAAACCACTTTTTCTTTACCTTTTGAGGGATTAAGTAATGTAATTTAAAAGTTATATTTTGCAAGATTGTAGCCCTCAAAATAAGCTTACCAGTAAGTATAGTTTTGATATATTTTCATTTTATCATGTATTTAATTTTTTTTTTACTAAACATAGGTTTTTCTTCGAACATCAAGTTCTTTGTTGTGTAGAGGTGGAAAAATAGTAAACCAATGTAAAAAAAATTCAAAAAATACCCTTTCCCTAGGTATTGATGTCCTTGTTTCACCCCAAAGAAAAATTGGATTTTGATATATATACACAACGTATGTCCAAATTATAGTGATAGTGACTTCAACATTTAATTGAAAAAAATTATGCAATAAAAAAATATGAAAAATATACTTTGCCTAAGCATTTATGTTGAGAATCTATATTTAAAAAATTATAATTTAATCTTTTATAGAAAAAATTTATATGTTGTATGACACAAATGTTACTTTCTAAAAGTGTTGTTTTCTATTTAACACTAGTTATTAAAGGAGATGTTGAAAGATTCATGATTTATTTTGGAAAATTTTTAAAATATATTTTTAGAATCTACACAAAAATTTCCAAAAATCACTAGTTTACATCATCTTCAAATTCTTAACGGTTTAGTTGCTATAGGTCTCAGAATATGAAGATTCAGTTAAAAATGTTGATGTAAATGTCCATCTTGTGAAAAAAGTGAGACATGATTGTGATTTTACCCCTTGATTTTTCCTTATTAGCTGGGTTTTGTGTACTAAGCAAGTCATCTAGAATTTCAATACCACCTTTTAATTTCAATCCTCATCTCATCGATGATAAATATGCCATGTAACTCATCTAAAGTGAGATTATCAACTTCTCTTCCTTCTTCAATTATAATTTTTTTGGAATCATATTTAGTTGTCATAGACCTTAGAACTTTCAGCACAATAACATATCCTTCTTTAACTTCCACACCATATCCTCTAATGGCATTCACTATATCAACTCTTAGAAGATAGTCTCCAATTTTCTCTTGTTTAATCATCTGCAAGCTTTCAAAATTACCTTTATCATCACTTGTAGCTTTGCCAACTTCACTTTGGTGTCTCCTTCATATATCTTATTCAACTTCTCCCAAACATCACAAGTTGTTTCACAATGCATAACTTTTCTATGCATTGAATCAGACAAATTGTTCATAATAGCAAACCAAGCTTTCTCATTATTCTCATAGTCCTTCTTTCTTGTAGCATCAGTAGGAGGAGCAGCAAGAATAGTATACTTGTTCTTGACTGACATCCAAATATCAAGTCCAAGAGAACCTAAGTATCCTTTCATCAAGGAGCTCCATTTAGCATAGTTTGTTCCATCAAACCTCGATGGCTTGCATGAACCTTCCCAACTTTCCATTGTGTTCACCTATCAAAATATCAACCCGAGTTGATTAAGCTTCTCCTAGGGAATCGATGCTCAAATACCAATTGTTAGAACATAATGATCTACTAAGAGAGGGGTGACTTAGTAGATATTAAATTTTTTAATCTCCTAACACTCATGCATATTAACTTCTAAAATACTCAATGCACATATTAAAGCATAAACAAATTTAGCAACCACATGCTCATAAAATAACAACACATAACACTTTGATGTACATGGAAAACCCAAGATGGGAAAAATCAAGGTGAGAAATGCTGCTAGGATCTACTGTCGTAATCTAGCCTCACAAGCAAAGTAGTTTAGTTACAATTTTAAGATCTACAACTCTAAGGAAGTTTCAACTCCCTATTTTAGAAGCTACAACTTCAAGGATGCTACAAAACCTTGATTTAGGAGCTACAAATCCAAGGAGATTGCAATCACCTAACTTGAGCTACAACCTAGTATAATGAGGCTACAACCTCAACAAATTTACAAACTCAGTTATGCATAAACTGGTTCTACAAAACCTATAATGCATTAATTCAATACATTACTCATTTCTCTCTATTCACTCTCACACTCAACTGTAAACAATTTCAAATATCCATTCATATTTTGACACACTTTACTCACTGACTGCTATATTCTTACACATGCAGACCAACCAGTTTATATCTCTAAATAATTATATTTATATCATTCATTATCGTCATCTACAAACCCTTTTCTAGATCATCGAGAAACACCTATTAGGGTTTCTACTTAACCCATCTAGAAGCTCTAGTTACGATTAATTTTGTTTCCAAGATTCCTTTGCAAGCTACCATATTTCTCAAGTTTTGCATCATCAAGGAAATCTTAGTTGTTCAAAACATACCTAGATTCATCAAATATTCTTGAATTGGAAAATAAACCTAGGTTTTTTTATGTCGGCCTAACATTTTCCTATGCAACAAATCTTTATAAAATATCTTTGATTTCCCTTTCCTTAGTACCACCATTACAACCAATGATCACTAAAAGCTTTTTGGTTGGTCACCTAGTTATCTGTGCAATCATCTTCATTTGTCCATCCTTTGATTTGAAATAATTTCATTCTTTGATAATCAACTTAAGAATTAGTGCCAATAATCTATTTGTCAACATAAGAAATCATGCAATATTCATAAATATTTGTACCAATAAACCCTTGCAACAATGATTTAAATTTTTCACTTGTCATCCTTTTATTCCAATCAAGTCCAGATTCTGCGGATTCTTGATCGTCGTAGATTTTTCAATTTCACAGAATTCTCCATTTCGTGGAATTTTTATTCTCATAGAATTATTCTCTTCATGGATTCCACCCTTTTTTCAAAATTTTCTTCTTCGTGAAATTTCTCTCTTCACAAAATTCATCCTAGTTCAGATTACTTGAACTCTTTTCCTATCTTCCATCTTCATGAAACTTGCACCTTTACGAAAAATGTAACCTTGTAGATTTTTTTATCTTCGTGGAATTCATCTTTAGTTGGAATCATTGAGATCATCATAACTTATAACCTTTTTTGCTAAATCCATTGAGGAGTGAAATCCCCAAGCTTTTCCTCCTTTGCTAAATTTGTCACCTAGCAAATTACCTAAAACTTCCATCTTCGTAGAATCTGTGCCTAAAAGGATTACCCAAAGTTATCCATTTTGTAGAATCCATGCTCAAGTGGATTATCCAAACCTTTTTCTTTCACTAATTTCTTCACTTGGCAGATTCTTCAAACACTTTTACTTTGTGAATTCCTTGTAAAGACAGATTACCCAAAACTCTTCAAGCCTTCTAAGTTAGCATAATTTTGACTAAGAAATTTACACCATATCTTATTTTGATATAAATCTTGTCTCCACTTCACCTTTGTCCTCCTTTTTTCATCAATGTAGATCTCTCCCTTTGACATCACTTGTGATAACCTTTTGACATCAATGATTACAATATGCCAACAATCTTTGTACTGCTCATTTTCACTTTTGACATCAATAAAAATATTTTTCCAATCTACAAGACTTCACAAGAGCATTCAAGAGAATATATAAGGAATTCAAGGGAAGATTTCTTCATCATTTGTTGCAACAATTCAAGATTTTTCATCATCTCCAAGTCATTAGGCATCAAGCATGTTGTAGAGCTAGTGGTGTGATATAGTATTCAAGATGCATTTTCAAGCATTGTTTCACATCCAATTTGAGATCAAGATGTACATTCTTCATGCCCACTTCATGATAGATTGCATATCTACATTCCAATACATCATCCAAGGAATCATCATTTCATGTTTCATGTCCTTATTTCATTATTTCATCATTTGGTTTAATTACCTAAATGGGATTTGACCAAGGAAAGCCCCTATTCCCTAAAAAAACAACACTTTCTCTCTCTCTCTTTGTGTGATTACAAGTTTAGAGGTTGAAGACAAAGTGGATTTGAAGCCTTCAAAATTTATCAAGATTGCAAAGTTGTGAAAGCTACAGAAGATGTCATGTAAATTTTTCAAGGCTCATGGAAACTCAGATCTAGAGCAAGATATGCAACCTATCTACATGAAACCAGTGGGAAAAGGCTTATTTGATCCATCTTCAAAGGCTCACAAATTTTTGCTTCAGAGTTCTACTCTTTGGACACTTCACGACAAAACAAGACTAATACGTCACGTGTGACATATGAGTCCCAGTATACCTATTTTTGGGTATTTTTTCTAGATCATGATTCGGTAGTTCTAGATTCTTGTTTCCACCTAGAAATCCTTGTTTGGGACTGATATGCCTAGATTGGAGTATGAATCCTGATAGGATTCAAATAGCAATAAGGGTTTCAGAGCTCATTTTGACCACATGTTTCTTCCAAGTGCACCTATGTTCATTCTCAGTTTGTTGTTCTACATTTTAGTTTCATATTCTAGTCATATCACTAGGTTTTGCATAACATTTACATTTCTTGTCTTTCCAAGCCCTTACTTGGTGGTGAACCCCATTTTGGTCTCTAATCAAACCCTAGGGTATCCCTATTGCAGATCTCTTTCCCCTTTTCATCCATGGATTGAGATCTCTAGGGTTTCCTTGAATGAGAAGTGTTGGAAATTTGTTAGCTCTATCTCCCAAGAATAGAGCAACAATTTTCCATGTTTCAGTTATTAAGAGAACAACTTTTGACATTCAAAATAATTTAAGAATTTGGATCCTAAGGAATTGATAGGCTAGATCATTGATATAGAAGAAAATAATTTTGTGTATGATGACATTATATAATTGAATACTTTAAATTTTTTAAAGAAAAAATGAAAGAGCATTTGGTAATATGGTGGAAGAAAGACTACTTAGTAAGAAATAGAATGGAATTTAATCCTATAATTTCTAAGTGGGATTAGATATAAAATAATGTGGCAAGAAGACGATAGGGAAGAATAAATAAGTAATCAAATAAAGGGATAAGAGAAGCATGGATAGTTAGATATAAAGGAAGAAAAATAGCCTCAAACTCTTTAAACTTATTAAGCACTTCATCCTTATTTTGTATTAAATATACCAAAATTATTCTAGTATAGTCATAAATAAAAGTGAGGGAATACCTTGATCTTGCAATTGATGGCATTCTAAAAGGACCCATTACATCACTATGAACAAAATGTAAAGGAAGTTTCACTCTTCATGATTTACATTGTGGAAAAATTTCCACATGTTGCTTTCCCGTAGCACATCCTTCATAGAACTTGTGACTTAATGAGATTTTTGGAAGCCCATCCACCATATATAGTTTCTCCATAAGCTTGAGGCTTTGATAGTTGACATGTCCCATATACTCATATAATCATATTTGGAAATATCACACATTATCATTTCCATATTTAAAAGTAAATTCATGAAATTGATATAATCCATTCTCCATTTTACCAATTGGAGTCACTTTGTAGTTAGTACTCACAACCTTTATTAAACATTCATCATTGTAGAAACCTATTTTATACTATTGATTTACAATTTGAGATACAGACATAAGGTTTTTCTTCAATTCTAGAACTAACTTCACAATTTTGATTACACCGTTACAAACTTGAACATTTCCAGTTCCTTTAACTTCCAAAGCATTGTTATTTCCTATATATATTTTCTCTGAAGTGCTATCAATTTTTAGTGATTCAAATTGTTCCTTACTATGAGACATATTGTGTGGCACCATAATCAATAACCTAATCATCCAAGTATATGAGTTATTTTCTTCAAGTGCAATACAAACAACATTAATTTTATAAATTTTTTTTTTGTAAACTTATTTTTCTTCCTTTCTATATTTTCAATCCTTTTATAGCATTCACTTGCTTTGTGACTCAACTTACCAAAATAATTACATTTCTATTTTATTTTATTATAATCCTTGGATGGAGTGTATGTAGTTTCATACTTTCAATTTTTCTCTCTTGGATGATTTTCTTATGTCTTTTTGTAACTTTGTTTCATTCATTATGAAAGCTTCATTATTAATTGACTCCCTTTCTTTGATTTTATGTCTTTATTCTTGCACTAACTTAGCACATAACTCTTCATATTTTATATTTTTTAATTTATCAATAGTATATATCCCTCTTACAAATAATTTATAGGATCTTGGTAGACTTTGTAAAATTATTTCCACAAAATCTTTATCATCTATATCCTTTCCAAGAGAAGCAAGTTCATTTTTTTTTCCTTTAATTTGCTTAGATTGGGTACTAGCTCTTGTGAATTTGATAATTTCATGTTGTACAATTATGTGCTGACAGTTAGAATCCATACATCACCTGAATTTCAATATGTATTTTTAAAATACCCCATATTTTGACTCCACTTATCTCATTGCAAAATTCTTGAAAAACTTCTTCAAAAAGTGTAAGCTTCATCAATGTTGTTGCCTTTTTTTTATCTCTTTCATCCCAATCTTCTTGATCTTTTCCAGTGGTTCCAGTTCTTTGTTCACTACCATTGACAATTTCATAACAATTTTGAAGCGTTTAAAAGAAATTCATACGGGACACCCAATCATAATTTTTTTTGCATATAATTTAATTGTAGGTAAAGGAATACCAATATAATCCATTATGTGAAATTCCCTCTTTTTTGAGATCAGAACTAAATTAAAAAAGAAAATTTCTCACCAATTATTTATTTATTAATTTGATTATTTTCATTGCAGCAATATTGCTTACTTCGTTTGCCACAAAAATCTTGCTACTCATAATAAAATAGCCTGCATAGCTCATAGCCAACACTACAAAACCCACATATTACTGCCAAAGATTTAAAATGACCCTAATACCATATTGAACAAAATAAAGTATTTGAAATATAAAAGATGAGAATGCAGCGAATAAAAAAACACTTGAATATTATATATTATCATATATCAAATTACATAACAACTTTTTGGTTTCTTGTTGATGCACAAAGATCGAGTAGTTGCTATAGTTATTGATTCATACAAATCTCTAGAAGATCTTTGGATGGCTAATAGAAACACCAAAAAAAATTCTATGATTTTTTGCATATACTGGAATATTGAATATATATTATCTTTACCATTGAGACTTTTTATACACAGTTCTTAAATAAACATTATCTCCAACAATTTCCATGTTTTAATAAATGTGAATAATCATTTCATTCCTATACTAATAACAACAGTAATTTTTTTAACGTACTATTTCTAACTATAATATTTGATCTAAAAATTTATGCATATATTTAAAGGAAGTCATTAAAATTAAATGCATCATATACTACTTATATTGATCGCATGTGAGAAATCTAAAATTTTATCAGATTAGGAAAAAGTATATATGTATATATATATATATATGAGTTGGTTACAGTATAGGTGTAAACAAAGTGACAAGTTATGTACTTTATGTAGCAGCAATGCCACACTTTACTTCTGACTAGAATAAATGAATTTTCTATTATAATATCAAATGAGTGTCACGTGTTGATTTCTTTACACGGTTTATAATTATTAATGTTCAATCATGGAGTTCAATATGTTTTCTATTATAATTTTAGATGAAACCAAATGGAATGGTTTTAAATAGATTATTGTAATAGGGACCACATATTATTATAACTTTATACGAAGGTCCATTTGTTTCTGGTTTGTTTATAAAATTGAATGATAGTTGGTATATGAAATTGAATGACTCATATAAAATGACATCAAACATAAACTTTCAGTCTAGAACTTTTTTTCTCATACCAACAAATTACCAGACATAATTTATAACTTTTATCCTCCAAAAACCAGGAAAAGAAAACTTGCTAATTATATATATATATAGATGTTCATGCTATCCTCAATCATTGCAACGAGCCAAGCCTATCCTGAATCATTGAAACCAGTGAAGAATTCCGTTAGCTGCCACTATGGGTCGACAGACACGCTGTTCAGAACATGCAGGCCTCACTCGTGGAGCCTGGACTGCCCAAGAGGACATGCTTTTGACTCAAGCCATCAAAATCCATGGCGAGGGTGGGTGGACATCCATCCGTCAAAGAGCAGGTAAACGAGTGCCCTAATCTTTTGGTATCTTTAAAAACTTCCACGGTACTAATTGCTCGAAGAAGAACGATTTGATTTCAAGGTCTGAAACGTTGCGGGAAGAGCTGTAGATTACGGTGGCTGAACTATCTTCACCCTCATATCAAGCGAGGAAACATTTCATCTGATGAAGAGGATCTTATTGTTAGACTACATGGGCTCCTTGGCAATAGGTACAAGCACAATGTTTAATTCGAGATCATTTAAATTTAGGACACGAAGAACTCTTATGGCATTTGTTATGTGCAGGTGGTCGCTGATTGCCGGTCGACTTCCCGGTCGTACAGACAACGAAATCAAGAATTACTGGAACACTCGTTTTGGCAAGAAGAGTCTGCCGAACAAGAAGCTTGTTCCGAAACCGAAAACAAAGGCAAAACATACTTCTCCTGCTGTTGACGGTTTGTTGAAAGTCATTCCGGTGAAAGCAAAGGCGGTGAGAATAGCAAAGGGTTGGAACAAATATGTGGGCAGTGGTAGTTCAACTCATCAATCTACTGATCCTGCACAAACAGTGAAGACCTCCAATACTGATGGGCCCGATTTATCATTGTACAATTTGAAGACAGATCATAATTCTAACCTTAACGACTGTAGAATGCCGGCGCAACTCGGATCTCCGTCTGCTGAAATGAATGTTCAATATTCTCATGAAGATTTTAGAATCGATGAGTTAGTGGCAAGTCCTAGTCATTACTGGGAAATGTCTTCTCTGTATAATAACATGGAAGAAATTGAATTTTTTTCAGATGCTGTCATTCACAAAATGGAGGGAATCTGCGATAGTAAGAAGAATAGTGATTGGGTGGGTGAACTACAGTATTTGCAGATGTAAGATTTTAGAGAGTTTTCATAAAAATTCTCAGCCGAAGTGCTCTTGTATATTTATCCATGTTTAGGTGTTCAGGTTTAGAATTTTGTATTAATGTTTTCCTGTGTTCTTTGGCCTTAGATAGGCTGCCATTATCTTTCACTTAATAGAGGGATCTACATTCTTAATTGGGAAAGTTGGAGTTTTCTCCGTAGAATGGAAGCCAATTGGATGTGATTAAATTTCAATATAACTAGTACGGTAAAGAATAAAGGTCGTCAGTCTTACCCACAAAGCTGTAACTTTAATTTGAGTGTGTTCTGAAAAGGTACACGTGACTCTGAGGCGACTTGTGAAATTTAGAAAGATATTCAGAATGTTGTTTGAAGTATTCATTGGAAAATTAACTATTAGTTTCGAATGGTTGACTAGCTGTTCACATGCAGATATATTTTCTGCCAAAATTACATTGGAATTGGAAAAGCGTGGGCGTTGATTACATAGAATCACAACCCATCTTTGGGCTTCCAAAATAATTTGTGAGAAATATATCTGTAATTTGAAACTATGATATTTATGTCAAATTTTATCTAATTTGAATTTAATTGGACAGATTGTTTGAAAATAATTAGATAGTAATTTTGTATTCACCTTTGTATATTCTCACATGCAAACATTCTTATACATTAATTCTTATATATGTTCCATTTATATTAATTATCACACTTTCTCACAACTTATTAATCATGATTTCTATATATCTCTCGTTGATTCTTAGAGTATGCAATTAAAATTTTGAAAACATACAGAAAAGAGAAATAAAAGTACAAGACTAACATCCTATTTTCAAATTTAAGTACAACCCTTAGATTCAGTGTATTGAAGGGATTTGCTCAAGACTTGAATAATGTGGATGGTTGACTCAATAGCGAAACATTGATGATTTTGACTATAAAATTCAATAGAATGATTTTACTTATAGATTTGTGATTATGTGTAATGAGTAAAGGGATGAATTTATAGACTTTCAAAATACTAGATGAATGGTGAGAATTTGATAAAAAAACAAGAACTTTAACTCCACTAGTTATGAGAATGTCATTTTGAACTCATAAGAGGATAGTAATGAATTTTAATAATTTATTAAATAGATAATGAGAAGAAAAAATTATTGTGATGTTCAAAAAGAGATCCTAGACATAGTAAATAGATTACTTGGATCACTCTTTCTTCAGATCAACATTAAAATCCAAGCCAACAGGGTGATAAAATTGGCTAGCCACCTTAAAAGAGAGTCAATTTACCCTGGAGTTGGTCTTGTTGGGACTTCCAAAATTTGGCTAGTTTTTTGAGGGCCCGTGTAAAATTTTGCCTAATGCACTTAGAAGTACCTTGCAGAATAAGCCTAACTAGCTCACTTTGGGAGCTTGTATTTTGACACCCATGAATTGTCATGAAAAATCACTTTGGGGAAGTGTTGAGCACCTATCAGAGATGGTGTGTGACCATTTGCAGCTTCCGTGGATCAGTTTTGGTGAGTTTTTGAAGTTTTGGTTTCAAGGTCCAGAAGTTGGTTTGTTGTGTACACATGTTGCACCTTTCTAAGTAGGCCATCTTTTTGATGTTGTATCTTTGTGCTTGTTGAGTATTAAGCCCAACTGAGATTTTTTCTGTGTTTCTCTGCATCTTTAGGAAGCCCCATGTCAGTTGGCATGGCCTCATTAATCCATTTGCTAAGTTTTCCAACTTGAATCCGTTTGCAAAAAGTTTAGATTTGCAAACTCAACAGTGTTAAATCTGCAAAAGGTGCCCCTACATTTGAATTTATATTTTGTGACCTAATGACCTACACATCAAAGTGAATGTTCCCCATGATTGACTATATAATTATCTACCATTCGGCAGGTTTGTAGCCCCTAGATCCTCATTTGCTATTTTTTCAGAGCCCATTCCAAATGAACTTTTTTAGCATTTCAGAATCAACACTCCTGGATTTTCAGATAAGCCAACTTTGAGCATTAATATATTGTACATGTGATCAAATTAGGTCAAATCGTCTTGCACACATGCTCATGGTTTCCACATGTATTAGCTTGCCAAGTGGCAACTTTCGAAGTGAAGTTTTGATATTTTTTCAAATCAATGATTGAACATGTTTTAATGAGGTTGGAAAAGTGCAGCTTCAAAGAAGTCTGAGAAGGAAACTTCGAGGATTGATATCTTCCAGGGCATCCTAATAAACATCCGTTTGATGCTCTGGATTCTCTGTATAACATTTCACCAGATTGTCAGCTTTTAGGGCTTAGGGAGGTGACTTGGTTAGTTTTCGAAGTTGATTTTGAAGGCTACTAAGGTGGTTTTGGCTAGACTTTACAGGTGCAAAACGTCAAGTTTAAATGGATATCTACTAAAGCTTTCGCATTCAAAATGCATTGAAACAAGGTTTCAGAGAATTTGTGAGGGTCAATTGCCCAGAAAATGAAAAAAAAAATAGTTGGTCCCACATGGGGACCTAGCATGCATCACACAGTTATGATGTTGCAAGTGTTGCAATGGTTGAATGGGGTATGAGAATTCATCAGTGGTTGTCTCAAATAATTTCCAGCTTGCAATGCATCACGCAATAGAAGCTCTTGGGGAGAGCACTCAATCATTTGAATATAATAGGTTTAATATTGATTCATGGTTGGTGAGTAAAATATAAGAAATTCTTGCCAAACATAAAATTTTGCAGATGAGAAGGGTTCTCTACACTTGAAGATATAAGCTCTTCACAAGTCTCTTCTAGCAAAGGATATGGACTTTTCCATCAATTTGATGAAGGTAATGTTTCACCTATTTTCTCATGGGATGAAACCATAACATTATTTAAATCTTGCTAGGTTTTTGGATGGTTACATAATAGTGAGAAAATAATGGACCAAACCATGGAGAATAGGGGTACTCTAGAAGAGCTAAAAATTTATCTTGATAATGAGAAGGAAAAACGCATGGAACTGAAATCTCTAATACCTCAATTTAAGAGTGAGGACATTGATGGTGTTTACCTTGCAACTCTTGATGATTTGCAAAGTTTTCATATGGATACATCTTAGAAGCGGTTCAAGTTTGAAATGATTTCCATTCAGAGTTAGAATTTGCAAGGTACTGCTACTCCTATACATAAATTGGCAGATTTTATAGATGCTCATTTATGTTGGAAAGGTGCCAAATATGTGGAAGGAGCATTTGATCAAAATCATGAGGATTTTGTTGTTACAGTTCAAATAGCCAGGACAGGAGTTCAAAATTGGATCCAACTTGAATTTGGATGTAATAGGGGACGTGTTCTAGTCTTACTGCTGCTAGTATCATTATGCTACACATAGACATAGCTGGTTGACTGTCTAAAGTAAAAGGCCACCAAAACTTGTAAGTCTCATACAATACAATTGGTTGCATTTGATTTGCGGTAGGCTAAAAGACATTACAGGAGCCTTTTAGAGAAGTATTTAAAGGATCAGATGAAACAAAATTGGCGCGGGTTCAGAATGATATCAAAATAGTCTGGAAGCGAGGAAATTACATCCACAATGAGCGAAGTTGGGTTCTCTTCATCTTGCATCGTAAATAAGTGTTGCCTTCCTCTCTTGAAAATGGTGATCAACGATGATAAATTAGCTTTTATCGGGTATCGCTATTTAATTTTAGCATTCCCAAATACATTAGAGATTGGCAATGAAACTAAGCTGCATAGTTTTATGGGGCATCGCTAATTGATTTTATCTTTCTCAAATAAATGAGAGATGTGTGATGGTGCTCGGAAATATTGAGGTAAAGAGTATGGTGGGCCCATGGTAAAAGATTTTTAAAGTTTTTCTACATTTTTAAATTGTTTGCCGAGTGCAATGTTTTAAAGAGGGATTCCTTTTAAAATGTAAATTTTAAATGTGAAATGAAGTGGTAAGTGTGAAGGTGCATGGGTAAGTTTATATTTTCCTAATAAATGATTTTTTCACGAGAATTGGGTTGCATTTTTTCACCGCCATTATATTTCTCATTTTCTATTGGAGATGTGCGATCAAGGCCTTGTGTGAGATGGTGATGGGGCCCAAAATTTATTTTTAACATTGTCATTTGATAATGTTTTAAAAGTGAGTGAATTTTAAAAATGTGAAAACCAGTGAATGGCTTCCTACAGCGATTTTAAATTTTAAAATCTTCATAAAGATTTTAAATGAAAAAAATTTATTTGCTTCCTGAGAGAGTTTTAGAAGCCTTCACATTTAAAATGACAAGGATTAAATGCTTCCATTTTAAAGTCAAATGTTTTATTTGCTGAGATCAAAATGTAAAAGTTTCACGGTAAAAGCAAAAAGAAAACATAGCTACAAAAAGTAAAAGATGAACTGGTGAAAGGGAATTTTTATTTTTATAGTGAAGGATTTTTAACAACAAAACAAAATATTCTTTCAGCTGAGAAGAAGGGCATAATGATGAAGGATGAAGTCTTCCAGTGGGGAATATTTTTTTGTTGTAGGGTATTAGAGTGAGGAGCAAGAAAATAGAGAGTTGGTTGAAGATTCTTCAGCAGGCAAAGGTAGTTGAAGATTAGTGAACCAAAAGATGCCAAGTGCCTTATTCTAATCTCCACTTAGGGTTTCTTTCTCCTTAATTCTTGTTTTTCTGCCTCATTTGGAGAGGGAGTTGTTTTTGTAATTAATCACAAAGAACATTTGATGAGAATACAAAAAAATTTAGAGTCAAGTTTTAGGGTTTGAGTCTTCAATACTTATGTAATTTTGATTACAATACTGGCAAAATAATGTTGAATGTTTCAAGTTTGATACTATTTTACTCTCTTGTGTACTGGTTTTATAGATTATGAATAATACAATCAAGGTTGTCTTATTTGTCTCTATCAATTTCAGATGGATGTGTGGCTCTATTCTTGTTTATTATTTCAAAGAATTAATGTAGGCACTTGAATATGGTTGTAAGTTTGTATTGAACTAAGTGCTAGGATACTAGTAAGAAGTAAAGGTTAAAACACAATGTTGAAATGTTGTAAGGAACAATTTCAGAGCTTCATATACTGTCAGATGTAAAAAAATTTATCAGATTATGTATGCGTTTGAGTTGACTCTATTCCAAGGATGAGACACTGATCTAAATGTGTTATTCATGTTAAACTGTTGATTAATGCAACAACTAATCATCTTTTAAATCAACTATACTTAGCAGTCTTGTTGTGGGTGTGTGTGGAATTCAAGAATCATAGCTCTCATGTTTAATCTATACACTACAATGAAGGTCAGCCATATCTTCAGGGTATTGTGTTTGTTAAGAATATAAAGGAGATTCATCTATTCACTGTGTGTTTGATACTTTGGCACACAAGTATTTGAGAGCACACTATTGGGATCACCCTCCTAGGTTTAACAGAGCCTGAAGTGGAGGGGAGAAAGGGGTATTTTATTCACTCTCCCTCTCATTGGCCAAATCTCTCCTTGAATTTGACCATAAGTCCTAGCAACCCTTTAGGATTCAACTTGATAGCTGATTTGAGAACAAATAGGTCCTTTGTTATTTTGAAAATTGATTTAATTTAATGTGAATTGATTGACCTAATAAGTTATGCAACTTAATCTAAAAATTAAATTTATCGACAAAAATGAAACTAAAAATCCACAGACTAAAGAATAATCTAAGAAGTGTAGAGTTCTATGCACCTATCCTATAAATTTGAGTCTAAACTGGGAGGTCAAGAGTGGTGGCACCTTTGATTAAGAATTATGAATGAAGATCTAAAATTTTATGGCATGAAACATACATGTCTACACTCTTCTCTTCCACTCTACAATTTGTCGTCTTTTGATGTAAACCTATAAAATCATAGCAAATTGAAGGAAAGGGGTGGCTATTTAGGATTTTTCCTTGGTCAAACCCTTGTTTTGGTATTTATACCTCCATGGTTATCCAATTGATTGAGAGATAAAATGTGTGTTCTTCTAACCATATGTGTTTCCAATGGCATAATGAGCTAAAATGATAAAAACCCTACTCAAATGTGTTTGAGAAGGATTTGTAAATGACACAAATAAGATCAGCCTAAGAAAAAATCAAATGCCTGAGGGAAAATCCAAATGCATAAATACTTTGCCTAGGATAGCAAATAGATCAATATTTGAAGATGAAAACATGCTAGAAACAAGTCATTAAGTGGTTGAAAGAAGCTAAATCTATCTCTAAACCTAGATTCCATCGTGTCCTTCCATTGACATCAAACTCCAATCATTGTGATAAGTAGATTAATTTTGAAACTTGCTTCATAGATATGTAAAAATGGATGTATTTTGATAGAGCTTTGTTGTAATTATAAATGTTTATCCTTTTATTTGAGATAATAATTCATGATTTTATAGTGGAACATAGAAATAAATTAAAGTGTAGGTTGACTCTTTTAAATATAGTTTTTAATATTAATTTACCGCCAATTCTTAGGTTTGAATTCACATCTCTGAAATTAGAGATCAACATAAACAAGAAATCAAAATTGTCAAGAAAACCACCTAAACTAGGGTGCTAGTGCCCATGTCCAACCATTTTACACACATTCAAATTTGATTTATAAGATTAGATTCAACTTAATTATGAATCATTTAGAAAATGAGAATTGGGTGAGTGTGGGATCATGATGGGCCAAACAATGGCTATAGGAAGAAATAAACATGATTTCAGTTAGGAAAAATCATAAATTACATCTTTGAGTTTTTAATTGGGTTGGATGGAAAATGTATTTTACTATGGTAAACACCAAAGAAAAAAGGATATCTATTATTAACAGATATCTAATTTTTAAATCCAAATAACATATACCTATTTTTTTGCAAAAAGTGGTATATGTTTATAATAGATATCAAGTTAGAGAAGGATTAAAGAACTTGAAGAGAATTTTTTCATTATTGTATAAGTTGTCATCATTGTTGTCAAGTCATAGAAACTTAGTTTCAAAATTTATTTATGACTATCTAACAATGGAATCTATACAAAACAAAATCTAAGATCCTACCTCAAAGGACTACGAAAATAATTTTTATAAGCCCTAACTAGGACCCATTCACCCTATGGTGAACTTATCCTTCCACAAAGCTCAAAACTTGAAGGGAGAAATCTGAATGAATTTATTTGATTTATCTTACCAATAGGAAGGAAAAATAGTAAATAGGATGAAGTACAATGAATAGTTGAAACAACCATGAGAAACTGTGTACAGAACATAGTATAACTACTATAGGTCAGAGAAAAACACACAAGAGAGTTAAGCAATTCAAATCTAAAATATTCAAACTATACTAACGAATCCTCAAAGCTTAGATAATTGAGCACAAAATAAAGCTAAGAACAACATGCATAAAAGAAACTATTTTATCAAACATGCGATCAATTCTATTGAATAACCTCCACTACTCTTCTCCATTTTGTCTGTGTAGTGTACTTGCCCTCATATTTTCAAAGTTCATGCAAGCATGACCTAAGTGTTGTGATTAAGACAAAACATCGAAGATTCAAGATAATTGCTCTAAAAGTCATATGATTTCGAGAGAGATTGGAATGATGAAGGACATATCAATTTATAGAAAATTGATCATTCAAATGACAGGTCAAGATTGAAAGATCAACGAAGGGTTGAGATCAATAGATTAGCCATGCATTCTGATAATAGTTAGTAGCGACATGAGTGATATAAATTAGAAATAGAAATTAAGATTAAATAAATTATTTAATCTTTTAGTTTGGTATTCGAAAATAGAAGAATAGTCTTCGCATGACAAAGATAGAGATGGATTAATGCAACTCTTTGTTCGAATGCATGCACAAGATTTAATTAATTAAATAGGAATATTTAATTAATATGCATGTACACGCCTGACTAGTTCTAATAGAGAGATTAGTTGTAAAAGCCACTCAAACATTAAATTATGAGTTAACTGCTCGATTTAAATAGATCTCGAGTCAAGTGAGAGTGAACACATAGATAACTTTCACAATTATCTAAATATAGAAGAATGCATTAAAATGAATTTTCATGAATTAAATAATTCATTTAATTCAAGATTTGATATTTGAAGAATAATTAAATAAATAAAGGACTTATTTAATTATAGTTGAAATATGATAGAGGTAAATTAAATAAGAATTTATTTAATTGAAGAAGAAGGATAAGGTTAATTAATAACATAATTAAATAAAAAAGATTTATTTAATTAATTAAATAGAATAAAGAAAAGTGTGAATTAATTAAATAATTAAGATTATTTAATTAATAGAAGAATAAAAGTTAAAGTGAATTAATTAAATTATTAAACTTATTTAATTAATAAAGAAATGGACATTTTAGAGAATAATTAAATAATTAACATTATTTAATCATGACCATGGAAATACAAATTATTTAATTAATAGAAAAATAAAAGTTAAAGTGAATTAATTAAATAATTAGATTTATTTAATTAATAAAGAAATGAAGACTTTAGAGAATAATTAAATAATTAATATTATTTAATCATGTGACCATGGAAATACGAATTATGAAGATTATTGAAATCGTAGGTTTAGACCAAATTTCGGTGTCTACATTTGCCCCTCTTTGATACAATGTCATTTCAGCATTGTGTCAAAGAAAATCGATAAAAAAATACGCCCCAATAATGCCCCGGTGTAAAACAGGTGAAGGTATGCCCCCTCGAGAGGATAGGTGGGTTTAAAGAACATGAGTGTGCTCTCGAAATCGATGAGAGAACTAGAAGATGAAAGAAAAAAGGATAGAGGAAAATAGATAAGGGTGGTGAAGATGTAGAAAAGAAGAAATGTTAGTGTGAAAAGAAAGATGAATAATAAAAGACCATGATGTTAGTATTAGAAATCTTCGAGGTTTCATCGTATCACAAAAGGCGTTGCACTTTATCATCATTGGGTAGGACTAATAAAAATGGAGAAAAAAACCATGATATGACATAGATCAAGGTGTGCAAGGTCAACCGCTTGTTAACAAGAAAAAGTCGCAGACAAGGATTGTCGTAACTCATACTAAGGGCACAATTGCTCTAGTATTTTTGTCAAGAAAAACCATGGACAACAAAAAAAATAAAAGACAGGTCATGAGATACCATCGCTCCTCTAAATCCTTCATGGGACATCCTTGAGGAAACTAGTAACATGACTCAAAAATTAAATTTAAAAGACAGTTGACAGACATCAGTCAATGAAAATAGAATTCTGATACATCGTTGCTTCTCTAAATCCTTCATGGGACATCCTTGAGAAAGCTAGTAACATAATTCCCATCTTAAATTCAAATGAAATGATAAGATAAATGAATCAGAAAGTAAAAACAAAGCCAATAAAATATTTTCCAAAACTTGATATGTTTGTTTGATTTGTTTTGATTGATAAAAGGATTGATTGATAAAGCCTTATTTCAGGAGATACACGTACCGGATAAGACTTTGAGTCTAGTTTCAATGTTATGACCATCTGTATAAGGCATGACAAAGCCTGGTTTCAGAAAGACATGTATCGTATAAGACATTGAGTCAGATGTCGTTGATGTGATAACCTATGTAAGGCTATGTTTGATTGTTTGACAATGTCGATATGTAGGAAGGACTCATCCTGTATAAGACATAGATTGTTTTGTTGATATCAATATTCAGGAAGTACTCATCCCAAATAAGACAGAGATTGATTGTTTTGATGATGTCTATCTCTAGGAAGGACACATCTTGTAGTAGATATTATTTGATTTGTTTTCATTGTTTCTTTGGCAATTTGTTTGATTTGACTTAGAGACATTGTTGACTTGTTCACCAGATTGATGCATGACTTGATATGATGTGTGGAAAATTGACTATGTGTGACGAAAAACCCTAAAGGACTGACCTAGTGCGGCCTCGGGGGCTCATCGATTGATGGCCTTGCCTACATTATACATATAGAGACCTCATAATTTGACTTGACTTTGACTGACAAGACTGACTACAAATAGAAGATGTGTGTGATAGTAAATGTGACGAACCCTAATGGATTGACCTAGTGCGGCCTTGGGGGCTCATCGATTGATGGCCTTGCCTACATTATACATGCAGAGACCTCGTAGTTTGACATGACCAATGACTTTGTCATATAGACATATGGATTGAGTCATGATTTTATACAGAAAAACCTAAACTAACTGACCTAATGCCTCGGGGGCACATTGGCAGATGGTCTTCCCTACGTTTAGTCATAGAGGAAACGTAGTTCGAAAAACGACAAAGACTGACAAGTGCAACTAACTGTAACTTTGTTTTTGGATTTTTGACATGTTTTTATTTTTTTTGTCTTTTTGAATTTTTTTGATGTTTTTTGTGTTTTCTTAGGTCATTTTGTGATGTTTTTGTATTTTCCAAGTCAGCGTAATTATAATTTGGATAGAGGTGCTTGACCGCATGCTTTTTTTTATTCATTTGAATTAACTTATTATTTTTGTTGGAATAAGGACATCAATACCTAGGGCACATGTATTTTTTTTTTTTTTCTCTATTTTTCTATTTTTTTGTATGTGTGAAATAAAGAACTTAATGTTCATTGAAAATCCTACATTCACAAGAAATAAAAATAAATATAATAATCAAATTAAACATATTTAAAATTATACTTTTTAGGAAGCTTATAATAAGGGCTACTGGCTTACAAAGCATAAATTTTAAATGAATTCATTTGATCACCCAAAAGGTAAATCAAAAGTGATTTTTTATCACATTTTGATAGGTGTAGAGGAGATTCGATTATAGGTATGGTTTAAATCTAACAAGGTTCTATCCAAGGGGGTTTGATCTAAGGGGGTTTGATCAATCCCTCTTTAATTAAAATAATTTAAATGGAACCTTTAAAGTCATAAATCATTGTATTTTCTAAAAATATGTGATTTCAGGCAAAAATCAGGATGTCCCAAAAAGTGTAACCCATTATTGTGGCAGCACCTCGAGACTTAAGTGAAATCTTCTAAAAATGTGCCCATAAGTTGTTCTAGTGTAGGTGACCCTCTAGGATGACATGAAAGAAAGGGGTCAAAAGTACCTAAGTCAAAATGCAAAGGATGTATAGGCCAAAAAGTCTCTTTACTTAACCTTATACAAATAAGAAATTCAGACCTAGGCATGGGGGACCAGCTACTCAACAAATGTGAATGGCATAAGACATTTTAATGTGATCGACAACAAGAAATAGGAATTCAACAAAAAAATATAACCCTTCAATAGTTATGAGAAAATAAACTCTAACCCTTCAAGTATCAGCCAAAAATATGACCAGGTTTTGAGATGGAACATCAAAAATTTGTAGGTTGCATCAATGGCTCTGATTGGGGATGTATGCCTCTCATAGGCATGGTGAGATCCTAAAATATCAAATTGAAGCAGACCAAGAACAAAGAACAAAGAAAGAGTACCAAAACCAAGGGGCTACCTAGACTAGGTAGCAGGACCAAAATAGACACAACCAAAGCAAACACACCTATATACACAATGTACAAAACCTACAATGTACATGGAAAAATAACATACTAAGGAGAAGTATGGTTTTAAGAACTATCCATGTACTTGTAGTTCAAAATTTTCACATTTTAATCTTTTAACCAAATAAGAATCCTCCCTATGTGTGCTAGATATCAAAGAAGGGCCAGTCCATAGTGCTTCAAACTTTCCATGTTTACCCTTGTCTTGAGCCCTTGCATTCCAGGCTCACACCATACTATTTACCTCAATTTTTTTGGGAGAAGCTCTTTTATCATATAGATGCTTAACTTGTAACTGCATCTTCATGGATTCTTAGCATGAGCATCTCTTCTAGTTTCATCTCTTCTCCGTCACTCTCTTTATTTTCATCAATCTCTCATTACTAGACACAACTTGATTGTTTCCTTGAGGATGGCAAGGTGAAGAATAAGAAACTTGTATGCCATGTTTCTCACAAAAGTCCTTGTATTCATCAAACCTAAAACACATAGCATTATCTAATATATTCTTCTATGGGACTCCAAATTTGATGAGAATATTATTCAATAGGAAATCCAATAGCACCTTGCTTGTTTCTTTCTTTATGTGTATTATTTCTACCCACTTTGTGAAATAATTAGTGGAAACAAGGATCCATGAGTTCCCTCAACTAGATTTTTCTGGTATCTCTCCAATGAAATCAATCCCCTATTGTTGGAAGGGAGCTTGAACAATCATAGGCCTAAGTAGTAGATTTCCTAAAAACTTCAACTTTTCTAAAAACCTTTGACAAGCATCACAAGTCTTAACAAACTTGTGAGCATCCTTAAAAATAGTAGGCCACTAGAATCCTTCTCTTAAAATCTTGTGTGCAGTGGTATTTTCCATGTAATGACTACAACACACCCCATTATGCATTTCCTGGAAAATTTCTAGTGCCTGCTTTCCATCTACACATTTAAAAAGTATACCATGGGTATGTGCAAGATCATCATGGAAGAAAAAGGGCCTCAAGTGGTGATAAAATTCAGAAAAATCAGAGTTAGGCAACTTGAAGTAAAAAATTTGAATAAGTTATCTATATTATTTAAAAAATATGTAAGAATAGAATCTATAGCAAATTGAATGTAGTTTCTAAACTACTATGTTTATTTATTTATTTTAAATCTATTTGGTGAAAATTTAAAATTTCAATGCAGTAGTAGTTAAATTCTAGGGAAAAAATAAGAAGTACGTGTTTGTCTGACCACCCTAACCACAATAAAGTGATAACATTTTTTAATAATATTTTAGAAATAAGTAGATGATTCATGTCCCGATGTGATGCATATTTTTTTGTAACTTTTTCCAATTAAATAATTAATTATGAATTTTTAATTACAAATTTTAAAAAATATAAAAACTTGTATGTCTGACCACCTTAACTTAGTCAAAACATCATGAAATTAAAATCTTTCTTTTTTTAATCCTATAGTATGCAAAGCATAGAATGTGACACATGTTTCAGATTCAAAACATGTGATACCATTTGAAAGCTATAGACTTTTTTCAATCAGCCTATCAATTAGGACTTTAGTCGTAATTCAAATAGACAATGAATAACAAATATTTATTAAATTCAAAGTAAAGCATGGTTTATATTGGTTGAAAGCTAAGAATCTCCTTTAAAAACCCTTTTTGTTTCATCAATTTTGGGTAAAACAAAATTCGTCAGCCACATACCCTACACATATCCATCACATCTCCACTTTTTGGCCCATCATGATCCTACACATACCTCTATCTAGGATTCTCCACCATAGCTCATTGTCAATAATCACATACTTTATGGCATGCAACTTCAATGTTCTCTTGTCATTGCCAGCCATGTTTGTAGGGCACCACAGAGTTTGTAAGTATTGGACAATTCTTAAATACCACCCACATGTTCGCATATCACAAATAGGTGCAACATCAATCACTTCTTCCTGTTGATTTGGTTAGCCTCAAAATTAGATTCTATCATTAACTTATCCATGCTTCAACCTCTTATTAATCTAGTGATTTGAACATCAATGTTAAATTCTTGGATCCTATTCATCCATCTACAACTTATGCTTGCATTCTCTTATAGATTGAAAATATCCTTCACAACATCACTTGGTACAAAAGCTATTACAATAGCTCCCTGTAGTTAAGTCCTGAAGTTATTTATAGCCTTAACTAGAGAATACTCTTGCTTCTCAGTAGTGTCATATTTCAACTCTACATCTTGTAAGGACTTGCTAAAAAATGCAATGGGTTGTTCAAAGCCCTCCTCTTTTTTCTGTAACAAAACAGTGGCAATGGTATGAAAAGAAGCAAAAGAGAAAATGTGCATCGATTTAGTTTGTCGAGGGACTTCAAAACTGGAGCCTCTTTGATAGCTTGTTTAATTTTCTTGAAATCTTGATTAGGATCCTCACTCCAAAGCACCTTTTCTCCCTTCTTCAACATTTTGGAAATACATCTTATGATTTCTGCAAAGTTAGTCACAAACCTTCTTAAAAAAATTATTTATCCAAAAAATGACTAAATTCCCTTGAATTTTTTTGGTTGAGGGATCTTGTCTATGGTTGCTACTCTTTCGGGGTTTATTCTTACTCCTCCTTTAGACACAATGTTCCCTAGCAACTTTCCCTCAGTTACCCCAAAAGCACATTTCATTGGATTCAAAGATATCCCATACTATAGTGACATAACAAATACCTCTTCTAAATGCATACAATGATCTTCCCCTTTTTTAGAGTAAGTGGTTAGGTCATCTTGATATACAACCATAAATAAATCAATAAAATTAGAAAAAGCTACATCCATATCTCTCTAAAAAGTGGCACCTACATTTTTTAAGCCAAAAATAATTCTGACATTCATGTAGGTGCCCCAAGGAGTAGTGAATGCAGTCTTATACTACTCAGACTCCTTTACTTTTACTTGGTTATAACCTGAAAAACCATCAATAATTGATAGTAGCTCATAGCTAGTTACGTTCTATAACATGGCTTCCATGTTTGGCAATGGGTAATTGTCCTTTAATGATGACATATTTAGGTTCCTGAAGCCAACACACAACCTTATATGACTGTTCTTTTTTCTTATTGGTACCAAATTGGAAACCCATCATGATCGTGTTCTTTTCTCTTGGAGTTTTTCTCCTTAATGAAAAGACCAGTAGGATTTCCTTTTTCAAAACTGACTATTTTGTTCCTCAAGTGATAGGAACTTCTAGCTTGGGTGGCCAAGACTGTAGTATATTTTGCAATCTCCTCCTCTAAGGGTTTTCTTAATGAAACACCATCTTCTATTGCTTCCAAATTTTAAACCTCAACATCACTATCAACATCCTCATCAAAGAGAACTTGTTGATGATATGCACTAGCAACTTTCCTTTTATTATCTACATCCACTTCTTAAGAGTCCATATCAAAAAAGCATTCACTGTCAGAAACATTAAAATAACCCATAACCATAAGTACATTAACATGCTCCTCATTTTTCTGATCATAGTCCTAAGGCATGTCTTCCTCTACTTCAACCATATGTGCTATTGCATGTTGCTAAGAATAATGTGGCATTTGGTAAATCATGCACAAAGGGGTATCTTCAAAAAAAAAACTGAATTCTTTTGCAGAGGATTTGGAGGAACCTTTTTTTGTGTGTTTCTCTGATTATTTAAAACAAGCTTCCCATTATACCAATTGGTATTATATGGGTGGTCTTACTACCAAGGAGGTATTTCATTTCTTTGATATTTTTTATGTTGAACCTTTTCTTGTTTCACAATCTAATCATTTATGGTTTTCATAAAACTATCAAGTGTATCCTCAAGAATCCCCCCTTTAGCACCTAAACTCTTATCTTCATTTTTCTATCTTTTGAAGAGTTTTGGATCATCTCTTCTACCAACTTTACTAATTGCTTTGCTAATATTTTCAATATGCTCCACCATTTTGAAGGCTTCCCTCAATGATTGAGTATTCTTATCTAGCAAGCAATAATTCTTTTTTGCATCAAAAGCATTGCAGTAGTTTACCAAACATACATGATCACTCAATTGTAAATGAGGAGGAAACCTCTTCCTAGCCTTATAGAACCTTGTATTGAACTTAGCAAAAAATTCATTAGAACCTTTAGCAATATTATTAAATTGATTCAATAAGAAACTTGAATCAGTTTTGTCAATTCCTCCCAAGATCTAATGCTCTCAATAGGAAAACTTCTATACCACTCTCAAGCATCTTCAATGAGAGATTGCATGAACAACTTCATCATGACATCTTCTGCTTCTACCTAAAAAATCTTCCATAACATTAGAAAATTCTTTGAGATGGTCTTCACCACTCAAAGCGTTATTACAATAAAATCTTACTAGAGCAGGTTTGAAGTCTTCAGCGAATGGATTTGTGTAGCTAGGTATTCTGATGAAACACAATTGTTGGTATCTATATACATGGAGTGGCCTCCTAGTGTGTCGATCCCTATGAACATCTATTTTCTCATCATCTCTTTTTTTGTCAGAGTGGCTACTATCTTTACCCTTTCCACTTTCACCATCACCACCTCCTTTCTTGCTTACTTCATCATTTTCAAACAACTTGATCTCCACCACAACCTATACTAGGAATGCGTTCATCAAACTTATTCTTATGTGATTGCTTATTACTATGTCCAAATCTTGAAGACTCTCAAGTGGGAGTGGAAATTTTTAGAAAACCAATCTTCCTAGCCATCTCAACATTATAATCTATTATCTCAGCTTTCTTCAAATCTTCTTGTAGCTTTTCATTCTGAATTGTAATCTCAATAACTCAAGATTTGGAGGTGTAGTAGATGGAGTTGGATCAACTTTGGCTTTATGTGTGGGGATTTCAGCAGATGAGGTATTAGTATTAGTATTGGTATTGAAGGTAGTTTTATTAGGTTGGTCAATGGGTTTCTTCCCATGATCTACAAATGATGTCTTCTTAGCAGTAACTAGAGGATATCAGGCTCTAGTAGTTGAGACAAATGTAGTGTAGTTATTAATAGTTGAGGTTCCCATCAAGACTATTTCTTCAGGAATATCATTGGTCATTTTAGAAGAAAATTTAAAAAGGTTTTCCTCAAAATTCTTATGCCTAGCAGCATCTCTCATTTTCTCCAATTTTTGTTTTCTAGCATCTCTCTCAAGCTTCTTAGCCCTAATTCTATCTTCCCTTTCTTTTAATTCCTATTTTGTTCTCTTCTTCTTGAATCCTTAGTTGTACATCAGGAGATTCACCTCTTGGCTTAAAATTATTTCCATTAAAAATGGACCAAATTCTAGGGGTTAAAGGATTTGAAAACTTCTTATTCTTTCCCCAAAACTCCCACCTCTCCTCTTCTCTTGAAATATTAAGTTCACTATCAAACACTTGTTCAGCTAGAAAACTTCCTTCGTCTATGTCAAACCCTTCAACTTCATGGGCCTCTTTATTGATACTAGCACTACTTACATCAATATTGAATGTAGGAGATGCATCAACAGGGGAATCAATAGACTTAATTGATTCAGAGCTTTTCTTGACCCATTTGGATTGCTTCTATTTCACAGGTTTAGATTTTTACTTCTGCTCAGGGTGCTTCTTCGCATAAATTTTGGTCTTCCTCATGGCATAAAATATAGCAAAATATTTCTTCTTACTTTCCTTTTTAGAACTGATCTTTACAATGGTATTAGAGAACTCATAGTCACCACCCAGAATGCTGGGAAATAGAAAGTGATTGCACTTTGATTTTATACTTGTAACTTTAGAAAAAAATTTAAAAATAACCTAACACAAAGTGGAAGAATGAAACAAGACGTGACACATAAGACTGAGTATGATTGGACCAATGCAATATAATTTAAACCAATTATTCTTCAAATGGTAAAGAATACCATAACAAAATAACTAACTCTGACTGTACCAAATCTGAACTAGAGACTTTGGACTTAGCTCCCCCAACATAGTTTCCAATTTGTTGGTTATTTTTTAAGAACCAAAGTGATGTATAGAAATACCTATGGAATTTTCCATTTCCAATAATTAGTACTCCAAAGGGATTGAAAAATAAACAAGCAGAAGCTGCAAGACTTCTACTCCTACACTTTGGGATCTGTGAAACTAGGGAGGGTAATACCACAATGTATACTCAAGAATCAACATAGTTATAACTAAATACACTATCAATAATGGATTATTCTCATAAAACTACTCAACAACATCATACATCAAACAAGTTGGCATCTTATTTATCAATGTATTATACTTGGAGCATGAGAAGGAAAAAATTCAACACAAAACAACAATGGCGATATCCATTTGAGAATTTGTAAATTAAAAGTGATTAGCCGTTGAATTAACATAGAAATAGAACCATGGGTATTTTGCATGAACTAGTTCCTTTATCCCAAGAATTGAGTCAATATCAACCTATATGACTTGATATCAACTTAAACAATAGCACTTATAGTCTTGAGAAACCCTGCATTACAACATTCCTCTATGAAATTCATGATCATTACTACTTATAACCATCCTATCACCCAATTCTTATGAGTTATTAATCTCACCTGAGCACTTATATTAATTCATTGAACTAGTAGGTAAACATGAAATTAAACATCCATTGAGGAGCAATAGAAATAAACAAAAGAATCCTTGATTTCTTTCATTCATAACTCATAAAACACCTACAAGGAGAGAAAATAGTCATGAAATTGGTATTACTCTATATTGTAGTTGCTATACTATTATCAAAATTACATACATGATAATAAAATGTGAACTTAAGTTACTTGACAAAAAACATGCTATGTATTTCTCTTACAATTTCACAGTGTTAAGTCAAATTTTCAACTAACTCCTCCTTCTAGCCCTAAATTATTTCTTATAGAGATGAATGAGCAAAGAAAGCCTTAGGCCAAGAAGCACACATGTCAAAACTTCATTGGAGCATTGCAACAAATATTCATTTTTCAGTTACACTTGAGTCTTCTGGTGGTTAGAATAAAAATGAGGCAAAATCACCCTTAATTGGTTGTAGAAAATAGGCCCCACCTCAAAAAGGAATCATTTTTTTGTTACAATAGATTCAAAAAATTCCCACCATGGGAAAGCCAAACAACAAAACTTACAAAGCAAGATAAGGAAAGCAGATAAAAAGAAAAAAATGTTTTATCCATATTAGCACTACATGCCACCCATTTCCAATTGAGGAGAGAACAATATTTTGTAATGTTTATCAAAATCCTAATCTATGCTATATCCAAGCTATGTATTTTTTTTCTCCTATCCATTATTTACCTTGTTCATTATCAATCTCCACACAAATCATTTAGTGTATTTTTCCAACCAGGTATGATACTCTTCTTTAGTTGGCCACTTCACATTCAGTAAACCTTGCACCTTAGCATTGTATTGAGAGTATCTAGCATCAATTAGGACCCTAGCTTCTTTAACAAAAAATTTCCATATTTGTTTCAATCTCCACCAGTGTATCAATATTTGGATTCAATAGGATGTAGTCGGTGACAGTCAATGCCATCACAACCGCTATATGCATTCCTCCCAAATCTTCCTTCGAGGTGTCAAATGGTTGTAACTCACCTTTTGGATTTAGTATCCAAGGCATTCCACATTCCTCCATTTCTTTAAATATTTTTATCTTACTTTGGAGTTGTACACCTAACTGTCCATGCAGGAAAGTAGTTATCTCATTAATTGAGTCAATGATTTGCAAGATTTTAGGAATATTAGTAGGTTCCTCGAGATCCTCCTTCATTATAGGCATCATTTCTCTTAAATAACTTACCCTAGTAATCCAATTATTCCATTCATTCTTGAAAGCCTCTTGCACCTATAGATACTTTGTGTTTTCTTCATTAATATTCTTATAGGTAACCTGAGTATCATTAGCCTTATTGATCAATTTGGTCGCCCTAGGCTTCAATACATCCTCAAAGATCTCATTTTCCACCATAACAGTTTCAATCTTTTCCTTCTTGACAATTTATTTTTTTAGTATTCAACTAATCATTCAAATCTTTAAATTTCAAGGCCAAGGTTTCCCTATCTTGTGTAGACAAATCTGAGGAGGAAGAGCATGGCAGAGATATTTCCCTTTTGACTGAGTAGCCTGAACAGTGGCCCTCATCTTATTTATCTTATCCAAGGTGGGTATGTGTAGGATCATGATGGGCCAAAAAGTGGCAATATGTAATTGATATGATGGCCCATGTGGCTGATGACTTTTACCAAAAATTAATGAAACGAAAAGGGTTTTAAAGGAGATTCTCAGCTTTCCACCAATATAAATTATGTTTTTACTTTGAATTTAATAAATAATTATTATTCATTTAATATTTAAATTATGACTAAAGTCCTCATTGATAGGTTGATTGAAAAACATCTATAGATTTCAAGATCACATTTTTTGAATCTGAAACATGCATCACATTCTATGCTTCATATACTATAGGATTAAGAAAAGAAAATTTGAATTTCATGAAGTTTTTACCAAGTTAAGGTGGTCAGATATACGAGTTTTTATATTTTTTAAAAGTTGTAATAAAAAATTCATAATTAACTATTTACTTGGAAAAAAAATACAAAAAAATATGCATCACATCCAGACATGAGTCCTCTACTTACACTAATATCTTATAATTTTTTTAATCATTTTATTGTGGTTAGGGTGGTTGGAAAGACACCTAATTCTTATTTTTTCAAAGAAATTTAAGTACTACTGCATTGAAATATCAAATTTTCACCAAATAGATTTAAAAAAAAAAAAAAACCTAGTAGTTTAGAAACTACATTCAATTTGCTACATATTCTATTCTTACTCTAATTTTTCTTAATTTTTTGCCACTTAAGGTCCTATTTTCCCCATGATTATCCTGCACATACCCAAGCGTTATTGTACTACTTCACTAAAGAATCATACTTTTTCTGAAAAATCTGTCTAGTATCCATACTAAGCATTGCAGCATGAGCAATTAACTCACCTGCTTGGACAAGAGTTATATCTGTGGCTCTTTCAATCACTAAGGAACCAATAACCTCTTCAATAGGCCTAGCAACATTATGTTTACCACTATTAGGTGTCATAGACCAAATTGTAAGAGTATGCAACTTTGGACTATATCCGGATCCAAACACCTTATCTTCAAACTGCTCCTCAGATATTGAAGCATGAAGGTCTCTTCTTACTACATCATATGCTATAATTGTAGTGATAGTGCATCCTGGTAATAACATGATTCCACTAGCTATGACAATTTTCTTAGCCTCAGTGAGAGTAATAGTTACAATTCCAGCCTTGATTTTTTCCTCCTCTGCTTTCTCAGCTTTTTCCTGATGAGAAGGCTCAGCATTAGCCTAAGCTAATTCAAGTCTCTTGTTTATCTCTTTCCTCCACTATTGAACCATAAATTCCTAAAATTATTTGGATTGCACAAATTTATCATCAACAAGGAATTCATTACATTCCTTGATCCTAGGATCATCATCACTTTCCTTATCATATTGCCATTTGACAATTCTATCAAGGGGAAAATCTGAACTATGGGTTTCCTCAATATGAGGAAGAGTGAATTTCTCTTCCACCCCTTCATTCCCCGACACATGTTCTGCCATTTGTTCCTCCCTAACCTCTTGAACATTTGTAGGTTTCTTTGGGATATTCAAAGCTTCTTTTTGTTGTTCTAGGAGAGCCTGTGCTTTATCAATAGCATCTTACAGGGTATGTACAGGATCATGATGGGCCAAAAAAGTGGCGATATGATGGGTATTTGTAGGGTATGTGGCTGAAGACATTTTTTTACCCAAATTTGATGAAATGAAAAGGGTTTTTAAAGAAGATTCTTAGCTTTCCACCAATATAAATTTTGCTTTACTTTGAATTTAATAAATAATTATTATTTATTTTCTATTCAAGAGGCTAATTGAAAAACATCTATAGCTTTCAAACGGTATCACATTTTTGGAATCCAAAACATGCATCACATTCTATGCTTCACATACTATAGGATTAAAAAAAGAAAAATTGAATTTCATGAAGTTTTAACCAAGTTAAGGTGGTCAGACATACGAGTTTTTATATTTTTAAAAATTTGTAATAAAAAATACATAATTAATTATTTACTTGCAAAAAAATTACAAAAAAATATGCACCACATCCAGACATGAGTCCTCTACTTATGTCTAAAATATTCTAAAAAAATATTATCATTTGATTGTGGTTAGGGTGGTCAGACAGACACCTACTTCTTATGTTTTCCCTAAAATTTAAGTACTACTACATTGAAATTTTAAATTTTCACCAAAAAGATTTAAAAATAAATAAATAAACCTAGTTGTTTAGAAACTACATTCAATTTGCTACAGATTCTATTCTTACATATTTTTGAAATAATATAGATAACTTATTCAAATTTTTACATCAAGTTTCCTAACTATGATTTTTCTAAATTTTTTGCCACTTAAGGCCTATTTTTTCCATGATGATCCTGCACATACCCTACACCTTCATCTTAAAATCGACACTTTGATAATCCCTTAGCTTAGTGAAATCTCTTTCAATAGGGTCTACAATTACATCAAATGGACTTACATAAAATGCATTCCTCTTTATGATACTTTCTTCAATGTTAATTATGGCTATCCATTCCTTCTTTAAAGTTATGATAGCCTCATCACTTGTCAAATTCCTTAATACATCATCTATGTATAAGACCTCATGACGTATCACTAATAATTTTTTATCTCTTCTTCTTCCACCCACAAATCCTTCCGGATAAAAAATCCTAATCTCATTAAATGGCATTATGAAATTATTCACCATGATCCCAAACTTTTCATACCCCTCAGGGGTAGTAACTTTGAAGTAAGAAAAATTGCATTGGGGATTCATCACTATACCCTTCCTGGGCTTCATGGACATCTCATAATCCATAACATCAATCTGGCACATGAGTTCCATAAAGGCCAATCTGTCAGAGGCATATAGGGGAAAACAATGTGGTGACTCCTTGTCCCATAGGCTCTAATCAAATTATATTATAAATGAAGAAATCAATCTACCCAATTATGTGTTGCTTTATATCCTAGTATATCTCTCGGGCGCATGATACTACTAATTTCTAGAGAAAGCCTGTGAACATGTGCTACACCTAACGGTTCTAGGATACCATAACTTATAACATTAGCAAACATAACATAATTGGAATTGGAATAGTCTTGATCCCAAATGTGTGTCCACATTTGTATGGGAAAAACATTATATTCATTGTCCCTTAATCTCAATTCCAACTTTATTTTCTAGCCATAATCACCCTAAAATAAGAGCATATGAATTAGTAGAGAATAATGAGGGAAATGTAAAGAGAGCACCTCCTTCTTCAAATTGAGGAAATCTGTTGGAAATATGTGCCTCAAACAATACAGGCTGAAACCTCCATTAGACCAAAGTCGATATGACATCTATCATGTCTAGCTGACTAGCAGATTGGTAGCATCATGTTTTGTACAGGTCACTATGACCAAGTTTCTGTCTTGCCAAAAGCTTTCACTATGGAGCTATCGCTGTGATAAGGAGTGTTCGGTATGACCTCTTAGTGCTCGGGAGACCTCTGGCCGACAGACCATTCAATCATGTATCAGGGAGACTCACGGCGACCACAGGTTTCGAGGTAGCTTATAGCGGCTCAGTGCGAAGTCCCAGCGAAGTGTTAGATTATCGCCGACAGTATGTTACATGTTGGTCTTTGGCATAGCTTATAGTCTATCGGTAAGAAGTCTTACCAATGTGTAAAGGTCTCATCGACAGAGGTTCAAATGTTGTTCATCAGTGTAACACAAAGGCTTTCAGAGAAACGTTTTAGTGACTGAAGAATGTATTGCCGATAGTTGATGGCTATCGGGGTAACCCAAATGGTTCAGGAAGAAGTACCAGCAAAGAATGTAAGTCTCGCCTATGATAAGGGATCTTCGGTATAACTCTTGGTGACATAATACTTCGGGGTAAGTCCTAGAGCTCGGTGTGATGTCTTAGCAAAAGTAACATGTCTCATTGATGATGCTTTATGTTGAAGCCCTCGGGGTAAGTCTTGGAGTTCGGTATGTTCTCTTGGCGAAAGATGTAAGTCTTGCCGACTATTCTTTGGAGCTCAATATGACTTGTGACTTTGGTATAACCTTTGGTCACTCGCTGTGATCTCCTGGAAAAAGTGATAGATCTGGGTGACTGCTTGGTGACTCGGTGTAACACATGAAGCTCGATGGAACGTCTTGGCGATATTGGTTAATCTTGGAGACTTTGGTATGAAGGTTATGTGGCAATTGTGAGACACTGTTAGTGTCTCACCGAGATGCCAACATAGTGTGAATTCTGTTGATCGAGTAAGACTTTCCGATGTGGCATCTCTTGGATGAATAGGAGGAGCCGAATGTGAACTGTTAGCAGTTGGTTCAGTGTGACAGTTCTGTGAGGAAGTTCTATAGACAGAGTTCGACATGGATATATTTTGAGATTGCAGATTGTAATCAGGTTGGTTGGATCAATGAATGGTTGAGTGATTAGATCAGTAAATGAATTCTATTTTGTAAAGACTGTAACTCGAAGGTTCCTATACAAGAATGTTCATAGTGAATGTTGCAGTATAATGACACCAGAAAGATAAGTCTAGCATTTGTATGTAATATCTGTTACTGTAATACAAAGTGATTTCTCTTGGTGTGGTGGGTTTTTCTCTTGTAAGGGTTTTCCCACATATATCTTGTGTTCATGTGTGATTGTCAAATACTCTGTTTCTATTATCTGTTTCATAGTGCATCTTAGTTGAATTGTAATTGAAAAATTTAAAAGTATATCTGTATTCTTTCCTGAGGTATTGACGTTAGGAGAATTGTTTCTGCATCTGATTTTCCTTACAAGTGGTATTAGAGCCTGGCCAGTTGTGTTATCCTTGTGGGTACGTTGGGTTTTTTGAGTCAATTCTGTTAAGTGGGAGTCTTGTAGAAATTTGTTTTTTCTGATTATAGGTTGAGATGGCTAGTACATCTAGAAAGTTTGAAATAGAGAAGTTCAATGGCAGTAACTTTGAGTTGTGGAAACTCAAGATGGAGGATCTTTTAGTTGATCATGATCTGTGGCTTGCTGTGTCTGGAACTAAACCTACAGACATGAAGCAAGAAGATTGGGGCCTTGTGGATAGGAAGTCTAAGGGGCTGATAAGACTCTGTTTAGCAGACTCAGTGATTTTGAATGTGCATGAGGAGAAGACTGCCTCTTCTTTGTGGAAGAGACTGGCATCTATTTATCAAGGGAAGTCCTTGGTGAATAAACTATTCTTGAGGAAGAAGCTGTATTCTTTGAGAATGCAGGAACGAGGGTTTGTGGCTGATCATTTGAATGCATTTAATATGCTAATTTCTCAATTGACATCTGTTGGTGTGAAGACTGAAGAAGAGGATCATTGTATGCTTCTATTGTGTTCTTTGCCAAACTCATGGGATCATCTGGTGATGGCGATTTGGAGTACAACATCCAGTTTCAAGATGGAATATGTTGTTGCATCTTTGCTGTCAGAAGAGATGAGAAGGAAATATTCTGAGATGGTGAAGGAGGCTCTTGTTGTCAGAGGAAGACCGAAAGAGAAAGGAAAGAAGAAGGACAAGAAGTCCAAATTGAAATCAGAGGGGAGATCAAAGTCTCCTGGAAAGAAGTCCAAGGTGAAATGCTGGAACTGTGGACAACCTGGTCATGTCCAAAAGGATTGTAAAGAGGAGAAAAAGAAGAAGGGCTCTTTCAATAATGGTTCTTCTCATAGTGATGGTGACGCCTTCATTGTATCTTTGGCTACTCAGGCATCAGATGATGTTTGGCTAATTGATTCTGGAGCATCCTTCCACATGACATCTCATAGAGAATGGTTCACAAAGTATGAATAATACAATGTTGGAAAGGTGTACTTGGCAAGTGATTCAACTTTGGAGATAGTTGGCTGTGGAAGAGTCAAAATACAATTCCTCAATGGCAGAGTGAAGGGAATTAATAATGTAATGCATATACCAGGTCTGGCTTGAAATCTATTATCTGTAAGTATGTTGAATGATATTGGAGTACAAGTTATGTTCTCTGGAAATGGCTGCAAGATGACTAGAGGTTTGATGGTGCTGGCTAGAGGTGCTCGAATTGGTACCATGTACAAGCTGGATGCACAGGTTGTTCAATGTAACAGTGTCTCTGGAAAGTCATTGAAAGCGACTCATGAAGGTAAAGAGGGAAATATCCCTAATTATGTAAACTCTATGGAAGTAAAACTTCCTATAGAGAAGACTATGCGTTGGCATCATAGGTTAGGCCACATAGGAGAAAAAGGTTTTAAAACCTTGAAGAATAAAAACCTGGTTGAGGGACTTGAAGACTGTAATCTTGAATTTGAATTTTTTGAACACTATATATATGGAAAGCAGCACCATGTTTCATTTTATTCCAGTCCTCATAAATCTTCTGGTTTGTTAGATTATATTCATTTGGATGTGTTTGGTCTAGTAGATGTTCCTTCTTTGTCTAAATCAAGATACTATGTGTCATTCATTGATGATTATTCAAGAAGAGCATTTGTTTATTTTCTAAAGAGTAAATCAAAAGTATTTAGTCAATTTAAGGAATTTAAGAACCTTGTTGAAAATTAGACTAGTAGAAAAATAAAATGCTTAAGGATTGATAATGGCGGTGAATTCTGTTTTGATGAATTTGAAAGATACTATAAAGACCATGGAATTAAAAGACATGAGACTACACCTTATACTCCATAGCAGAATGGAGTTGCAAAAAGGTTCAATAGGACAGTGATGGAGAGAGCACGAAGTATGCTCAGTAGTGTTGGCTTGGAGGAGAAATTATGGGCTGAGGTTGTATCTACTGCATGTTATCTAATTAATTGTTCTCCAAATTCTACTCTTGTTGAGAAAACACCCTTGGAAGCGTAGTCTAGTAAGAAGCCCTCACTTAGACATGTTCATTTTTTTGGCTGTGAGGCATATTCTCATGTGTCGGATGTGAAAAAATCTAAATTGGAGAACAAGGTTGTCAAATGTATTTTTATTGGCTATAACACTGTCATAAAAGGATACAAGCTTTGGAATCCTGATACAGAGAAGGTTGTATATAGTAGAAGTGTAATCTTTCGTGAGCTGAAACCTTCCACTTTGGATCTGCAGTTAGAGACAAAGTCAGATAATAATAAGGATGTAGCATTAATTCCTCCTACACCAGAGAAAGAGGAATTCAAAATTCAAAATGTACCTGAAACTGAGGAGAGCTCAAGCAGTTCTAAAAGTTTTGAAGAAGAAGAACCTCAGCCTCAGCAAGTGAGGAGGTCAACCCATGAAAGAAAAAAACCAGATAGGTATGGGTTCTCATTGATTGATTCTACTTGTGCCTATGCTTTGATTTCTAGTACTGATGAGCCTAAGATTGTGAAAGAGGCTTTTAAAATGTCTAATTTAGATTCTTGGTTGGAAGCCATGGAAGAAGAGATGGCATCTTTAGAGAAGAATGAAACCTGGAGTCTAGTGCCCTTGCCTAAAGGCAGAAAGGTTGTTGGCTACAAATGGGTATTTAAGAAAAAGATTGGTCTGGATGGCAGTGTAGAAAAGTACAAGGCGAGACTAGTTGCAAAGGGGTATTCCCAGGTAGAGGGAATCAATTATGGGGAAATATTTTCTCCTGTAGCAAAACTGACGTCCATTATATTTATTTTGTCACTTGCAGTAGCATATGACTTAGAGGTCGAACAAATGGATGTGAAGACATCGTTTCTTCATAGTGATCTTAAAGAAGAATTCTATATGTCCTAGCCTGAGCACTTTGTTGAGAAAGGTAAAGAAAAAATGGTATGCAAACTAAAGAAGTCTCTGTATGGGTTAAAACAGTCACTGAGAATGTGGTACTAGAAATTTGATACTTTTGTATTGTCTTTGGGATTTGTAAGATACAAATATGATTATTGTGTATATTATAAAGCTGAAAGTGATCGAGTTCTTGTTATTTCTCTTTATGTTGATGATATATTGTTCATAGGAAATAGCAAGCTAATGATTTTTGATCTTAAGTCTCAGTTGTCTGCTAAGTTCAAAATGAAGGATCTTGGTGCAGCAAGGTATATTCTAGGGATGGAGATAACCAGGGATAGGAAGAATAGAAAACTATGGCTCTGTTAGAGTAAGTATATCAGGACTATTCTTGAGAGATTTTGTATGAATGATTGCAAATAGCTAGTGGTTCTAGTCATGCATGGAACAAAGCTATCTATTGAGGACTATCCAAAATCTCCTACTGAGATAGAGGACATGACCAGTGTACCCTATGCTAGTGCAGTTGACAGTCTCATGTATGCAATGGTTTGTACAAGGCCAGACATTTCCCAAGCAGTGGGATTTCTTAGTCGATTTATGGCTAATCCAAGAAGAATGCATTGGGATGCTGTGAAGAGAGTGTTTAGATATTTGAAGGGAACTTCATATTTTTCTTTATGTTACAATGGGAATTTAGTTGAATCACATAGGACTCTCAGCATTCATGGTTATGTAGATTCTGATTGGGCAGGGGACATTGACAGCAGGAGGTCCACTAGTGGATACATTTTCATGTTAAATGGTGGTGCAGTGAGTTGGATGAGTAAGTGGCAGGTTGTAGTTGCTTTGTCCACTATGGAGGTTGAATACATGGTAGCTACTCATACTTGTAAAGAAGCAGTGTGGTTGAAACGTTTGTGTTCTAACGTTGGTTTTGATGCAGGGGAAATAACTATTTTTTGTGATAGTTAGAGTGCAATTTGTCTAGCAAAGAACCCTAATTTCCATGCTAGGATGAAACATATAGATGTACAGTACCACTTTGTACGAGATATCGTGGAGGATGGAAAGGTCAGTTTGGTTAAGGTTGATACTCTGGAGAATGTTGCAGATTCATTGACGAAGCCAGTGAACATAGACAAGTTCAGGTGGTGTGCCAGTTCAATGGGCCTTAGTGCCCATGATTTTCAATAAATTATGTTGTGCTCTGGAGGTGCCTGCATGATCTTTGTCAAGTGGGAGATTGTTGGAAATATGTGCCTCAAACAATATAGGCTGAAACCTCCATTAGAGAAAAGTTGGTATGACATCTACCATGTCTGGCCAACTAGTAGATTGGTAGCATCATGTTTTGTACAGGTCGTTGTGACCAAGTTTCTGTCTTTCCAAATGCTTTCACTGTGGAGCTATCGCTATGACAAGGAGTGTTTGATATGACCTCTTAGCGCTCGGGAGACCTCTGGCCGATAGGCCATTCAATCGTGTATCAGGGAGACTCATGGCAACCACAGGCTTTGGGGTAGCTTATAGCGGCTTGGTGAGAAGTCCCAGCAAAGTGTTAGAGTCTCGCCAACAGTATGTTACATGTTGGTCTTCGGCATAGCTTATAGTCTATCGATAAGAAGTCTTACCGATGTGCAAAGGTCTCACCGACGGAGGTTCAAATGTTGTTCATCGTTGTAACACAAAGGCTTTCAGAGAAATGTCTTAGTGACTGAAGGATGTCTTGCCGATAGCTAATGGCTATTGGGGTAACCCAAATGGTTCGGGAAGAAGTCCCAGCGAAGAATGTAAGTCTCGCCGATGATAAGGGATCTTTGGTATAAATCTTGGTGACAGAATACTTTGGGGTAAGTCCTAGAGCTCGGTGTGATGTCTTAGCAAAAGTAACATGTCTCGCCGATGGTGCTTTATGTTGAAGCCTTCAGGGTAAGTCTTGGAGTTCGATATGTTCTCTCGGTGAAAGATATAAGTCTTGTCAACTGTTCTTTGGAGCTCGATATGACTTGTGACTTTGGTATAACCTTTGGTGACTCACTATGATCTCTTGGCGAAAGCGATAGATCTAGGTGACTGCTTGGTGACTCGATGTAACACATGAAGCTCGATGGAACATCTTGGCGATATCGGTTACTCTTGGAGACTTTGGTATGAAGGTTATGTGGCATCGGTGAGACACTGTTAGTGTCTCACCGAGATGCCAACATAGTGTGAATTCTATTGACCGAGTAAGACTTTCCGATGTGGCATCTCGTGGATGAATAAGAGGAGCTGAATGTGAACCATTAGCAGTTGGTTCGGTGTGACAGTTCTGAGAGGAAGTTCTACAGATAGAGTTTGACATGGATATACTCTGAGATTGCAAATTGTAATTGGGTTGGTTGGATCGACGAATGGTTGAGTGATTGGATCAGTAAATGAATTCTATTCTGTAAAGACTGTAACTTGAAGGTTCTTGTACAAGAATTTTCATGGTGAATGTTGTTGTATAATGACACCAAAAAGATAAGTCTTTCATTTGAATGTAATCTTTGTTACTGTAATACAAAGTGATTTCTCTTGGTGTGGTGGGTTTTTCTCCCGTAATGGTTTTCCCACGTATATCTGGTGTTCATGTGTGATTGTCAAATACTATGTTTCTGTTATTTGTTTCATAGTGCATCTTAGTTGAACTGTAATTGAAAAATTTAAAAGTATATCTGCATTCTTTCCTGAGGTATTGACGTCAGGAGAATTATTTCTGCATCTGATTTTCCTTACAAAATCCTCATGCATTTGATCAGTAACATAATTTCCATAATCAAAACCTATGTTTTTATTATGATTTTGTATATCTACCACCATTACCAATAAGTCAAGGGCTATCCTTACCTCAAAATTTTAAGCCAACACTTGATTTGGGCAATAGTAAGCATTCTTGAAATAATCCACAAACTCCTCACACTCAAAAGGCTCAACATCTTGATGCAATCAAGGGAGGCCTACAATGTACCAAACATAATTACAATCTGCGAAACAACTATCAGATCATCAAGTCTTCTAATTCTCTTTATCTCAACCAAATCCCTCTATTTCCTTTTAGCATATCAAACCCACTAAATTGGGTATAACTTCACAAACACACCCTTTCAGTTCACAACTAAACTCACATTAGGGACCCATTATAGATCTTAACAACATATCAATCAATCACCAATGGACATTTTGTAGCAACTTACTCAAAATAGGGTTTTGACGCCTTTTAGGGCTCAAATTAGCCCTCTTTTGCAAAAGAACTACCCTCTAACTCTTCCCAAATTTTAAAAAATATTTGGGAAAGAATTTCCTAGGTGCTCAAACTCATGATTCCACAACTATTTCACAAAATCTCACTCAATCAAGTACCAAAGTCATAAACCCTTACCTTTCTTCTAAAAACTAGGGTTTTAATGAAACTCATACATCCAACATTCAAACAAACTCATAAACACATGAAATAGGCCTATTAACTGTTGTACATGGTTAATCCAACAAGAAATAATGCTTCCCTACACAAAACTTACTTTGATACATCCAAAACTCACTTTTTCATAAGGAACACTCAAATTTCCCTCTTAGGGCTTCACACCCAACATCATTTATAGACCTGCTCTACACAAATGAACCATCTACACACCAATACCTACTGTTTCCTACCCATCACAATTAACAGTATGTGTGATGGGATTAATACATGATGAAACTTACAAAACCTTTAAAAACCCTAATTCTGGATGGTCTGAGAAAACTAGTGATTAAATGCACAAAATTTAAGGTGGAGCCTTCAAGTTAGATTCAAATGAAAGAAGGAACAATATACTACAAAAAAAACCACAAATTTCAATCAAAAAGATATTATACGGACTGTACAATCTACTGCTACCACACTGAATAGTGAAAACAATAGAGAAATGATGGTATAACAAAATTTTATTGAAAGAAACTCCTTTACAAACTTCTTCAATCCCCACACAATGAGTTCTCAAGCCTATTTAAACTTATTCCCCCCCCTCAAAAAAATGAATATAACTTCCACCACCTGAATTTTCCACTGCATGATCGTTTTCCTTCCTTAAAAGGCAACTTTACAACTTTTTTCAAATTTTACATTTTGCATAATGTTTCACTTTTTCCATATTTTGCAATTTCCAAACATTAAACCTCTAAACACCTAAAAACCATCAACTCTAACTTATTACAACACCTATTGGTCTCATAGACCTTATTTTTAAACAAAACTCAAAAACTTCTAAAGCCTAGACCTTATGACTTTGAATGGACAAACACCTTTAAATGGTGCCCTTGCACAATAACCCAACCTTTAAAAATTTTCAAGTCCCTTGGAAAGTTTGATATAGTTTTTCTTCCTTTGTTTCCTTCAAACCTCTTTCCTTCATTCTTATCTTCAACTGGCTCATGTTGCATTGATCTTTCACTACCCTTAACATTTTTGCTAACTTCAACATTTGATTCTTGCTCCTCACTATCATATAGTGTTGTGGGGTGTTTGACAATGTTCCCAACTTTGAATTCTTCCATTTTACCTTTTTTTTCATCTGTACTCATCCTTTACTCATCTGTTGTTACCTTGATTTTTTCATCATGCTTTATTCACTATCCAATACTTATTCCAACTACTCTTTCCTTATATTTAATAGTACCATCAGACCTCTTTATCTTGGTCAGACCTATACTTGCCTTGTTTACTGTCCTTGCCATTGTCCTATTATCAGCACAAAATTTTGTCATTTTTTCATCTATCCTTTCAATCTTGTGACTCGATGTCCCATCAAAATTCACTATCCTTCTATCACCACAGACCACTGTCCTCTTTTTTATCAACTCATAATTCTCACAAAGCTCTTTACTAACATTTTTTTACTATCTTTTTACTTGTTTCCCTACTACTACAGGGCACTAAACTATCCCAATCAACACAATGTCCCTCTCTTCTCTCCTTTCCAAAGGCTCTTCAACCTTTCTCTATACTCTATCAGTTTGAAACTTATTCTTCTCAACCTTCTTTTTCCACACAAGAACACTCTTTTTCCCAACATCTAATTGTCATGCTTTCTTCCTACTATCCTATCTTCATCATACCTTGTATTGGCTGCCAAATCTATACTCTTTCCTTTACCTTCCTCAACATGCATATAATCCTTTCTCCCTAACATAATAATCTCACCATATTCTTCTGGACCCTCAATCAATGAAGTTAACAAGAACTCTCTCTCATCCTTTTCAATTATGTAGGTATTTTTTCTACCATTATACAAGGCTGACCCATCAAACTACTAGGGCCTTCCTAACAATAGATGACAACAACTCATGGGTAGTATATCACAAAGAACTTCATCTTTATATGGACCTATCTGAAATTCAACGCTTTCCTATTCACTCACCATCAAAGACTAATTTTCACTAACCCATGACACCCTATATGGCATTTTTCTAGGTACTCTTTGCAAATACAAATTTTCTACCATCTCATTAGACACAATGTTATTAGTACAACCTGAGTCAACAATCACTTTTCATACATTGTCTCTACATTTGTAGGTTGTCCTGAACAAAGCTTTTCTTTGAAGCATCTCTTCCTCCTTTGTGGTCTTCAAGATTTGTTTCTTCATCAACATCTCTCCAACCTCAGCCCTTGCAACCAATCTATTTGAACTTTAACTACTTTCAACTTCATCTTCTTGAACTATTTGTGCTCTTCTATCTAGTTTTCTTTCTCGTCCACTTGTTGATGAAATAGCCTTCTCAGGGCACTTCCAAGCAAGGTTTCCATACTCTTGACAATGATAACATCTACTTGCAAAAGTGTTAGAATTTCTTCCACCTCCAAATCTACCCCTTGTGCCTCTATATCCACCTCTAAAATCTGCAACTTGTTCATCTCTTTTGTTTGGTTCTTCTTGATTTTTAGTTGCTTTTCTTGGAGTTGAATAAGATCCTCTTCCTCTCATGGTGTTGCCTCTTCCTCTTACTATTTTCTCTTGTCTTCTCTTCACTTTATCTTCTTCCTTCAATTCCATTTGATAACATTCCTCCACACTCCTAAGATTTGTCAAATCCAACTCATCCTATATATTCATTCTCAAGCCACCCAAGTACCTAGCTATCTTCTCATCTTCATTTTCGATATGGTTAGATCTCATACATAATTTATAAAATTCTTCAGTGTATGCCTTTACATCCATTTCTTTTTTCCTCAAAGTTTGTAATCTTTTAAACATTTGAATTGAATAATTTGAAGGGAGAAACTTACCTTTTAACTTAGCTATCATCTTGTCCCATGAAACAATCTTATACTTTCCTTGCTTTCTTCTTTTTGACTGCAAATAATCCCACCATACAAGTGCATGAACTTTAAGTTTTGTTTTTGCAATCTTAATTATTTGTTCCTCAGGAATCTCTTCACATTCAAAATAATTATGCAAAGAAGATATCCAATCTAAGAATTCCTCTTCTTTCAAATTTCCACTAAATTTTTTCACATCAATCTTTACCTTGTACTTATCACCTTTTACTACCTTCAACAACTTGGCCATTATCTGATCTTCTGGATTAAGCTCTTCTTCAACATCTTCAAACTCTCCATCATCTTCTTCCTCTGATTCACTACTTTCAACTGCTTCTCTTCTCTTATTGGTTTCTAAGGCTGCCAATCTCTCTTTTAGTTCTCTGATATCTCTTATGTACTGACTCTTCAATTCATTCATCTCCTTTGTTGTATTATTTCCTTTTGGAGGCATCTTCACAATCTTGCCTCTTCACCTTCCAATCTCTCTTTCACAGTCTTCAACTTTCTTCCACAAGCATCTGGTACCTTCACACTGATACCACTTTGATGAAATTACAGGAGGCCTACAACACACCAAACACAATTCCAATTTGCAAAACAACTATCAGATCATCAAGTCTTCTAATTCTCTTTATCTCAACCAAATCCATCTATTTCCTTGTAGCATATCAAACCCACTAAATCGGGTATAACTTCACAAAAACTACCTTTTAGTTCACAACTCAACTCACATCAGGGACCCATTACAGATCTTAAAAGAATATCAATCAATCACCAATGGTCATTTTGTAACAACTTACTCAAAATAGGGTTTTTACACCTTTTAGGACTCAAATTAGCCCTCTTTTGTAAAGGAACTACCCTCTAACTCTTCCCAAATTCTGAAAAATATTTGGGGAAGCAATTCTTAGGTGCTCAAACTAAGGATTCCACAACTAGTTCATAGAATCTCACTCAATCAATTGCCAAACTCATAAACCCTCACTTTTCTCCTAAAAACTAGGGTTTTATTGAAACTCATACATCCAACAATAAAAAAAACTCATAAACACTTCAAACAGACCCAATAACCTCAACACATGCTTAATCCAACAAGAAATAATGCTTCCCTTCACAAAAACTTACTTTGACACATCCAAAACTCACTTTTTCATAAGGAAAACTCAAATTTCCCTCTTAGGGCTTCACACCCAACATCATTTCCAGACCTCCCTTGCAAAAATGAACCATCTACACACCAATACCTACTATTTCCTACCTATCCCACCAAGTTACAATCTTCACAGTAGGTGGGATGGGATTAATACATGTTGAAACTTACAAAACCTTTAAAAACCCTATTTTTGGCCAGTCTGAGAAAAGTAGTGATTAAATGCACAAAATTTAAGGTGGAGCCTTCAAGTTAGATTCAAATGAATGAAGGAACAATATACTACACAAAAAACCACAAATTTAAATCAAAAAGATATTGTACGGAATGTACAATCTGTTTCTACCATGCTGAACAGTAAAAACAATAGAGAATTGATGGTATAACATAATTTTATTAAAAGAAACTCCTTTACAAACTTCTCCAATCCCCACATAATGAGTTATCAAGCCTATTTAAACATATTCCATCCAAAAACCAAATGACTATAACTTCCACCAATGAACTTTTCCACTACATGACTATTTACCTTCCCTAAAAGGCAACTTTACAACTTTTTTCAAATTTTACATTTTGCACAATGCGGCACTGTTTCCACATTTTGCAATTTCCAAACATTAAACCTCTAAACACCTAAAAACCATAAAATCTAACTAATTACAAGACCAAATGGTCTCATAGACCTTATTTTTAAACAAAACTCAAAAAGTTCTAAAGCTTGGACCTTATGACTTTTAACGGACAAACACCTTTAAATGGTGCCCCTGCACCAAATCCTTAGGGAGGAATTTTTCCTTGCTCTTTCTATGCCAAACAAGCAGTCTATTTCTATATGAAAATCTATTATTCTCATATTCAACATATAACTCAGCATGCCCAAACTTCACAATCGAATTGGGATTTAACCCAAATACTTCCACCATCTTTTCCTTTGTCACTTCTAGGACCACATCACCATTTTCACTCCTAATTGTTCTGTCAATGGGATGATAATGCCTGGCGAGTTCCATCATCAAGTCCACCTCTACAAACACATTCAACACCATTGGATTTCTAAGGTTCGGCCCCCATAAATAACATGCATGCTTATTATAATACTGCCTGTTAAAAGGATATTGGAAAAGTTGCCACCCACTCTGAGGCTAGGCCTTTTCGCCAATTTCACTAGGACTATCAATTAACCTAGTGGTCATGGAAACTTGACCTATAGGTCCCTTTCTAATTCATGACCCTCCTTCCTTTACATCTCCATAGGATTCTTGCATAAACCTTTTTGTTGCTTTCTTTGGACTTCTAGCCCTAGTAGACGTTGCAGGAGTGCTCAATGAAGGGTTAGATACTGCAAGTGGTTTTGACTTAACTTCAAATGAAACATTCTGAGTTTTAAGTGTTAGAAACAAAGATTAGACATGCAAACCAAAAAACCTTCCATAGAAGAGAAAATGAAAAAGAAAAGCTATTGCAAAAAGATGTGCAAAATATTATTATTTAGGAATCCACAATTGCATGAGATGATTTTCTTTATAAAAGAAAGTATGCATAACCCTAATCTTATCTTGAGCAACAAGATAGCTCAATAAGATAAGGATGAGAATAATTAACCTAGGAATTAAAATATTACCTAAGTAAACTTATGCAAGTGTAATTAAATATTAATTACACTAACACCCCCTCATAAGTGCAACATAGGGAGATTAAAAAAGCATGCACCTAAAACTAATATGAATGCAAGAAAGCATGAATGGATCCCGAAAACAAGGCCTGATCAAGTACCCATGTACAAATGCAATAATGAAGTAGAGAAGGAAAACCCAGTGGGACAAAACCCCCCTACAATGAGATGACTACTATAAAGAAGCACTGGATGAACGCTATGGAGTAACATTGGAACTGAAATCCGATAAGAAAGGAAAGATACTTTTGTCTGCAAGAAACCAAAGTGGAACCATAATAATGCGACAACAGACCCGATGTGAATCTGATATGTGTCAAGCAAGACAAGATGTGGCCAAAAGAAACTAAGAAACCAGATATAACCAATGTGAGTTATCATCAAAACAAGATGGAGATCAAAGTGCATGCACACCCTAATTAGATTATTATGCAAGAAACCCCCCTGATGGAACTTTATATCATTTCATTTATTACAATAACCCAACAATTGTAAAAGGAGAGAATGATTAACATGAATAAAATAAAATAAAAATAGACCTCGGATCTGTGAGGAGGACTGAACCATCTTTCCAATGCTGCAAGAATTGCGAAAAATGGATAAGCGAGGAAAAAGATGTCTCCTAGAGTGAAAATAGCAACATGCGACTTACGAGGCTGAAAAAGGCATCAAAAAATAAAAACCAAAAAAAAAAAAAAATCTCTACTATTGCAAATAGCTTGGAACCAGCTTTCCAACGATATGTCCTTTGTCAAAAAATGACACCGTATGCAAAAGTTATGCCCAATTTCGTGAAAGTGCTCCAAATCTGCCTAATAAGGTCCTCTGCAACCCTTAGGGGCTAAAAATCAAAGCCCCTAGTTGCCTGGGTGGACCAGGGGTTGGAAGATAGGAGCCAGTGGTGGAGCCCTTGGTCGCCAATATGACCAGGGGTTGGGGGCTCGGACTAACGTGGGGGATGGATCTCGACTCTTGGTGACAATACGACCTCTGGCAGGGGTTGAACATCTGATGAGGCCTAGGGGCCCAGCTTCCGGTCACCAAAGAATTGACGACAGATGAGTTTAAATCCCGTGGAGCTTATCAGTGGACGAGTGGTGTAGAGGGTGGCGATGGAGGTTAGGTGGCTTCCTGGTGGCAGAGTAGTGGTCACTAAGTGGCATCCGACCTTTATAACTGGCAGCACAAAAACAAATACACTTTTTTTTTAAAAATATATTTTTTTAAATTTTTTCTCGATTTCTAAGCCTCAAGAAGCGTGCCTTGGGGCTATATAGTCCTTAGGCAAAAAAAAATTTCCTCCCCAATCGACAATGTCCAAAATGGACAAATTTTATATGAAAATAGTTGTTTTTGGGCACTGTGAATCCAACAATGAGGTTTGTTTGAGCCCAAAATGCTCCAAAAATTAGGCAACCCCCAGATCTCTCACAAAAATCACCGAACTTCAAATCCTCACAGATTTCTTCAACAATGATCAAAATCAGTGAAATAAAAGTCATTTCTGACCTTTTCCAGCACTCTGAATCCAATGGAGAATCCCGATCTGATCCAAGATGCTTCATAAATATGCTCAAGGAATGAAACCATCGAGGAACCCTAAATAAACTCTACATTGAAAATATTGAAAAGAGTTGAGAAGAGGCTACAAATCAAGGCTCTAATACCATGTTAGAAACCAAGATCAGACATGCAAACCAAAAAACCTTCCACATAAGAGAAAATCAGAAAAAGCCAAGCTATTGCAAAAAGATGTGCAAAATATTATTATTCAGGAATCCACAATTACATGAGATGATTTGCTTTATAAAAGCAAGTATGCATAACCCTAATCTTATCTTGAGAAACAAGATAGCTCAATAAGATAAGGATGAGAATAATTAACCTAGGAATGAAAATATTACCTAAGTAAACTTTGGCAAGTGTAATTAAATATTAATTACATTAACATTAAGTTGTTTAACACTTTTTTGTTTTGGTTTCCTCTCCAACCTAATAATAGATTCATTGGGCTATGGCTCACTCATGTTTGCAATGTAGGAGAACTATGGTTTATAATTTCTTACAGTCGTAAAGAAACCTTTCCAAGTATGAGAACACAAGGCACTACTGACAAAGCAGAAATATATCCTCAAATTTGACCCAACACTTATCACTAAATTGAATCTATCATCAATGGACACACAAACAATCTCCCCAATTCCCTATCATCTTTCTAAGGTATTTCACCTTATTACTTTAGATAGAATAAGATATAAAGTTTTCTTACTCGAGTGAATGATTTCCACACTTATTGTTGTATTTACTAGAGCTTCGAGTACAATTTCTTTAGTTTCTGGTATTCCTTTATGCTTCTGAGCAAATCTAAATGCACGACCAACTAGGTATCTACTTTATTTTATGGCCAAGAGATGGGCATGGCACCATTAATTTTTTATAGTAACTTCATGCAAGTGAACTAAAAATTAGTCATTCACGGGTGCTGTCATAATAGTGGTTTACAATTCCTGAGAGGAACGAATTTTAGCTGAAATCACATATTTTTAGAAAATATAATGATTTAAGCCTTAAAAAGTTCCATTTTAAGGATTCCAATTGAAGAGGGTTTGATCAAATCACCTTAGATCAAACCCCCTTGGATAGAACCTCGCTAGTTTTAAACCATACCTATAAATCATCTCCTTTACACCTATCAAAATGCTTAAAAAATCACTTTTGATTTATATTTGGGTCTGAATTCATTTTTTCAAATGATTATGGTATTCTCAACAAGCTGTCCAATGAATATAATTTTAATATGTTTTGGTTTTGTTGTGTTTTTTTAAGTTTTATTAAAAATAGGTTTTTCATCAAAAATGAATTCTTTGTTCTTCACATGTGGAAAATAGAAGATTATAAAAAAAAAAATAAAATATGAGTGCACTAGATATTAAGTCCTCAACAAAAAAATTAAATTTTGACATAACAAAAAATTCATTATTCTGTTTGAATTAATTTTTTGACTTTGAAACTTGATTCTATCTATGGAAGCACTTATCAGAGTTACAATCTAAATGCACGACGCACCTAGGTGGAAAAAGAAGTGTAATTTGATTCCACTACAAACAAAATTTGATGAGACTCTAGTTTGCACCATCTTCAAATTCCTCACAGTTTAGCTGCTATAGGTGCCCGAATGTGAATATTTAGTTAAAAATAATAATTTAAGTGTCCAGTTTGGCCAAAAATTGTAAACCACTATTATGGAATCACCCTCTGAACGTTCATACCCTGACTAATGATCACTTTGTTTTAAAACTATATCAATGGTTATCCATTTTCCTCGCTTCTTTCTTCCTTGATTTATACAATGTCCTCAGGATTCTTCCATGTTCCCTTTTCATCTAATAATTGTTGCTTATCGCTATTATATCTCATCCTTCACCAGCTCTATCAGCGATGTAAACATCCATGCAATGAAATCTCAACGCTTGGATGTATGGCCCATATTCGATCACATTCATTTTCCAATCACACATCGCTAATTTAAACTTCACACCTTGGATCCTATTAGTGAGAGAAGTTATAGTGAAGAGATCAGGTTAAGACAAATACACCTGCATGAAAATCAACGCTACAAGAGACATCACACATAAGATCTTTTCAAATTAGCAAAAGAAATTTTGAATAGATAACTCACTGCTCATCGCTATTTTGAAACTTAAGTTTTGGAATGAATCCATGATGAGCGATAGAATATAAAAGCATCAAGCCATCGCTCATCGCTAATTCTCCTCATACAGTTTGCAAGCAATTAGCGATTAGAGATATACAAAATGAAATTTAATGTGTATCGTATATCGCTAATATAGAGCTTAGCACTCAAAATAAATTTGTGATACACGATGCATGGGAGATCCATCATATCACTCATCACTGTTTGAAAACTTACTATTTCACAACCATCTACAATAAGCGATGAAATGAAGAACATAAGATTAGAAGCCATTGCTTATCACTATTGTAAAAATCAAGGCTCAAAAACCATTAGCGATAGGCGATCCCTCAATGATACAAAGAGAAGCAAAGAGAATCACTCATCACACATTGATAATGGGACCTCTAGAAGCTATCCATGATGAGTGAAAAACAAAGAGATATCATTCATCACTTATCACCAATTCAAAACATACACTCTAGAAGTAATCTATGATGAGCGATAAAGAGAGATGGCTGATAGGAATTAAGTGAAATCTTCTAAGCATTTGCTCACAAGTTATTCTAGTGAAGGTGACCCTGTAGGAAAACTTGAAAGAAAGGGATCAAAAGCATCTAAGTCAAAATGCAAAGGATGTAAAGGCAAAAAAGTCTCTTTACTTAACCTTATAAAAATAATAAATTTAGACCTAGGTGTGGGGGACTGGTTACTCGACGAATTTGAATGACATAAGATGTTTTAATGTGACCGATAATGGGAAATAGGAAGTCATCAATTAAATATAACCCTTCAATAGTGGTGAGCAAATAAACTCTAACCCTTCAGATATTAGTAAAAAATGTGAACAGGTTTTGAGATGGAACATAAAAAATTTGCAGGTTCCATCAGTGGCTCTGATTGGGGACATAGGCCTCTCATAGGCATGGTGAGATCCTAAAATTTCAAGTTGAAGTAGACTAAGAATAGAGAACAAAGCAAGAGGACCAAAACCAGGGGCCTACCCGGACTAGGTAGTAGGACCAAAATAGATACAACCAAAGAAAACAAACTTATATAGACAATGTACAAAACCTACAATGAACATGGAAAAATAACATACTTAGGAGAAGTATGGATTTAAGAATTGTCCATGTACTGGTAGTTCAAAAAGTTCACCTATTATGATTTTAAGGAAATAAGAATCCTCCCCATGTGTGCTAGCTATCAAAGAAGGACTAGTCCATAGTGCTTCAAACTTTCCATGTTTACCCTAGTCTTGAGCCCTTCCATTTAGGGCTAACACAATGCTATTTACCTCAAATTTTCTAGGAGAAGCTCTCTTATCATGTAGATGCTTAACTTGTAACTACATCTTCGTGTATTCCTAGCATGAAAATCTCTTCTAGTTTCATCCAATTGCACTAGATTATTTATTTTGTGTTGCATATCATCACATATCGCTTCATCATACTCCTCCACAAACTTATACATCTTCAATAGGTTATTTTTTGGTAGTCTAGCATCTAGACCATATACCAAGCCAAACAATGAATAACTAGTAGCCATTTTCACAGTCACTCTATCTGCCTAAAGGTGTGAATTTCAGCTTTGAGTCTGAAGCCTTTTTATTCTTCTCCATCACTCTCTTGATTATTTTCATGAAGCTCTTATTACTAGACTTAGCTTGATCATTTCCTTGAGGATGGTAAGGTGAAGAATAAGAAAGTTGTATACCATGTTTCTCACAAAAGTCCTTGTATTCATCAGACCTAGAATGCATAGCATTATTTGATATATTCTTCTCTGGGACTCCAAATCTGATGAGAATATTATTAAATAGGAAATCCACCACCACATTGCTTGTTGCTTTCTTTATGGGTATTGCTTCTACCCACTTTGTGAAATAATTAGTGGCAACAAGGATCCATGAGTACTCTTCACTAGATTTTTTCGGTATCTCTCCAATGAAATCAATCCCCCATTGTTGGAAAGGGGCTTGAACAATCATATGCCTAAGTGGTAGATTGCCTAAAAACTTCACCTTTTCTAAAAACCTTGCATCACAAGTCTTAACAAACTTGTGAGCATCCTTAAAAATAGTAGGACACTAGATACCTTCTCCTAAAATCTTGTGTATAGTGGTCTTTGCCATGTAATGACCACCACACACCCCATTATGCATTTCCTACAAAATTTATAGTGCCTTCTTTCCATCTATGTATTTAAAAATTACACCATGGGTATGTCTAGGATCGTCATGGAAAAAATAGGCCCTTAAGTGGCAATAAAATTCAGAAAAATCATAGTTAGGCAAGTTGATGTAAAAAATTGAATAAGTTATCTATATTATTTCAAAAATATTTTAGAATAGAATCTATAGAAATTTGAATGTAGTTTCTAAACTACTAGGTTTATTTAAAAATAATAATTCTATTTGGTGAAAATTTGAGATTTCAATGCAGTAGCAGTTAAATTTCAGGGAAAAAATAAGAAGTAGGTGTTTTTCTTACCACCCTAACTACAATAAAATGATAATATTTTTTTATAATATTTTATATATAAGTAGAGGATTCATGTCCCGATGTGATGCATATTTTTAATAAATTTTTTCCAAGTAAATAATTAATTATGAATTTTTTATTACAACTTGTAAAAACTATAAAAAATTGTATGTCTAACCACTTTAACTTGGTCAAAACTTCATGAAATTCATTTTTTTTTAATCCTATTGTATGTGAAGCATAGAATGTGACACATGTTTAGGATTCAAAAAATGTGATACCTTTTGAAAGCTATAGATGTTTTTTAATCAGCCTATCAATCAAGACTTTAGTCGTAAGTCAAATAGAAAATGAATATAATTATTTATTAAATTTAAAGTAAGGCATAATTTATATTGGTGGAAAGTTGAGAATCTCCTTTCAAACCCCTTTTCGTTTCATCAATTTTGGGTAAAAAAAAAAGTCAGCAGCCACATACCCTACACATATCCATCATATCTCCACTTTTTGGCCCATCATGATCCTGCACATACCCCCATTGAGGCTTCTCCACCATAGTTCATTGTCAATAATCACATACTTGATGGAATGCAACTCCAATGTTCTCTTGTCATTGCCAACCATGTCTTCAAGGGACTGCATAGTTTGTAAGTATTGGCCAATTCTTCTATACCATTTACATGTTTGCATATCAGAGATAGGTGCAACATCAATCACCTTTGCCTAACTAATTTGGTTAGCCTCAAAATTAGATTTTTTCATTAATTTATCTAGGCCTTGAACTCTTATTAATCTGGTGATTTTAACATCAATGTTAAATTCTTGGTTCCTATTGATCCATCTACACCTTCTGCCTATATTCTCTTATTGAGTGAAAATATCCTTCATAACAACACTTGGTACAAAAGCTATGATAGTAGCTCCCTGTAGGTAAGTCCTCAAGTTATTTACAACCTTAACCAGAGCATAAGTTTGCTTCTTAGTAGTGTCATATTTCAAATCTATAGCTTGTAAGGACTTGCTAAAAATTGCAATGGGCTGTTCAAATCCCTCCTCATTTTTTTGTAATAGAACATCAATGGTATGAAAAGAAGCAAAAGAGAAAATGTGCATTGGTTTAGAGAAGTTAGGAGACTTCAAAACTGGAGCCTCTTTGATAGCTTGTTTAATTTTCTTGAAATCCTAACTAGGATCCTCACTCCAAATCACCTTTGTGCCCTTCTTCAACATCTTGGAAATAGGTCTTGCGATTTCTACAAAGTTAGTCACAAACCTTCTTAAAAAATTTATTTGTCCAAAAAATGACTGAATGCCTTTGACATTTTTTGGCTGAGGGATCTTTTCTATGGTTGCTACTTTTTCAGGGTCTATTCTTACTCCTTTAGACACAATGTTCCCTAGAAAATTTCCCTCAGTTACCTCAAAAGCACATTTCTTTGGATTTAAAGATATCCCATACTTTGGTGACCTGAAAAATACCTCTTCTAAATGCATAAAGTGATCTTCCTCTTTTTTAGAGTAAGTGGTCAAGTCATCTTCATATACAATTATAAATAAATCAATCAATTCAAAAAAAAGCTACATCCATAACTCTCTAAAAAGTGGCACCTGCATTTGTTAAGCCAAAACACATTCTGACATAGACATAGGTGCCCCAAGGAGTAGTGAATGTAGTCTTATACTATTCAGACTCCTTTACTTTTACTTGGTAATAACTTGAAAAACCATCAATCATTGACAATAGCTCATAGCTAGTTACCTTCTATAACATTGCTTCCATGTTTGGAAATTGGTAATTTTCCTTTAATGATGACATATTCAGGTTCCTGAAGTCAACACACAACCTTATATCACCGTTATTTTTTCTTACTGGTACCAGATTGGATACCCATGAAGAGTGTTTAATGGGTTTTATAGTACCAACATATCTTAACTTTATCAACTCCTCTTGCATCTTGGGAGATAAAGTAGGATTAATTTCTCTTTCCTTTTGCTTGCAAGGTTTAGCATTCTCCTTTAGAGGAATCTTATGCTGAAACAATTCCTCTCTGTAAGCTTTCAAGTCATGATATGACCAAGCAAGGACATGTCTATATTTTCTAAGCAAGGCAATTAAAATTTCCTTCACCTTTCGCTTCATCTTATTTGCTACATAAACTTTCTTAGGGTCCTTTTTAGTCTCGAAATTTACTTCCTCCGGGTATTTTGGGTGAACAACTGTTGTCTTGGCCTTGCTTCTATCTTGACTATCAAAGACCCTTTCAAGAGATACAAGGCCTTTAGGGATTTTATTTGTCTTTAACTAGATGACCTCTTTACCAAATACTATGTCCTTTCCATCAATATTTTCAACAAATCCACCAAATTAAATCTCCTAACCTTTATATTCATCAACACAATTCAAAAAAATTAGAATTTCTTCATCATCATAACAAATATGATAGTTGTACACATTGTCAGGGATAGAAGGCCTTCTTTGTACCTCAACCTTAGAGATTCCTATGAAATTTATATCATCAAGTCTCAATGCAATGTTAGAAAGTAATTCGGCTACTCTATTATGTCATCTTTCCATCCATTCAATTCCAAAAGCATCAAACTACTCAATGGAATCCCATAAAATATTTTTGTATTGCTTTAGTCTATCATTTTTGTAGGAATATTTGGCTCTTACTTCGGAAATCACAAGATTAGAATAAAAAACTACCATTAAATTTTTTATTGTGTGCTTCTTAGCCAATCTCAATCCCAATAATAAATCTTCATACTCTGCCACATTATTTGTACAGAGAAAAGACAGTGTGAAAGAGAATGTATAAGTATTGCCACTAGGTGATACAAGTAAAGTCACTGCACCAGACCCTTCTTTGGAACTTGCACCATCAAAGTACATTTTCCAAAGTCTATTTTTGGCAGATAATCTTAAAACTTTGCTTTCTATAGGTGTAGGACACCTATCAACCTCTCTTGGTGCTTCATCTATCTTGAAATAACTGATATCCATGTCTATTAAAAGAATTGTGTCATCTTCAGGAACATGCTCCAACATATGTGGCATCCTCGGTTCTCTCATCACTTAAACATCCTTACCATCTGATAAGCCTAGTTTTTGGTAAAATTTTTGGTAGAAATTATAGTTTTTTTAATGATAGTGTCATAAACTTGAGTAGTTAAGTGTTTATATTTGCATAATGTTTCCCTCAAACATTCAACATTGGGTTTAACCTTATCTCTATGAAGTTTTAATGACATTGGAATATTATGTAGATTATCTATATTAATTTTGTGTATCGTTGATGAATGTTCTTTAAGGTTATTCAAGAAGTGCAATTATTATGCGTATTGACATTGCTATGCAAGACATAATTTATGGATGCTAAGTTGAGAAAGGAAACCATCAGATGGTCATGCAGGGGAATTGTTCAAAGGATTCAACTGAAGGACGATGAAAATAGATTCCCTATTTTATTCAATTGTAACTGCCTTGTATTTATGGAATGGTGCAATCGCGGGCATTACTGTAACATTGATTCCATGTTTAGGCATGCATGTCTGATTGGATTCCCTACAAATGTAATTGCTCTGCCACTCTTTTCCTCATTTTCCCTAAGTGGAATCCTCTTAGTTAGTGGGAGTCGACTACCCCATTTAGCTAGTAGTTTAAATAAGGATTTGAATCTTCTTCTTGGGGGTTCTTAGTTCTTGATTGTTGTTGTTACATGATATCAATAATGTATTAAGCATTCTCCATTTTCAATACAACCATACTGCTACTATGTTTACACATTTTTCAATGAATGAGATGATAGTCTAAATTTAAGCATTTGAGTTTGTATTAGTCTTATTGGTTACTCATCCAAGGGGGCCCACTTGGTGAGTAATCCTTTATTTAGATTAATTAGTTTAGTTATTATTTCCTATTTTGTACTTAGTTCAAAATCTGGCATCGACTATTCCTATAGCCACTAGAAGTCCATTTCGTGTTTGTTCCTATAGCCAAAGTGGGTAGACTAGTTTCTTGTTTGTTCACCAAAATATTTATTCTTGTTTTGCATTTCAAGTTGTTGGTTGATGATCAACATTTTCTTTATTTCCTTTCAAGCAATTTGCTTTTAGTATTGTGTTTCTTAGTTGTAGAATGCAATGACTACTTGAGCACCTAGTGCACATACAGTGTTAGCTCATTTCAATTTTACATCCCTAGGTTGAAAATTTAAATGCATCTTCATGATGAATGAGATAGTTCTTCATGTTAGATGTCCAATCTTTAAATCATGGTTGTAAAGGTTTAGTTATTGAATCATTGTGAAGGCTGACATTTTTGGTGTTGTTGTTGGGGATGGTGTCAAGCTAGGAAGTTCCTTGGACTCATTGGTTATTTCTCCACTTTAGCACTTATCCTAAGTTTTTCTTAGAATACCCCTTTCTTAGATGAGTAGATCTGCGATTCTTTTTCTCATTCTTTGTGTGAGCTAGCTAATGCTGAGTTGATACCGCAACTAGTTGAGATTCCAAATCTTCCTAGAAACGAATAAGAAGAAGAACCATTTTCCTTTTTGTTGATGCATATCCTGATCTAACTAGTTCTGAAGCCTCCACTGAAGATCAAAACCATATTGACAACCCTTTTTCCTTGGGAATTCATCAAGAAAACATGGGTGATACCTTATTGTTTGAGTTTGACATGCTCTACTAAAATTATGAATGTACCATTGATGATCCTGGGTTTGAGCTATATCCTACCACTTTAAAAGAAGCTACACTAGGATGGTTTATGAGTCTAGGAAGAGATGTTGTGGAAACTTGGGAGGACATAAAGACAAAGTTCCTTTGGAAATACAAGGAATATTACAAGGGAAATGATATGAGAGGAAGTGATATCTTTAGGATGTAGCAAAAGGAAGATGAGAGCTTGGAAGATATTTCAAGGGTTTTTTTCTACATGTAGGAATCTCCACACCAGACACTCAATGAAGAATCACAAAAACTTCTTTTCTTGAAGGGAATCAATGAGAGTTACCTTGATGCTTTGGGCCTAATGGCAAGAAGAGATATCACTCAAGTTCCTTGGGAAGATATAAAGAAAATATTTCAGAACTATTCCATATCAGCTTCAAGGAAAGGGAGAGCTTACCAACCCTCTATGGGTAAGTCATCTACTAGTGAAGTTTTTAGGATGGAGATTACTAATCTGTTGGAAGATTTCAAGCAGGGTGTTACAAACAATCTAGCTACTTAGTTGGGTACACTTCAGGCCAAAGAAAAATATGAGGTAGAGGAAATGTTGGTAGAATACTGCCCTCATTACAAACAAAAGAAGAAGGACTACAGATGCAAGATGGTAGCTAACATTGACAGTAGGATTCCACCTGAAACTAAGGAAGAACAAGTCCACTTTGATGCACAAAGGAAGCCTTGGGATCCAAGACAAGGTATGTCACCAGATCCACTATCTTTTTCTAGGCCAAACCAAATGGCCAGTTGCATGTAGCCATCTTTTCAACCCCATAAATATGCTATAATGCCTCCACCTGCTAATTCAAGCTCCAATGCACCCAAACTTGCTCAGCTACCAGCTTAGCCCACACCAAACCCAAATAACAAACCACAACAACAACTAGCATATTTTGTTGATCCAAATAAATTTCCTACATGTGCTGTGAGTATGAGTAACATCCATCTACATTCAGGAACTATTGTACGAACTCCTTCCACACCCATCATCATTGAGCTACCTATGGAAGAGGAAGAGGAACCTTTGAATTATCTCATTCAGCTTGTCGTACCTAAAAATCATGAACTAGTTCCAACTGGGAAGATTGCACAAGAGCCGCCATTTCCTCATAAATTGGAAGTTTCCAAGCATAAGGAAGACAAGGAAGATACAAATTTTGACATCTTGGAGCAGTTGAAACACATGTGTCCAGATACCCCTATTTCATGCCACAAAAAATGTTCCTATATATGGCAAGGTGATCAAGGAAGCATACCTTAAGAAGCCAGGAAGGAAGAAGAAGGACTTGACTACAGTCCATGCAATGAGAAAACTTGGTGACATCATGCTTGGAACAGTGACCATTTCCAAGTACAATGATCTAGATAATCCTATAGTAGCAGTTGTTATCCATGGGATTCAAGTAAAGATTTCCCTGAGTGATTTAGGGATGAAAATCAATGTGATGACTATAAGACCTACTCCTATTGTCCTACAGCTTGATGATAGTTCTACTATGAAGCCTGATGATATAGTAGAAGACTTTGTGGTAATTCTAGAATCTTGGGAGAATCCAACAAACTTCATGATTTTCTCTCTATGGCCACAAGTTGGTGAGGAAGCTGAGGAAGTTAACTTAGTGGCACAACTCATGATGCTAGGTAGAAGTCCTTTCTTGTAGCTTCAAGATGAAGATGAAGTGTTATCTAGGATAATCCAGAACCATTGTGAAGTTGGGGAAGCATCATCTGGTTCTGCTAATCCCATGAAAACACTTCTGCCTATTTTTCCATTTCTTCTTGCAGCCACTCTACTTGCGGATGAACTTCCTACAGCCATTCTTCCTACAACCACTCTATCTATAGATACACTTCTTGTAGCAACGAGAATATTCCATACCATGCTGCCATATGAACTCAAGGTACCATGTGTTAGTGAAACAACTATGATAGAATTGATTATTCAAATACAGGTGTATGAAGGAACATATTTGAATATTAATAACAAGTTAAGTGAAGAACAACAATTGCAATTGGTAGACTTAATGAGGTCTCATCAGCATGCATTTGCATGTGACTATCATGATATGAAGGGACTAGATCCTAAAATTTTCACTCATAGGATCTACATCAGAGATGATTGTCAACTAGTAGGGCAGCCTCAACAAAGAATCAACCCTGCATTGAGAAAAACTATTAAAACAGAGCTGCAAAAATTGTTAGCTGTTGGATTTATCTATCCTATTTTAGATATCCAGTGGATGTCTTTATTAGTGATCATGCCAAAGAAGGGAGGGAATTGGAAAGTTTTTGTTTATTATAGAGAATTTAACACTACCACTAAGAAAGAAAATTTCCCCTTTCCATTTTACACTCTCCTAACAAAATATGTTGAATTCCAATGGACAGAAGATCGTCACAAAGCATTTTCTGATTTAAAGACAGCCTTGACCCATGATCCTATTTTGAAGGGACCTAATTGGGAGACCCCTTTCTACATTTATACAAATGCCTCAAATTATGCCATAGGAACAGTCTTAGGACAACAAGAGGGATTCATGCAGCTAAATGCTTTGGATGAGATGAGAAGGGTAGCTTTGCACCACATTGAAGTAGTGCAAAATCATAGGATGAGATGGCATGATGAGGAACAGAAGTTTTAGCTAGGTGATTGGGCATTATTATATGACTCAAAGTAGCAAGATGATGCAGGAAAATTGCAGACTAGGTGGCTAGGACCATACGCCCTTTCTAATGTCTTTGCTAATGGAGTTGTTCAATTCATCACCATTGACCCTATTTGATTCAAGTTACTTGTCAGTGGTCATCATCATAGATTATATCATAAACCAGCCTCCAAGGAATATTTCCTACAACAATTCACCCAATGTTTACCACAAGAGCTCCCTATAGCCAAAAGTGGTGGACCCCACGTCCCACCTTTTGGTTAAATTAAGGAATGTACTTTTCATAATAAAAATTTTCACTCTAGTGGAAATCCATTTCTTCACCCATCTGCTCATTCATCCATTTCTATCACCTTTTCTCTCTCTTGCATCATTTCATTCTGCCTCACTTCACTTCACTTCACTTTCATTAATTGCTCAATTATTTCTAAAAAAGTTGAAACGATACTTTCTTTCCACAATCTTTGTACCACATCCTTCGTACGCTTAGGTATGTACGCAATAATTCTCATCTATTAATTACCTTCTAAGTAGATTTATTTAATCATGGCATGTTACTATGATTGATTACATAATATGCCAGTACTTCTTGTCAATTCACCACTCCTTATCACATGTGTGGAAACATGTCCAAAATTAGGTTGCGAGGGAATAAAAAAATGCAAATATACTACCCATATGTCAAATCGTAATTTGGCTACAACAAAAAATTTAAATAAGATGATTTGAAAATTAGGCTCGCATGTTTGAAGTGATGCTAACTAAGCCACCAATTTTTATCTCATTTATCACCTCTTTTTTCTACATAATTCCTTAATTTCCCTATCGTAGTCTTGAGTTATAAGCAATAAATGGTAAAAAATAGAGACAAAGAAGGAAATTCAGTTGACATTGGCAGTGAAAATTTAGTAGAAAGGTGTTGGCTTTCAGATAGGAATTGTAGGAGGAAAGGAATTTTGTAGAGTGATAGTGATTTTAGACAATGGGAGGTGGCTTAATTTAGAATGAGCCCTCAATTCTTGACATTTTGTTGTAATATGTGCAATGCCTGGTAGAATTTCAATATTGTGGATGGTTTGATTATTTCATGAAGCTGGATGGATTTGACAAAGGCATTGCACTCAAATTCGCTCAAACATTCTCTGAAGGCAAGGTCACGGTAAAAGGGTTAGAAGTTGTGGCAACCAAGGAGAGAATTGTGGAAGTTTCAGGGTTACCTATTGATGGAGAGCATTAACCTGCCTCTAGGGATGCCAGGTCGGCCAAAGCAGAATTTATAGTACATGGCGACCCGCCAATTAGCATAGACAAGTAGGGTGCAAAAATAATGTCTCTGCCTGAACCATGGAAGTAGGAAACCATCTACATTATAAGGTATCTCACCTATGAGGGATGTTTGTCAAACTTTCATTTAGTACATTTAAAGCTCTTGAGCCACATGAGGCATGGAAGGAGGATGAACGTGCCCAATGTCCTATAAAATCTTCTCTCCATCATGGCAGCTGAAACATAGAAAGGTAGGGATAATTCTATTTCCCACCATTTCTTGATTAAATTGCTAGTTAATAAATATTTGCATGATGTTTTTGGAATGACTTGGGAAGAATTTGTTAAATTTAATCAAAATTACTATCAGGAAGACTTTTTCAATGTTGAGCATTTTCCACCTAGGGCTATACCTCAATCTCGTAGGTCTAGCAGAAGATTAAGCATAGCTGAAGCCACCCCTGGTGCTTCAACTTCTGGGGCTACTTCTAGTATGAATCCCACTATAGTTGCATAATGAGCCATAAACATTAGTTCCTCTGAAATAGAGCATCCAGAAAAAGCAAGCTCTTCATCTGATTCTGATGATGATGTCCCCTTGCAAACCCTAATAAGAACTAGGGCACGAAAGAAAGAGGCTGAAACAAGAAAATAAAAAGAAAAATCCCAAACACAACCTATAGAGAAAGAGGTTCCAAGTGCTAGGAAGAGAAAGGCCAACCCTATTCATCCTACAACCAAGGGAAGACATAAAAGCACCTCTAGGAAGTCAAAACCAGTTGGGCTAGCTTTTTGTATGCCTTCATAGGAAAGCCTTGGGCACGATGAGACATCTCATGGTGACACTGAAGCTCCAATGGAACAAAAGAATGTTGAAGAAAAAGAAGAGGATATATTTGGGAAGGTTGCAAAAGTAACATTGGTAGACCTTGCTAATATCGTAGAGGAATTTGAGGATGAGTAGGGGTTCCTGCAACAAAACCAAGAATAGGAGCATGAGTTCCTACAGCCACAACAGGAAGCATAGCAAGAGCCGGAGCAAAGCTAGGAATAGAAACAAGAGGTCCTACAGCAAAAAGGGGGAAAATAAATAGTATCCCCGCAGCCACAAACAATTGGACAACTCGAGTTCATGCAGATAGTATTGTATGGGGAGCAACCCTCGAAAACAAAATTGGTAGGAAATAATAACCCTCCTGATTTTACGATTCATACAACAATTTTAAATTTATGGAAAGAAATAGAAAGGAGGGAGGAGGACTGGAAATAGGAAAAGAAGAAACTAAAAAAGGAAATCCAAGAGAAGGATGGGGTTATTGAGGAGGAAAATGAGGAGATTGCTACTTTTTGAAGAAGACAGTAGATGACATTGTGACCCTGGTGCCACAAATTCTAGAATGCAGAGCTCCTCCAAGGGTTTATGCCCTACACTTGAAAGAGAAATATCTCTCTTTCAAGTTGTCAAAAAAAAATTTAGACTTAAACCCCTCCATTGAAACTCCTACCGAATTCTTTAATGCCTATAGGATTGCTTCCCCTGAGATGAAAAATTTTCTATGTGAATTATATTTGCACAATTATGTTGTCACGCAACATCATGATTGGAACCCATTGCTATATGTTGGGGATATTCAACTGAGAGCATTTATTTCTTGGGTACAAAACAAGGTTAGCTTGGGTGAGCATAACAATGCTTATAAGAAAATGGAATCTAACATTCCCTTAGCCATCAAGGCTGAGTCAAGCCACCCAAGGGATATTCGCAGAGAATGGCTTGGGATGCTTCTCAGACCAAGCTATGCTAACAAAATCATGCCCTGGATTGAAGCCATCTACACTAAGTATGAGGTCAAAGCAACAAAAAAAGAGGATCTTGTAAGAGGATACCTGTCCCAATGATGGAATAGTTTAACAGATGAGCTTAAGCAAGTTGAGCCCCATTCTATTCACAATTATGTTGCAGCATTAAAGTGAATTGATAGGCATATCCATATTTGTAGAACAGAGGGAAGATTTTAGCTTCCCCTGACTTTCTAGCCACCCATTCTCATGTGTCCAGTACCAAATTACAAAATCTACCAATATGATATTCCTAGAGAAAGGAAAAGATGGAACATATTTGATAGATTGGGAGGATTTTATTGGGATCCAGACTCATGTACTGCAACCACTAATGTCAGACAACTTGCAGTTGCAAACTTTAGAGCTTTGACCAAACAAAAGAATAGCCCTTCCACTGTTGGAGGACTAGCAAGATGTTAGGTTTGGGGGGAAATGATGAGCCTAGTTTTTGGTCAAATTTTGGGTAGAATTTATAGTTTTTTTGTTGGAAGTGTCATGACTTTAGTAGTTAAGTGTTAATATTTGCATAATTTTTCCCTCAAACCATCAACATTGGGTTTAACCTTATCTCTGTGAAGTTTTAATGACATTGGCATATTATGTGGATTATATATATATTAATTTTGCGTATGGTTGATGAATGTTATTTATGGTGACTTTAGATATGCAATTATTATGCATACTGGCATTTATATGTATGACATAATTTATGGATGCTAAGTTGAGAAAGGAAGTCGTTAGATGGTCATGCAGGGGAATCGTTCAAAGGAGTCAACTGAAGGATGACGACAACAGATTCCCCATGACAGTCAATTGTAACTACCATGTATTTATGACATGGAGCAATCACAGGCATTATTGTAGTGTTGATTCCACATTTAGGCATGCATGTCTAACTGGATTCCCTGTAGACGTAACCGCTCTGCCACTCTTTTCCTTTTTTTCACTAAGTGGTGTCCTCTTAGTTAGTGGGAGTTGACTGGCCTATTTACCTGGTAGTTTCAATAAGGATTTGAATCTTCTTCTTGGGGGTTCTTAGTTCTTTATTTTTTTTGTTACATGATATCAATAATGTATTAAGCATTCTCCATTTTCAATACAACCATGTTGCTACTCTATTTACAGATTTTTCGATGAATGAGATGATAGTCTAAATTTAAGAATTTGAGTTTGTATTAGTCTTAGTGGTTACTCATCCAAGGGGGCCTACTTGGTGAGTAATCATTTCTTTAGAGTAATTAGTTTAGTTATTATTTCATGTTCTATACTTAGTTCAAAATCTAGCATCGACTATTCCTATAGCCACTAGAAGTCCATTATGTGTCTATTCCTACAACCAAAGTAGATAGAGTAGTTTCTTGTTTGTTCACCTAGATGTTTATTCTTTTTTTGCATTTCAAGTTGTTCATTGATGATCATCATTTTCTTTATTTCCTTTCAAGAAATTTACTTTTAGTATTGTGTTTCTTAGCTATATAATGCAATGACTACTTGATCCCCTAGTGCACATACAGTGCTAGCCCATTTCAATTTTACATCCCTGGGTTGACAAGTTAAATGAACCTTCATGATTAATGAGATTGTTGTTCAGGTTAGATGTCCAATCTCTGAATCAGGGCCATAAAGTCTTGGTTATTGAATCATTGTGGAGGGCAACACCATCAATGGTAAATGTGGCATAAGACATGTCACATTGCATACTTCCTCCCATAGATGTACTCCATTTTTTGAGATAGAAACATTCCATAATTAGGTGGAATATCTACTACAATCACACTCATTTTGAATTATTTGTTAGGGTAGGCTGCTAGTCTATAGGGAAGTTCATTTATCACACTGATGACAGTGACTTCTCTTGCATCCATGGAATAACACTTGTCGTGAGTGCTATAAAATTTTAATCCTAGTGCATCCATGATTTTAACTAGCATGATATTTTTGAATGCTCCAGAATCAATAATACAATTCTTTATAAAATTTCCCCCAACCACTAGGGTGAGGAAAAACGGATCTATCTTATCAGGACAAGTAGTTATAGAATTTCCTAGGAAAATATGGGCAATCTCAATAATTACTCCCTTAACTTCCTTGTCTTTCTTATCTTTTTCACTCAGTTTGGGTGGAGTGAGCACCACTAAATCATTACATGCCATAGAAAAACCATTGATAAGGGCTAATTTCTTTTGCTTATGTTCCTCTATTCATATCATTTGAAAAAAAGGAACAGATGCTTTTACTTGGCTAAGTAATTGCCACATATCAACATGAGTATAGTTAGATAATTCAATTGGAAGCATACCTTGTTCATTATTGTTCTCCTTCTGTTTATATTTTATCACCTCATCCTTATGCTTAGCATCCTTCCTTGTGACTTCAAAAATTTTCTTTTGTGTCTTTATCTTCACAACAAGGGATTTGAGTTCCTGAGTAGATTTTTTCTTCTCTACTCTCTTAGCAAAAAAATTATCTCCTCTGCCTTCTTTAGCTTTGACTGCTTCCACTTTTCCATCAATCTCATGTTCATTGCTCTTGGAATTTTTCTCCTTGATGAAAAGACTAGCATGACTTCTTGTTCACCATCGACCGTTCTGTTCCTCAAGTGATAGGAACTTTTGGCTTGGGCGACCAAGATTGTAGTATATTTTGCAATCTCCTCCTCTGAGGGTCTTTTTAATGAAACACCATCTTATATTGCCTCCAAATTGTAAACCTCAACATCACTATAAACATACTCATCAGAGAAAACTTGTTGATGATATGCACTAGCAACTTGCCTTTGATTATGTACATCCACTTCATAAGAATCCATATCAAAAGAGCATTCACTATTGGAAACATCAAAATAACCCATAACCATAAGTACATAAACATCCTCCTCATTTTTTTGATCACATGCCTCAGGAATGTCTTCCTCTACTTCAACCATCTATGCTACTTCACATTGCTAAGAAGAATGTGGCATTTGGAAAATCATGCACCAAGGGGTATCTTCAACAAAATTTCCTGAATTCTTTTGCAAAGGATCTAGAGGAACTTTTTTTCTGTGTGTTTCTCTGATTATTTAGAATAGGCTTCCCATTATAACAATTGTTATTATATGGGGGGTCTTGCAATAGAGGTGGTCTTTCATTTATTTGATAATTTTTAGGTTGAACCTTTTCTTGTTTCACAATCTTATCATTTATAGTTTTCATAAAACTAAGCCTATCCTCAAGAGTTCCCCCTTTAGCACCTAAACTCTTATCTTCCTTTTTTTAACTTTTGAAGAGTTTTGGATCATCTCTTCTACCAAATTTATGAGTTTATCTACTAATATTTTCAATATGATCTTCCATCTTGAATACTTCCCTCAATGATTGAGGATTCTTATCTAGCAAGTGATAAGTCATTTTTGCATCAAAAGCATTGCAGTAGTTTACCAAACATACATGATCATTCAATTTTAAATGAGGAGGCAACCTCTTCCTAGCCTTATAGAACCTTGTATTGAACTCAACAATAGATTCATTAGAACCTTTAACAATATTATTAAATTGATTCAATAAGAAACTTGAATCAATATTTTCACCATATTCCTCCCTAAAAACTCTTCTGAATTCCTCCCAAGAGCCAATTCTCTTGGCAAAAAAAATTCTATACCACTCTCGAGAATCTTTAATGAGAGATTGCATAAACAACTTCATCATGACATATTATGCTTCTACCTAAATGTCATCCATACTATTAGAAAATTCTTTGAGATGGTCTTCACCACTCAAAGTGTTATTACAAGAAAATATGACTAGAGAAAGTCAAAAGTCTTCAGCAAATGGGTTTGGGTAGCCAACTATTCCAGTGAAACACAATTGTTGGTATATATCTACTTGGAGTGGCCTCCTAGTATGTCGATCCCTATGAACATGTCTTTTCTCATCATCTCTTTTTTTGTAAGAGTGGTTACTATCTTTACCCTTTCCATTTTCACCATCACCACCTCCTTTCTTTCTTATTTCATCATCTTCAAAATAAGAACTATTATTCTTATTTTTTCCTCCACCTCCACCACCTTGATCTCCACGACCACATCTACTAGGAGTGTGTTCATCAAAATTATTTTTATGTGACTCATTATTATTATTTCTAGAGCTTGAAGACTCTAGAGTGGGTGTGGACATTTTTAGAAAAGCAATCTTCCTAGCCATCTCAACATTATAAGCTATTATCTCAAGTTTCTTCAAATATTCTTGTAGCTTTTTATTCTATGATTGTAATCTTAATAACTCAGGATTTGGAGGTATAGTAGATGGAGTTGGATCAACTTTGGCTTTGTGTGTGGTGATTTCAGCAAATGAGGTATTGGTATTAGTATTGGTATTGAAGGTAGTTTTCTTAGGTTGGTCAATGGGTTTCTTCCCATGATCTACAAATGATGTCTTCTTAGAAATAACAAGAGGATCTAAGGCTCTAGTAGTTGAGAGAGATGTAGTGTAGGTATCAGTAGCTGAGGTTCCCATCAAAACTATTTCTTCAGGAATATCATTGGTCATTTTAGAAGCAAATTTAAAAAGGTTTTTCTCAAAAGTCTTACACCTAGCAACATCTTCTCTCATTTTCTCCATTTTTTTTCTAGCATCTCTCTCAAGCTTCTTAGCCCTAATCCTATCTTCCATTTCTTTTAACACCTTCATTTTTTTCTCTTCTTCTTGAAGCCTTAGTTCTTCCTCTTCTATAGCTTTCATGTCTTTATCTATATCTTCCTCATTTTCTAGAACATCTCTAGGCTCACTTGGCGTAGGAGTATAATAGGGCTAGTCAATAGGATCTTCTTCAAGAGAAAGGTGGACTTGTACATTGGGAGATTCACCTCTTGGATTAAAATTATTTCCATTGAAAATGAAGTGAATTCTGAGGGTTAAAGGCTTTAAAAACTTCTTATTCTTTCCCAAAAATTCCCACCTATCATCTTCTCTTGAAATATTAAGCTCACTATCAAACACTTGTTCAAATAGAAAACTTCCTTGGTCTATGTTAGACCCTTTAACTATTGGAAAGAGACACTACAATTATGCTTTGGTGTTGTCATTGATTGCAACCCTAGTTGGTAATAGGATCTGCATGACACCATTTTCTCACATCGACAGGTAGGTTGAGGATAGGTAGGAAGAACAGAGCATCCAAAAATTTGATGTTCAACAATTCACGTATAAATTTCTAGTTGTTTTTTTGAGTTGTGGATCTTATGGAAGGTTCATCAGTGTACTTCTTGTGTTATCTAGAAATTTTAGTGCCTTGTACCAAGTCATGTGAAAATTTGGAGATCTGGTTGATACCTTTTTGTTTATCAATATTTTGGGGTCGACTCAGTTGATATAATGTGGTGCAGATATTCAAGAAATGTTTATTCAAATATTTTTTGTGTTTGATTGTTATGTTTTGGGTCTAAGCTAAGTTGTGGATGACCATTGTGGATGCACATTGGATAATTCTTAAGATTTGAGCCGACAGTTGCTAATATTTTTAAGTTTTATTGAAGCTGACTTATTGTGATTAAATTGTTAGTCGCAGATATATATGCATGATCTATTATATCATTTTTCTATGTATGCATGGTGTGTCGATGTGTATTGTGAATATCAAAAGATTGTTAGAGCAATTTTATGCATAGTTTCACTTGCACATAAATATTTTTTTAGACGAGTCAAAGCAAAGCAGAGAAAAAGTTCAGTATCAGTCAGAAGGATAGAAGATTGATAGTTGAGCCTAACTAGAACTATAATCAAGCATTTGTAGATGCTATTCTTTTAGTTCATTCTCTTGGATCTAATCCAAATCTTTGTAAGGTAGTGTGCCTTCCTATTTTGAGCAGTGAGCCTGAATGCAAGTGTATTCCCATATTGTAAACTTCTTTTTGAGTATACCCAAATTATATTATGGATTGGCTATCCACCGTGGTTTTTCCCCTAATAAGGTTTCCACGTAAAAATCCTTTTGTTATGGTTTTATGTTTGTTTTCTTTCTGTTTCTACATATTTCTTTTGGTTGAATGCTTAAAGTGGGCTAATGATCAGAATAATAAAGTAATTTTTTGCAGAACACTGATTCACCCCCCCTCTCAGTGTTGCTTGTTTCCAACAATTGGTATTAGAGCTAGTACCTTGAAAGAAGTCTAATAGCTTGGGGAGATCTTGTAAAGTGTTTTTAATGGATACAAGTAGTCTTCAACAACAAGTTATGGTGGCCCTAGATGATCTTGACCAGTCAAAGTTTGAGAACCGGGAACTGCAAGAAAGTCTTGAGAATGCAAAAAAATTCATCCAGTCATTGAAAGACAAAATCAATGAATCAAGGGAGAAAAGAAAGGAATTATGTGATCATCTTAAGAAAAAGAATAGAAGCATGGAAGATGAACAATTGAGTCATGCCTTGAAGGAGAAAATAGAAGTGTGAAATTTTTTCCAAAGAAAATATTTCCCTTAAGCGTGAGATGGAATCCATCATGATGAAAATGACCAAGGAAATTGAAGATAGAAATAAGAATGAAGAAAAGCTTGCTCAATCCTTGAAAAAAAAATTTGAGCAATGTAGTCAATTGGAGAATGAATTGGAACAATCTAAAAATAATGAAGAAATGCTTGAGAAACAACTTGATGATCTCAAAGATGAACTTATTGCTACAAATGAGTACAAGGAGAAATTCAAAGCTAGTTCAACCAAACTTGATCAACTAATTAAAAGTTAGAGGACTGATGGTGACAGGTGAGGTCTTGGATATGAAGAAGGAGAAAGTTTTGGATCTAGACAAAAGAAATCTAGATAATGGAGATTTAGGAAAGGAAATCGGGTGAATAGAGCTAGAAGGAATCTGGTAAGACAACTAAATTCTTGATATTCAATGATTATTGTTTTCCTTACAGTAAATTTGGCCATATGGCTTCTTAGTGTAGAAGCAAGATGAACACAAGTGGACCATCATTCTCAGGTAAGTGCTTTAATTGCTATAAGTGTGGTCATAAGTCAAGTGAATGCAGATTTGTGATGAATAACTTTCATAGAGATATTAGATGTTATGCATGCAATAGACTTGGGAATATTCCTAACCAATGCAGATCAAGGAAAAAATAGTGGAATAGTTGGTCTGAACAGAGAAATGTTGTATGTTACAATTGCAACAAATTCGGCCATATTGCTAGATTCTATTGGAACAAAAGAGGTCCAGAAAAATAAAATACACAATAGAATGTCAAAGGAAAAGGGAAAGTTACTACAGATGTGATCATGAAGAAAATACAGAAGAAATGGGTGAAAAATAATCCCCCTATGGAAGTAATTGTGCCAACACCAGAATCTGCTTTTGGTAATTCCTCTAGGAATTAGTCTTAGGCCTTTGGCCTAGGGGGAACTTTTAGAAAAATCTCTTAACCCCCTATAGGAAAATGATATTAGAATGCAGACCAATCTAGTAGGTGGATCAATTCTTTTTAGATGTTGTTCAATCGATTTGAGAAGGTATTATGCAGTATAGAAAATCCATAGAAGAATTATTTGTCTTAGTGCATGAAAATAGAGTAATAAGATGAACTAGGGTAAAAGCATTTATTGCGACAAAAGGGTTAGTTATGCGAATGATAAAAAGCCACTTTTATCCTTAATTTGTCACTTTTCATTTTGAAGAGAAGAAGTTTGGAGAGCCCTAGAGTGAACTTTGCTAAATTGTGGAGAGATTCAAGCGTGAAGAAGAATCTGTGATCAAACTTTGATCCAAAAAATAGGTATTTATCAAAAAACTAGTAAATTTGTGAAGTTACAAGAATTTCCACTCCTCTGGTAGTCGAAGTCAAGGAAAAACCCCATCCTAAATTCAAATGGCATCCCTATAGGTCTATTGAGACCAAGCCCCTTGGTGCATTTTCATCTGTATTGTATGGAGTTTTGCACACTGAGGATATTAGGGCTTACATTCATGCTAACATTGAAGAGTTAGGAACCTCACAAATAATGAATTTGTATTAAAGCCATATACTTGGAGGAGAATTCACTGTCAAACTGGAATACCAAACCCTAGAGGAGAAGAAGTTCACACAGTTTCTGAAAGTCCCCATATTTGAGGAAAATGAATGGGTTAGATACATTTTGAGGCGTGTTCATGCTGAGTTCATGTGGTTAAATATACCCTTCAAGATCACAAAAGAGGCTATATGTGTCGTCACGGGTCTGAATTCCACCGGTAGACTTCCAGTCTTGAAATCCATGAAGAATGAGAAGGTTATAGAGGCAACAGGTGCACAATGGGATAGAAGGAAATGACAATAGAGGATATTTTTTAAGTGGATGTAAAATTTGCATCAATGGTCATCAAATACAAAATATACCATTCTATCCGGGATAATTTTGTATCTGGTACGACCATCTATGCAACTTATGAAATGGTAAAGCAAAATGCAGAATATGACTTGTGTGAGTTGCTCAAAAGTCAATTGATGGAGAATCTGAGTAAAATCAAGAAAGATAAGAAGAATAATTTCAAATATGGTAATCTGTTATTGTGTTTATTTTTTTATTTCATGGATGAGGTTCCAGGTGTTGGAAAAGTACATTGGAAAAATGATGAGCCTGTAGCTATTCAGATAAGGAACATGTTGTTTGGAATTGGTGATCGTCAGGTCAGAAATACTACCCTTTGGGGGTACTTAAAAAATTTCTAGAATATGATGCATGCTAGGGAAAGAATTCCCACTTCAATTATGGAATAGTACAAAGATACTATATGCATCATGGTAGCTATTGATCAATGTCATATGGAAGTTGTGGATGTCAAAATCTGCATTTGCTCAAACAAAAAACTATTAGTAAACCTTAAGCAAATCGAATAAGACATCCCTATGAAATACCGAATCATGCTTCATAATGCAATCAAAACAACAAAATATCAAATGAACTAAATGAAAGCATAAGGAAGCAAGAATCAAACTCTATCTCATATTGGATTGGTGCTATTGTGGAACATAGCCCTTTCCCAATCCTTGCTTAAGCTCAATGATGAAATTGATATGAAGATACTATGATGAAATGGACAAAATCAGTTCTCCAATAAAGAGAATGACTTTGCATAGGATTTGTGGATGATTTGTGGAGGATTTGATCAAGGATGAAGCTTCTATTTGTAGATTCTCAAATGCTAAGAGTGCTCAAGAGGGAGCAATGTGGGACTAAAAATAGGCCAATGAAAAGAGGCCACTTGTCATCATGTCATAGGTTGATGCATGTGCAAGATTTGGGAAATGTGCCCAAGAGGGGAAAGTTTCAAATTTGAAATGAGAGTTAATGTTGAGTTTGACCTTTGCAAGGGGACATGTAAGAGACATGTAAGACTTATTAAATGCCCTGTTGGATGTACATTTCAACTTGCCTTTTGAATTCAAACCTGATGGAATATTCCTCATGGATGCCATGTTGAGTGAAAATGCTGATTTTAATAAATCAATAAATGGATTTATTGGTGCAAGTGGCAAAATCTAGAGAATGCAAGCGGTTAGGATTAGCATTTAATCATGGTTAGATTAGTTTAATGATGATTAGGATGTTTGACCTCTTTGACTTGAATATTTTATTTATTTAAATCAAGAAGGATGGAAGATGCATTTTGATTTAATTAAATGAATGTTTGATTTATTTAATTAAAAGGTTGATGATAATGTTTGTTTAATTTTAAATTAATGACCTTAGGAGATGGAAATTAATGGGATTACCTGATGAATGGATGAGTTTGATTAATTTAATGAGCGGATGCATAATGTTAATTTTGCATGTCTACAGAAGTTGTTGATCCCAGAACAATATGGATCATCGCTATGGGATACAAAGCAGAGGAGAACATCTTGAAGATGTATGCAGAACACTTGTTGAGTTCACCTTTGGATCAAGGTGAAGGAGAGGTTTCAAAATTATGCAGAGAAAAGTATGCAGGTTCATGTGGAACTAAAAAAACTAGTCATAGCCAAGAGAGTAAGGAAAGAGGTAGAATTATTTGCAGAAAGTATGGGCATACCTGTAGAGAAATTGAAAGAAGTGAGAAGGAAGAGAGAAGAGGCTAAAGAAGAGAAAGCAAAAATAGAGTTTGGTAGTCCAGGAGCATCTTTTTCCTGCACTAGATCTACTAGGAGTTCCCCATCCTTATCCGCTCACGTAGCCAAGTTGGCTCAAGACAAGCCTTCTGGTAAAAGGAAGATGAATAAAAGCACAATAACATATGAACCAGTTTCAGAAGATAAGGAAACAAAATTAGAAGAAGTCTTGAGAGAAATGAAAGCTACTAGAACTCAGACTGTCAAGTTAAACAAGAGAAAATATTTTAGCAAAGAAGAAAAGGAAAAGAAGGAAAAAGTTGATAAAATTGGTATGTCAATTGAGGAAGTTGAGAATGTAGTTATCAAGGATGGTAATCTTAAGCCCCTATGTGAATTGTATGAAACTTTTGATAAATCAGGTCAAAGAATTCTTGAAGAAGCCACAATAAAACATATGAACATTTTCAATAAAGTTCTTGTCGAGATTATGTTTGGCTTACCAAAGAGTTTGTATGATATTTTGGAGTCAAGAAGATTAAGTGCTAGAATAGAAGAAGAGAATATGAGGAAGAGAATTCTTGCAAATTTATGTCTAGAAATGTCAATTGAGGAGATGAATTCACTCCTTGAAAAAGCTAAAAAGGAATTTAAGAGCAAGAAAAGGGTGAATAAACTCATGATTGGTGAAATTGATGCTATTGTTGGTGAAACCAAGGTTATTCTGGAAGATTTTTTGTCAAAGAATAAGATTAATGTTGAGGAAATGAATACTAAAAATGTTCTAGAAAATGAGGAAGTGAATGTAGATGCTGAGAATTTTTAGTTTCCTCCTAATGTGGAAACTACAAGGACACCTATGGATATTGAAGTTCCTAAGGTGGTATTAGCTAAGGAGAAGGAGGTGCAAAATGAAGAGGTTGAAGTTCCTAAAAGCAATCCGGAAATAGTCTCTAAAGAACCTAAGGTTGAAGAAGAGAAAGTTAAGGAAATCAGAGTGGAGGAAAAAGACACTGCCAAGGTAGTGAAGAGATCTTTGTTGGAGCACCAGGAAAATTTTGATCCTGAATTAGATGAAAGTTCAATCAATATATCCACTTTTTCCCCAATTCATATGATGAAGGTCACATCAATTGCTCAAGATAAGGCCATCGAGAAGATTATGAAGTCTCACATAGAGATAGTGAATTACTAAGCCTTGCATCTCGAGTTCTATAGAAATTAATGCCTAATCATGTGAAGGATTTGTCTGGTTCCTCTTCTGATGAGCTAAAGAAGCTCATAAATGTTGGAAGTACACAATTTGAGTCTCTTGAGAAATCTACTGAGGATAAAGTGAAAAAAGAGTTTAATTATAAAAGACTTAGTCGGTTGAAGGAAGTGATTGCTAAGGATAAGAATATGTTAGACACCTGCATGAATAACATTCAAGGTTCTATATTTGAAGCATGAAGAAAAAGGTGAAGGATCTTGAAAATCAATTGGTTATCATTTCTGATACTTTTGATCCATTAGCTGGTGATGTTACTCAACAAGAAGGTCAAGTAACATCTCTACTTGACAAAATAAGATGCTTGAAGAATGAAAATGATAGGATTGTAGGGAGAGTAAGTGAACTCAGAGGACTAATTAGTCTAAAGATTGAGATAATGGTGAGTTCTTTGAAGGAAGCAAAAGTTGTTGTGGTAGTTAGTGACCCAGAGAATCTTGAATCTATAGAAGCTCAATCTTATTTAATGTGTGGTCACATTACAATTTTGGAAAGTCTCAAGAAGGTTTGCAATGACAATTTAAGAGTGCTAAAGCAAGATTTTGCAGATATTTTCAAAGTTTTGTAAGTTACAAGTTCATGCCTATACAGTTTTGGAATTTTTTTTGGTTTCCCCAGTTTTTTCCATTGATGTCAAAGGGGGAGAAGTGTACAATGAAAAATGTGTAGTCATTGTAGGGGGTGTTTCTTTTCTGAGCCAAGATTGAAGTTTCCTTTTGAATTTTTGAAGTGGTAGTGTAATTCATGTTGGTTTTGATCTGACACTTAGTCATTTTTCACTAAGTGTTGCCATCAATGCCAAAGGGGGAGATTGTTGGCAACAGACACTACAATTATGCTTTGGTTTTTTCATTGATGGAAACCCTAGTCGGTAATAGGATCTGTATGACACCATTTGCTCACATTGACAGCCAGGTTGAGGACAATTAGCAAGAACAGAGAATCTAGCAGTTTGGTGTTCAATAATTCACATGCAGATTTCCAATTGTTATTTTGAGTTTTGGATCTCATGAAAGGTTCATTAGTGTACTTCTTGTGTTATCTAGAAATTTTAGTGCCTCGTACCAAGTCATGTGTAAATTTGGAGAGCCGGTTGATACTTTTATGTTTATCAGTATTTTGGGGCCGACTCACTTGATATAATGTGGTGCAGATATTCAAGAAATGTTTATTCGAATATTTTTGTGTTTGATCATTATGTTTTGGGTTTGATCTAAGTTGTGGATGACCGTTGTGGATGTGCATTGGATAATTCTTTAGATTTGAGCTGATAGTTGCTAATATTTTTATGTTTTATTGAAACTAACTTGTTGCGATTAAATTGTTAGTCACAAATATATATGTATGATCTATTATATCATTTTTCTATGTATGTGTGGTGAGTCGATGTATATTGCAAATATCAAAAGAGTGTTAAAGTGATTTTATGCATAGTTTCACTTGCGCATAAATATTTTGTTGTGTGAGTCAGAGCATAGCAGAGCAGAAGTTCAGTATTAGTCAGAAGGACAAAATATCGACAATTGAGCCTAACCAAAATAGTAATCAAGCATTTGTAGATGCTATTCTTTTAGTTGATTCTCTTGGATCTAATCCAAATATTTGTAAGGTAATTTTCCTTCCTATTTTAAGCAGTGAGCTCTAGGTAGTGAGCCTGAATGCAAGTGCATTCCCATATTGTAAACTTATTTTTGAGTATACTTGGATTATATTGTGGATTGGTCATCCACCGTGGTTTTTCCCCTAACAGGTTTTCCACATAAAAATCCTTGTGTTATGGTGTTATGGTTATTTTGTTTTTGTTTCTGCATATTTCTTTTGGTTGAATTCTTAAAGTGGGTTAATGATCAGAATAATAAAGTTAATTTTTGTAGAACTCTGATTCACCCCCCCTCTCAGTGTTGCTTGTTTCCACTATCAACTTCATGTGTGTCTTTATTGATACTAGAACTTCTTACATTAATATTGAAAGTAGGATATGCATTAGTAGGGGAATCAATAAACTTACTTGATTCAAAACTTTTCCTGACCCATTCAGATTGCTTCTCTTTCACAAGATCATATTCTTCCTTCTACTCAAGGTGCTTCTTTGCATAACTTTTGGTCTTCCTCATGGCATAAAATATTGCAAAATATTTTTTCTTACTTTCCTTTTGAGAATTGATCTTTAAATGGGTATTAGAGAATTCAGAGTCGCCACCCAGAATGCTGGGAAATATAAAGTGATTTCACTTTGATTTTTTACTTGTAACTTTAGAACTAAATTTAAACATAACTGGACACAAAGTGGCAGAATGAAACAAGACTTGATGTATAAGACTATGTATGATGGGACCAATGCAACATAATTTAAACTAGTTATTCTTCAAATGGTAAAGAATACTATAACAGAACAACTGACTCTGACTGTACCAGATCTGAACTAGAGACTTTGGACTTAGCTCTCCCTAGCAGAGTTTCCAATTTGTTGGTTATTTTTTAAGAACCGAATTGATGTCCAAAATACCTATGGAATTTTCCATTTCCAATAATCAGTACTCCAAAGGGATTGGCCAATGAATGAGAAAAAGATGCAAGACTTATACTCCTACACTTTGGGATCTGTGAAACTCAGGAGGGTAATCCCATAATATATACTCGAGAATTAACACAGTTATAACTAAATACACTATAAATAACATTTACTTCTCATAAAACTACTCAACAACATAGTACATCAAACAAGTTAGCAACTTATTTATCAATGTATTATACTTGGAGCATGAGAAGGCTAAAAGTCAACACAAAACAACAACGGTGATATCCATTTGAGAATTTGTAAATTAAAAGTGATTAGCCAATGAATTAACATAGAAACAAAACCATGAGTACTTTGTATGAACTAGTGCCTTTATCCCAAGCACATAGTCAATATCAACCTATATGACTTGATAACAAGTTAAATAATAGCACTTACAGTCTTGAGAAATCCTGCATTACAACATTCTTCTATGAAATTCATTATCATTACTGCTTATAACCATGCTAGAACCCAATTCTTATGAGTTATTAATCTCATCTGAGCACTTATATTAATTCATTGAACTAATAGGCAAGCATGTGAAATTAAACATCCATTAAGGAGCAACATAGACAAACAAAATAATCCTTGATTGATTGATTTCATAACTCATAAAACACATACAAGGAGAGAAAATAGCCATGAAATTGGTATTACTCTATATTGAAGTTGCTATACTATTGTCAATATTACATACATGATAATAAACTCTGAAGATAAGACAAGACACAAAACATGTTATGTATTTGTCTTACAATTTCACAATGTTAACTCAAATTTTTAACTAACTCCTGCTTCTGGCCCTGAATTATTTCTTATAGAGATGAAAGAGCAAAACAGGCCTTAGGCCAAGAAGCACACATGTCAACACTTCATTGGACCACTGCAACAAATATTCCTTTTTCAGTTACACTTGAGTCTTCAGGTAGTGAGAATAAAATGAGGCAACATCAACCTCAACTCGTTGTATAAAACAAGTCCCATCTCAAAAAGGAATCAGTTGTTTGTTACAACTTCAAAAACTTCCCCATGTGGTAAAAAATTCCCACCATTGGAAAGCCAAACAACAAAACTTAAAAAGAAAGATAAGGAAAGCAAATAAAAAGAAAAAAATATTTTATCCATATTAGTACTACATGCCACCCATTTCCAATTGAGGAGAGAACAATATTTTGCAATTTTTTATCAAAAGCCTAATTTGTAGTATATCGAGGCTATGTATTTTTTTCTCCTTTACATTATTTTCCTTGTTCATTATCAATCCCCACATAGATTCATTCGTTGTATTTTTCCAACCAAGTATTATACTCTTCTATAGTCAGCCACTTCACATTCAATAAACCTTGCACCTTAGCACTATACTGAGAGTATCTAGCATCAATTAGGACCCTAGCTTCTTTTACAAAAATGTCCATCTTTGTTTCAATCTCCACCAATATATCAATATTTTGATTCAAGAGGATGTAGTCAGTGATAGTCCATGCGATCATAGCTATTGCAAGCATTCCTCCCAAATCTTCCTTCCAGGTGTCAAATGGTTGTAACTCACCTTTTGGACTCAATATTCGAGGCATACCACGATCCTCCATTTCTTTAAATATTTTTAGCTTACTTTGGAGTTGTAGACCTAAATTTCTGTGGAATGTAGTTATCCCATTAACCGAGTCAATGATTTGCAATATTTCAGGAATATTAGTAGGTGCCTCGGGATCCTCCTTCATTCTGAGACACATTTCTCTTAAAGAACTTACCCTAGAAATCCAATTATTCCATTCATTCTTGAAATCATCTTGTACTTGCAGATACTTTGTGTTTTCTTCATGAATATTTTTATAGTTAACCCAAACATCATCAGCCTTGTTGACCAATTTGGTCACCTTATGCTTCAATACATCCTAAAATATCTCATTTTCCACCTTTAATAGTTTCAATCTTTTACTTCTTGACATTTTCTTTTTCAGTATTCAACTAATCATTCAAATCTTTAATTTTCAAGGCCAAGGTTCCCCTATCCTATGTAGAAAAATCCAAGGAAGAAGAGGATGTAAGGGATATTTCCCTTTTTTACTAAGTAGCCTGAATAGTGGACCTCATCTTATTTATCACATCTAAGGCCTTATTGTACTCATTGACTAAAGAATCATACATTTTCTGATAAATCTATACAATATCCAGACTAAGCATTGTAGCATGAGTAGTTAAATCAGTTGCTTGGAGAAGAGTTATATATGTGGCTCTTTTGACCACTAAGGAACCAATAACCAATTCAATAGGCCTAGCAACATCATTTTTACCAATATTAAGTTCCATAGACCAAATTGCAAGAGTATGCAACTTTGGACTATATCTGGATGCAAACACCTTATCTTCAAACTGCTCCTCAAATATTGAAGCATGAGGGTCTCTTCTTACTACATCATATGTTATAGCTACAGTGATTGTGCATCTTGGTAATAACATGATTCCACTATTTTTGATAGTTTTCCTAGCCTCAGTGGGAGTAAAAGCTGCAATTTCATCCTTGATATTTTCCTCCTCTACTTTCTCATCTTCTTCCTAATGAGAAGGCTCAACATTAGCTCGATCTAATTCAAGTCTCTCCTTTATCTCTTTACTCTGTTGTTGAACCATAAATTCCTAAAATTATTTGGATTGCACAAACTTATCATCAATAAGGAATTCATCACATTCCTTGATCCTAGGATCATCATCACTTTCCTTATCATATTTCCATTTGACAATTCTATCAAGGGGAACATCTGAACTATGGGTTTCGTCAATATGAGGAAGAGGGAATTTCTCTTCCATCTCTTCATTCCCTATCACATGTTCTACCATTTGTTCCTCCCTAACTTCTTGAACATCTATAGGCTGCTCTAGGAGGTCCATAGCTTCTTATGCCCATGCTTTATCAACAACCTCTTTCACCTTCATCTTAAAATCACCACTTTGGTAATCACTTAACTTAGTGAAAGTTCTATAAATAGGGTCTGTAATTACATTATATGGACTTACATAAAAGGAATTCCTCTTTATGATACTTTCTTCAATGTTCATTACAGTTTTCCATTCCTTCTTTCTAGTTATGACAACCTCATCACTTTTCAAATTCCTTAATACATCATCTGTGCATAAGAACTGATGAAATATCATTGATTAATTTTTAACTCTTCTTCTTCCACCCACAAATCCTTCCAGATCAAAAATTATACTCTCATTAAAATGCATTCTAAGATTATTCACCATGATCCCAAACTTTTCATACCCCTCAGGGGTAGTAACTTTTAAGTAAGAAAAGGTGCATTGGGGATTCACCACAATACCTTTCCTAGGCTTTCTTAACATCTCATAATCCATAAGATCAATTTGCCACATGAGTTCCATAAAGGCCAATCTATTAGAGACATATAAGGGAAAACAATGTGGTGCCACCTTAGCCCCATAAGCTCCGATAAAAGTATATTCTGAATGAATAAACCAATCTTCCAATCCATAAGATCAATCTGCCACATGAGTTCCATAAAGGCCAATCAATCGGAGACATAGAGGGGAAAACAATGCAGTGCCACCTTAGCCCCATAGGCTCTGATCAAATTATATTCTAAATGAAGAAACCAATCTACCCAATTATGTGTTACTTTAGATCCTGATATATCTCTTAGGTGCATGATACTTCTTATTTTAGGAGAAATCCTATGAATAGGTGCTACACCCAATGCTTCTAGGATACCATATCTTATAACATTAGCAAACATAAAATAATTGGAATTGGAACAGTCCTGATGTCAAATGTGTGTCCACATTTGTACTGGGAAAACATTATTTTCATTGTCCCTTAATCTCAATTCCAACTTTCTTTTCTAGCCATAATAACCCTCAAATAAGAGCATATGCATTAGCAGAGAATAATGAGGGAAATGCAAAGGGAGCACCTCCTTCTTCAAATTGAGGAAATCCCCATGCATTTGATCATCAACATAGTTGGCATAATCAAAACCAGTGTTTCGATTATGACCCTGTATATCTCCCACCATCACTAATAAGTCAGGGAATATCCTTACCTCAAAATTTCAAACCAATACTCGATTCAAGCAATAGTGAGTGTTCTTGAAATAATCCACAAACTCCTCACACTCAAAAGGCTCAACATCCTTAGGGAGGAATTTCTCCTCTCTTTCTATGCCGAAGAAGCGATCTATTTGTATATGTAAATATGTTATTCTCATATTCAACATATAACTAAGCACACCTAAACTTTGCAGTATAATTTGGATTTAACCAAAATACTTCCACCATTTTGTCCTTTGTCACTTCTAGGATGACATCACCATTTTCAATTCTAATTGTTCTGTCAATGGGATGATAATGCATGGCTAGTTCCATCATTAATTCCACCTCTACAAACACATTTAGCACCAGTAGCTTTGCAAGATTCAACCCCCATAAATAACATGTAGGCTTACTAGAATACTTCCTATTAAAAGCATATTGGAAAAGCTACCACCCACTCTCAGGTTGGGCCTTTTCACCAATTTCACCAGCACTATGAATTAACCTAGTGGTCATGACAACTTGACTTATAGTTCTCTTTCTAGTTTGTGACCCTCTTTCCTTTCCATCTCTAGCCATCCTTCCTTTACATCTCTAGATGCTTCCTGCATAAACCTTTCCATTTCTTTCTTTGCACTTCTAGACCTACTAGACGTTGTAGGAGTGCTCAGTAAAGGGTTAGATACTACAGGTGGTTTTGTCTTAACTTCAGACGAAACATCCTGAGTTTTAAGTCATTTAACCCAAATTTTTTTGGTTTCCTCTCTAGCCTAATAATAGATTCACTGGGCTTTGGCTCACTCATGCTTGAAATGCAGGATAACTAGGGTTTATAATTTCTTACAATTGAAAAGAAGAAATTTCCAAGTATGAGAACACAAGGCACCACACAATGCATAAATATATACTCAAATTTGACCTAGCACCTACCACTAAACTCAAGCTATCATCAACATACAAGCAAACAATCTCCCCAATTCTCTATCATCTTTCTAAGGTATTTCACCTTAGTACTTCAGGTAGAATAAGATATAAAGTTTGCTTACCTAGGTGAATGATTGCCACACTTTTTCTATTTACTAGAGCTTCCCACACAATTTCTTCACCTTCCGGTATTCCTTTCTACTTCTGAAAGAATCTAAATGCATGACCAACCAGGTATCTAATTTATTTTATTGCTAAGAGATAGGAATACCACCACTAATGTTTGATAGTAAGTTCACACGAGCGAACTAACAATTAGTCATTCATGTTCAAACCCTGACCGTTGATCACTCTGTTTGAGAACTATATCAATGGCTATCAATTCACCTTGCTACTTTATTCATTGCTTTATACAATGTCCTCAGGATTCTGCCACGTTTCCTTATCATCTAATAGTTTTCGCTTATCACTGATACATCTCATCCTTCACTAGCTCTTTCAATGATGCAAGCATCCATGTGATGAAATATTAGTCCTTGGATCTATGGCCCATCTTTGATCATGTTCATTTTCCCATCATACATCACTAATTTAAACTTCTCACCTTGAATCCTATGAGTGACAAGAGATTCAATAAAGAGATCAGGTTAAGACACGTGCCCCTGCATGAAAATCAACGCTACAAAAGACATCGCACATAAGATCTTTCCAAATTAACAAAAGAAAATTTGAACAGATAGCTCCATCACTCATCACTATTTTGAAACTTAAGCTTTGGAATGAATATACGATGAGCGATAGAATATAAAATCATCAATCCATCACTCATCGCTAATTCTCCTCATATATTTTGCAAGCAATTAGCAATGAGAGATCTACAAAATGACATTTAATATGTGCATTGTGTATCGCTAATATAGAACTTAGCACTCAAAAAAAATCCATGATACAATATGCATAGGAGATCCATCATATCGCTCATCATTTCTTGAAAACTTACCTTTTCATAACCATCCACGATGAGCGATGAAATGAAGAACATAAGATCGGAGGCTATCACTTATCACTATTACAATACTCAAGGGTCAAATACCATTAGAGATAGGCAATCCCTCAATGATACAAAGAGAAGAAAAGAGCATTGCTCATTGCACATTGATAATGGGAGCTCCAAAAGCTATCTATGATGAGAGAAAAACAAAAAGATACCGCTCATTGCTTATCTCCAATTTGAAACATACACTCTAGAAGTAATCTGGGATGAGCGATAAAGAGAGATGGCTGACGATACTTAAGTGAAATATTCTAAGCATGTGCTCATAAGTTATTCTAATGAAGGGGACCCTATAGGATGACATGAATGAAAGGGCTCAAAAGAATCTAAGTCAAAATGAAAAGGATGTAAAGGCAAAAAAGGCTATTTACCTAACCTTATAAAAATAAGAAATTCAGACCTAGGCATGGGGGACTAGTTACGGGTATGTGCAGGATCATGATGGGCCAAAAAGTGCCGATATGTAAGTGATATGATGGTCCATGTGGGTGAAAACTTTTTTTTTACCCAAAATTGATGAAATGAAAAAGGTTTCTAAAGGAGATTCCCAACTTTCCACTAATATAAATCATTCTTTACTTTGAATTTAATAAATTATTATTATTCATTTTCTATTTGAATTACGACTAAAGTCCTAATTGATAGGATGATTGAAAAACATCTAGATAGCTTTGAAACAATATCACATTTTTTGAATCTGAAACATGCATCACATTCTATGTTTTTCATACTATAGGATTAAAAAAAATAAAATGAATTTCATGAAGTTTTGACCAAGTTAAGGTGGTCAGACATACAAGTTTTTTTATTTTTTAAATGTTGTAATAAAAAATCATAATTAATTATTAACTTGGAAAAAAATTATAAAAAATATGCATCACATCGAGACATGAGTCCTCTACTTATATCTAAAATCTTATAAAAAATATTATCATTTTATTGTGGTTAGGTGGTCAAACAAACACCTACTTATTTTTCCCGAAATTTAAGTACTAATGCATTGAAATTTCAAATGTTCACCAAATAGATTTTTTTTTTTAAATAAACCTAGTAGTTTAGAAACTACATTCAATTTGCTACAGATTCTATTCTAACATATTTTTGAAATAATAGAGATAACTTATTCAATTTTTTACCTCAAGCTGTCTAACTCTGATTTTTCTAAATTTTTTGCCACTTAAGGGCCTATTTTTTCCATGATGATCCTACACATACCCTTACTTGATGACTGTGAATGGAATAATAAATTTTAATGTGATTGGAAATGAGCAATAGGAAGTCAACAATGAAATAGAACCCTTCAACAATACTACGAAAATAAACTCTAACCCTTCAAGTATCAGCCAAAAATGTAACCAGGTTTTGAGATGCAACATCAAAAATTTGTAGGTTCCATCAAGATACAATGCAAATTTAATTTTATAAAAAAAATTATGGTGATTTAGTGTTACTTGGTAATATTAAAATAATTCAAAGGTCTTTGAAAAATGTAAACCTTGGTATGTATAAATTACTAAGCAACAAATATCTTGTTTTTGTAAAACACATGTTCAATTTCGTTATTTTTTTGATGTTTTTCGATATATACGTTGTAATTTGCATACTAAAATGATTATGTAGGAATGTGGTATTAATATGCCACCTGAAACAATATGGGAGTTTATATCAATTTTTTTTTGTGAAGGATTTAATCGTAAATTATTTTATTTAAGTTCTTGTATTTCTGGATAATGTACTTGTTGTGGAAATCTTTCATTCTTAAGAATTTCTATGCATGAAAGTGTTGATAATGATTTTGGAAAGTGATTAGTAGATGTTAAGAGATTTAATAATGTTGACTAGTCTTTAAAAGATTGAAAAATAGGAAAGTGTTGTGATTTAGTTACAAAAAAAGTTAGTGTACATGCATTCATAAGTGAATTCAAGAATAATATTGTACCAAAATATGTCATGCACTCTCAACATGCTCAATGGATTGATGGCCAATTTCATGAATGTAGAAACACATTTCTAATTGGTACTATACTATTAGTGGTTGATTTTGTAGAAAATTATACTCTAGCTTTGGAAGAGGAAATTCAATCACAGTATTATAATTCAGTGCAAGTAGTTATGTTTTTCCATATTGTTTATAGAAATGTAGATGATAGCATAGATGATGATAGAAAAGTTATGAGGGAGTATCATTTCTATTTGGGTGAGAACCGGTTACACTCGTAAGAGTCTTTTTAATATTGTTTCAATATATTTTATAGAAATTTAAGAGAAAGAGGAATCTAGATGACAAAACACCTAATAGACAAATAAATGTATGAGGTAGTTCAAGAATGCTCAAATTTTCTATTGGTTAAGTAGAGTTGAGAAGGAACTTAATGTCCAACATATATGGAGTTTTTTTGAAGCTGGGAATGGTAAAGGAGAACATGATGGAGCTAGTGTGTGTGTCAAAATAATTCTTGCTAGAGAACAATTGAAATTTGAGGATGTAGTAAAATTTAAAGATGCACATGGGATTGTGGTTTGGTGCAATACAAGATTATCTACACTTGGTTTGAGTCAGTACTCTACAGTTCACTGATTCTTTTGGTTGGATGAAGAAGAGAACATTCTACCTAGAATTAACCGTGAGATAATCAGTGGATCCACTAAATGGCATTCATTTAAGAGTTTGACATCAAGCACGTGGATTATCTAGACAAGGGAGCTTGCATGTTTTTGTTAGTTTTGTATCTCAAGATATTGGGAAGCATTTGAAAATACATAATTGGTTGAAGAGTGGGAGCTAAGATCATTGACACCTATACAAGCACACAATCAATATGAAACAAAAATTGAAGACAATGATCAAGTGTTTGCATTTGAAGACTATGACTGTGTTTTAGACCTTGTACAAGAAGGAAATTTAATTCAACTTATTTCATTTTATTTCACTTTATTAAGTTATTTTGTAATACTAAATTATTTAAATGGATACACGCAAATTATTAAATCAAATTTTGTTTGTAGGACATGTGTATGCTATTGTTGAACCTGAAGGGAATGAAGAGGAAACAAAATATTGGTTGGCCCGTTGTTTGGAGACTAAGCATAAGTTAATAGAAACCCGAGAAGATGATGTTGTCTATCATTATCCAACAGGTACGGTGATCCCCTTAAGAAAATTTTGATAACAAGTTTTTGATCCCCTTAAGCAAATTTTTAGAATAAGTCTTTGATCCCCTTAAGAAAAATTTTGAGAACTTATTTGATGATGGTTATCATGTTTTCCAATAGGATCGGTGGTGGTTGTTGGCACTTGGCTACAAAAATACCTAAAAAGGAAGAATGGTCTGCTTCCATTCGAAGATTATGGAACACATAAAAAGATTATACACTATTCACATTTGGTGGTGGAAAAAAATATAAAACTAGATCGGTATCATGGAAGACCTACAAATAAAGTGCTATGGAAAATTTATATGGAAGAGCATAATACAATCATAGATGCATTGTAAAAAAGAGAGGATGTGGATTGTACAATGGAATAATTAAATACAGGTAAATATAGTTTTAGTTTTATATTGTCCTTTTAAATAGATTAAATACATATTTTGATATTCTTGAAGTTTTTTATTAGTTGAAATTGATTTAAATTGTCCTTTTATATATCCTTAATACATCATCACAAAAAGGAGAGTTCATACAGATTCAACCTAGAAAACATGTAATACTTGGTAAAAATAGGTAATTATTAGTTAAATTATATTTAAATACATGTTTTGATTATATATATTGATATTGCTTGTACATTAATAGTTAAAATTGATTTATTATCCCTTTTTGTATCCTTAAGCCATAATTACATTGATCTCATACTTTGAAACAAAAAGGAGAGGATGAAAATTCAACCTACACACATGTGTGGAATACTTTTAAATATAGATACTTGAGCCATGTACATATAGATATTTTTATATAAATTAAATTATGTATGCTTTGATGATTTCATTGATATTGCTTGCACCATTTTGATATCAGGTGGCATGAAGACCTAATACATTTCAGGCACAAGTTTTAGATGTTCTTGAGATGGCATAGCCAAATTTTATAAACATTGTTTTGAGTTGACATATATGTGCATAAATACTTACACAATTAAACATACATGCATACTTACATTAATTCTTATTCATGTCCCATTTATGTTAATTGTCACACTTTCTCACAATTTATTGCTCTTGATTTCTATATATCTCTTGTTGATTCTTAGAGTATACAATTAACATTTTGAAAACATACAAAAAAGAGAAATAAAAGTACAAGACTAACATCCTATTTTCAAATTTAACTACAACCCCTAGATTGAGAGTATCAAAGGGATTTTCTCAAGACTTGACTAATGTGGATTGTTGGCTCAATAGCGAAACATTGATGATTTTGACAATAAAATTCAATAGAGTGAGTTTACTTGGAGATTTTTGGTTATGAATAATGAGTAAATAGATGAATTTATATGTTCAAAATACTAGATTAATGGCTGGTGCAGGGGCACCTAGGCCATGTTTTTGCATTGGGGGTCAAGTAGTAGGTTTATAGATGTTTTTTGGTCCTTGGAGTCAAATAAGGTCTAAATAGACCATTTGTGATGTAATGGAGTCATCCTTGATGTCATAATGCATATGTTGAAAAAAATTTCAAATAATGTAAAAAGTTGTCATCAAAAGTTGCAAAAAAAGTGCAAATGGTGGAATGTCAAGAGTCATAGAAGTTAGGAAGGTAGTTATAGTTAGTTTGGTGGTTGAATTTGAAGAAAAAAAAATTTTAAATGCCTCAACAGGCTCAATAAAGGTGGGAAAAGTTTTAATGGAAGATGAATCATCAATAAAATGTGGTTACTCCGCAATTTTTTTGTATTTTTCTATTGTTACGGGCTTGGTACAGGTCATACAGGCTTTGTTTTGCTATGATGTGAATTGGAATTAGCAATAGGTTGAATCTAATTTCAATTATAGTTGGTTTGGTGCAATAACATTGAGTCTTGTGATTTCTAGAGCCCATTTTCAAGAATATTCCAGTGTAAATCCATTTTAAGGGTTTTGAGGGTGAGAAAATGACTTTTTAGCCATCCTACCCACTATATCTTATTGTAGCTCAGTGGGATCGAATAATTAGGTGTAGGGAACATTTGTGTCTATTTTTATGAGTAGGGAAGGTGAGTTGAGAGTTTTAAGATGATGCCCTAGTTGTGAAAAGTGGGTAATTTGGTGAAAATTGGAGGTTTCAGTGAGGATTTTTGAGAAATTTTTATGGGTAGTAGTTTACAAAGATGTTTTGAGCATGTACAGACACCATTGAGGATGTTTGAGGTTTTGGTTGGGTGAGATTGGGTTTGGAATATAGATTTTCAATAAACCCTTGTGAAATTTGGGAAAAGAGAGGGTTTTGGGTTTAGAGTTGTTAGAGGGCCTATCATGCCGTAAAATTTGTGGATTTAGTGGTTTTATAGACTGGTCAGTGTGACCCATTTGTGATTTGGGGTTTTTGGAATGCTTGGAGGGTACTTCCTTTGAAAAAGTGACCTAATTGGTCTACTAGGAAAGCATATAGTCCATTTTTGGAGAGTATTTTCCAAAGGACTCATAGTGAATTTGTAATATGTTTAATAAGTCAAAATGGGTTCCTGAATATACAATTTTTTTGAGAAGGTTCAAAGTGCTTTAGGAGATATACCCAATTCTAGGGTTGTGGTCTACTACAAGGGATTAGGGTCTTTGAATGAAATAATGGAGAGACTGATGAGTTTGTGTTTTAGAAGAGTGTTCTTTGTTTGAACCAGTCAGGTTGATATCGTGTAAGGTGTGTTAGAGGCCAGGGAACAGTTTGAAACCAGGTTTTGTTGAATTAGTGTTTTTTTTTTGTCTTGAGAGATCAAACTACAAGGAAGAGGATTGGTTGAAGCTTGTGCTTATTTAAGTGAGTTTGAGGTTGGTTGATTGCAAGAATTTCTTATTTAGCATCAATGGTGAGAATTTGATCAAAGATCAAGAGTTAACTCCACTAGTTATGAAAATTTGTCATTTTAAACTCATATGAGGATAGTAATGAATTTTAATAATTTATTAAGTAGATAGTAATAAGAATAAATTATTGTGATGTTGAAAAAGAGATCCTAGACCTAGTAAATAGATTACTTGGATCACTCTTTCTTTAGATCAACATTAAAATCCAAGCCAAGAAGGTGATAAAATTGGCTAGCAACCTTAAAAGAGAGTCAATTTATCCTAGAGTTGGTTGTTCGTTATTTTAAAAATTGATTGAATTTAATGTGAATTGATTGACCTAATAAGTTATACAAACTAATCTAACAATATAATTTATCAACATAAATGAAACTAAAAATTGATAGATTGAAGATAAATCTAAGAAGTGTAGGGTTCTATGCACCCATCCTATAAATTTGAGTCCAAACTAGGAGGTCAAGAGTGGTGGCAACTTTGACTAAGAATTATGAATGAACATCTAAAATTTTATGGCATGAAACATACAGGTCTACACTCTTCTCTTCCACTCTACAATTTGTCATCTTTCGATCTAAACATGGTAAATCATAGCAAAGGGAAGGAAAGGGATGGCTATATAGGATTTTTCCTTGGTCAAACCCCCATTTTGGTATTTATACCTCCATGATTAGCCAATTGATTGAAAGATAGAATGTGTGTTCTTCTAACCTTATGTGTTTTGAATGGTGTAACGAGCTGAAATGATAAAAACCCTACTCAAATGTGTTTGAGAAGTATTTGTAAATAACACAAACAAGATCAGCCTAAGAAAAAGTCAAATCCCCTAGGGAAAATCCAAATGCATAAATACCTCACCTAGGATAACAAATAGATCAATTTATGAAGATGAATACATGCTAGAATCAAGTCATTAGGTGCTTGAAAGAAGCTAAATCTATCTCTAAACCTATATTCCATCATTTCCTTCCATTGGCATCAAACTCCAATCATTGTGATGAGTAGATTAATATTGAAATTTTCTTCATAGATCTATAAAAATGGATGTATTTTGATAGAGCTTTGTTGTAATTGTAACTATTTATCCTTTCATTTGAGATAATAATTCACGTTCTTATAGTGGAACATACAAATAAATTAAAGTGTAGACAGACTCATTTAAATTTAATTTTCAATATTAATTTACTGCCAAGACCCAGGTTTGAATTCACATCTCTAAAATTAGAGATCAACATAAATGAGAAATCAAAATTGTAAAGCTAAACACCTAGACTAGGGTGCTAGTGCCCATGTCTAACCCTTTTCCACACATTCAAATTTGATTTATAGGATTAGATTCTACTTAATTATGACTCATTTATAAAATGAGCATGTGGGTGAGTGTGGGATCATGATGGTCCAAACAATGACTCTAGGAAAAACTAAATGTGATCTTAGTTAGGAAAAACTATAAATTGCATCTTTGAATTTTTACTTGGGTTGGATGGAAAATATATTTTTCTATGGTAAACACCAAAGAAGAATTGATATTTATTATTAACAGATGTCCAATTTTTAAATCCAAAAAACATATACCCTTTTTTGCAAAAAATGATATATGTCTATAATAGATATCAGGTTCAAGAAGGATTAAAGATCTTGAAGACCAATTTTTCATTATTGTATAATTTGTCATCGTTTTTTTCAAGTCACAAAAACTCAATTCAAAATTTATTTCCGACTATCTGATAGTGGAACCTATGCAAAATAGAAGCTAAGATCCTACCTCGAAGGACTAAGAAAATAATCTTCAAAAGCCCTAAGAGGGACCCATTCATCCTAGGGCAAACCTATCCTTCATCAGAGCTCGAAACCTGAAGGGCGAAATTTGAATGAATGTATTTGATTCATCTTACCAATAGGCAGGAAAATAGTATATAGGATGAAGTACAATAAATAGATTATGAAGTACAATGAATGGTTGAAACAACCATGAGCAACCCTATATAGAACAAAGTATAACTACCTTTAACTGGCTCCATAACAGAGACAATGTAATATGTTACATTTTTATTTTCTAACATTCCCCCCTTATTACATTGTTCCTACAACTATATCCCTAAAAGCTTTAATTAACCTTTTAAGGGACCCCCCTTAAGGTTTACATGACAAAAATTGCTAAGCAAAAAATATGTGTACATTCGTGAGAAGATTTTCCTTTTGAACAAAAAAATCCTAAATCAGTTGAAACTCCTCCAAAAGCTCCGAAGTGAATTTCTAAGTTCTTCCTCCATGAAATCCTAAACCATATATTGTAGTTATTGGACAACCACCCTCAAAAATTTTTCTCCTCAACCCTCATAAAGGTATAACCCTTGCTCCCTGGCCATAATTACTAGAGAACCACCCTCGACAAGTTATCTCCTCGACAAAATTCTATATTGATCTCTTCAATAAATCCCTTACCTATCTCCAAAAACCAAACTTCACTATACATGTATCTTCAAATCTATTAGCAATAACAAAGAAAATAAAATAAAACCAAAATGCTTCTCATACAAAGCATCATCTGAAAGTGAGAAGCTAACTTGAGATGATGGGAATTCCTCCATCCTCTGGTGCCACCAACATCCAATATGACTATTACACTTTATCCATCTAATGCCTTAGATGAATCTCTAGAGGCCTCATCAGTAATAGAAAATATGACCTCAAAAATCCAAGCATAATTGTTTGAAGATCCATTGGTAGTAAGAAGATAGATTATGTGATTGGCATAACTCAAGGAATATACATCAACTACTTGACATATTTCAATTCCCATAAAGCTAATTTGAGTTGCATCTTATTTTACAGAGAAACTTACCTCCAAGTTACAACTAATAAGTAATGCATCCATATAAACCATTTTCTAATTTATGAATCCTCAAATGTTTGAAATAAATGATTGATCCACTTTTGATTACATCATCTAACATACACAATACCCTCTCTACTTCAATAGTGAATTCAATAGGACTAGGTGCATCAAGATGACCATCCCAAGAATAGTAAGTGGTAATAGATTGAATGTCAAATAATTTTTGTTCTCCCAATTCATGGATTCCATCTTAAAAACATTTATTTCAATAAAAATTGTTTTTCTATACTCTAATTGTTGAAGGTTCAAAAATAATAAAACCTTCTTCCAATATTTCTAAGGTTGGACTGTTAAAAATAAAATTGTAGAGAGGGGAATTAATAAACTTGTTATACTCATTCCATAGTATTTTTATAGATATCACACATGGATCTATTGGCTTCTACATCAAGATGACTCCACCTCTCATAGGATTTTGCAATTTTTTCACATGATTTCATTCACAAAAAAAACCACTCAATCTACAGCTTTCATTTTTCTATCGGTAATACATTGATTCCCTCTTCTCGTATCTATAAAAATAACTTTACCAATTGTCCTTATTTGTTCATTTCTTATACTTCCAAGCACAAAATTCAATATGAATCATGCATAGCTTATGCACTACCTTATCGCCTGAGGACAAGACATTGAGAAGTAATGTGGTTTCTACAACAAATCAATCACCTTCTATGTGAACATCAACCTACAAAATTTTTAAACACCAAACACTTGATTTCTTATATTGCTAAGATTTCAGATGCCTTTATCATTGCATATTTAATTAATCGCACAAAGCTATCACTAACTAATAAGATGCCTTTATCATTATAGATTTAATCGGTCACACAATGCTATCACCAACTAAAAATTATTCTTTAGACTTCAACATAGGCTCACACCCAATCTTGATGTCTCTATGCTCACAACTTATCATACTCATCTTTCCACCATGCACATGTACAAAAGCATTGCGACTCTGATACCATATGAAGGGAGAAATATGAATAAATTTATTCGATTCATCTTAACAATAGGTAGGAAAAATAATATATAGGATTAAGCACAATGAATGGTTGATGAAGTGCAATAAACAGTTGGAACAACTGTGAGAAACCATGTACATAATGAAGCATAACTACCTCTAACTACCTCCTTAATAAATGCAATGTAATATGCTACGCTATTATTTGCTAGAAAAACCTACAATTGGTGATTGGTACATATCCTCACCCTTCTTAGATCCTCTGCAAACTATGGTTTATGTTTTTCTACTCTTAGGAATCTGCATTTAATGTTCTAGGTCTTATAGTTCATTTAGTTTAAGCATTGAATATCATTTCAATTTGGTTTTAGATCTATCCTATTATCTCAAGGATTGGGATTTAGGTTTGATTGACTCACCTTTGAGGTTGAAAGTCAATATCTACTCCTTGTGATCTCTTTCCTAATGAAATTCCTTAGGGGGAGGAATAAATAGATAAAATACCCCTTATTCGTTAAGCAACCTATGTACCAACATTTGATTTTGGTGAACTTTACATTGTACACACACCCTTTTTGATTTGGAGATCTTTGAGACCCTAGATCTAGGTTTTACATCATCTTGTTTTGCATTGCATTTAGGGTTACATATGTCATGTTTGCCTCATTTAAATTAATAAAAAATATTACATACATTCTACAAAATAGCTTGCATTAAAGTGTGTTTTTGTCATTTAGATAATCATTTCATTCAAATTTGCATTAAAAAAGGTTATCATTTTGTTCATACATTATCATAAAATTACATTTACATTTTCATCATATTTCTAGAAAAACTATCACTAAAGAATTAGTTTGTTGTTAGGAATAGAGAGCTTATGTATCAAGTTAAAAACTCATATTTAAAATTTTCAAACTCTTTTCCACTTACTCATTTTCCCCAGGGAAAACCTATCCTATTAAAGGTGATTTTCTAAATTTGTACACATTGTTTTATCTATGTGTTATCAATCTATTTCAGCCAATAGATCTCTATTTTAGTTTCAAAAATTACATAATTTAGTATTTATTTGCATTCGGTTCAATTGGTGAAAGATAGTGCATTGTTTGAAATTAAAATTGGCATTCAAAGTAATGATTTTCAAGTTTTGCATCTAAACTTGGTCAATTATCATAGCTCAAATCTAAAAATTGCATCGTGTTTCCTATTATTGGATGTTTATTGTCTTTATTTAGCGCCTTTTTTCCATTTTGGGTACACTTTTGGTTTGGTGAAATTTGTATGAGTATCACAACCTAGTTTCCTACTACCAATGCTTCAGTGAGATGTAGTTTGAGACTCATGGCATCGTGTGTTGGTACATTAGTTGTGGATCTTGGCTTTTCCAAATGTTTCACTCATTATTGTGTTGACACTAGTCAATCTATCTTGGACTCCATCCTTGATGTCACATGTCCTATTATCACTACTTCTACTAATGTTGAAAACATTGTTGCTCATGTCCCTCAACAAAACTTCCAAAAAATGGATAAAGCCTTAGAGAAACTTCAAGAAAATGTGAGTATAGAATTTATTGTTAGTGTCATCATTCCTATCATAGATAACATGAAGAGAATTCTTGATAATGAAATAGGAATAAATATTATGCATAGACTACCCTACACTATTGATAATGATGTTCCTACAATGGCTAGTTATGCTCAAAATTTGGGATACACTCAAAGTCAAGGAGGAAGTCAAATTCCTCCCCCTACAACCATATCATCTAGTCCTACATATAAAAATTCAACTGTTACCACAACTATGCAACCAACCAACAATATCACTTCAACTTTAGGTATTTCCACTAGGAATCCTCTTAGCTTTGTGAATTCAAAAATCATATCTCCAAACCCCCAAACTTGTAGTTTAGTTGTCCACCCAACACATATACACCTCCACCATATTCCCCTCCATATCAAAACATAATCAATTATTTCAGTATAAACCAACTCTTGAAAAATGTCACATCCCTTCAACAACAAATAGCAACATTGAACCAAAATCAAACCAAACAACCTTCACAATATTTCTAAAAAAACCCATTGTCATTGGAGATATTGAGAGCACAAATGCCACAAAGCATAGAGATACCGAGATTTGAGAAATACAGTGGTAAAGGAGATCCTAGCAACCATGTGTCAGCATATACAACCTTATGTAGTGACTTCATGGTGCAGGAGCACCTGCCTAAGTGCTTAGTTGCAACCTTATCTAGAAGGTTTTTGTTTTAAATTTATTTTTGATGTTTTGGAAAGGTCTCAAACACCTTTAATAATGTGTATGAGGACCTTTTGGAGCTTAGGTAAAAATTATAATAAATTAGGAAATGTTTTGGTGGCCATTTCCTATGTTTTGTAAAAGGTTCAAAAACACACTGTGTTTTCAAACCGCGTGTTTTTTGCCATTCTTGGTTAAAAACGTGAAACCTAATGAAACCTAAGGGTTTTGGAGGCATGAAAAAGACTCTTTCTCGACCTGGGAAGAGGTTGGAAGTTTTTATGTTGGCAGTTTCAAGAGGAAATAAGGAAAAACAGCAATTTTGGCATGGAAAACCTTGTTTTCTGTTTTGTTTTCTATAGCAGCAGCTTGCATAGATTAAATGAGGAATTTTTTGGATTCCTTTAGTATGTATTAAGCCTCTGAAAGTTCTATTTGCACCATTTGAATAGTTGTTACATCGCTTTCTTTATTTCTTGTAAATTCTGTATTTTATCTTATTTGCAGTTTGGACTGGTAAATGGAATAAAGAAAGGAGCTTTAGCCCACACTCCCACCATACCAAGAAGCATGGGAACATTGGGAACATGTCTAAGCTCCTTTAGTATACATAGGTTAGCAGTAGGAGTCAATAGAGTTCCAAAAAGCATGCTAAATGACTTTTCCTAGGCGAGACAGTGAGAACCCGTCTAAGAAAAGCTTGAGGACAGCGTGAATAATTTGCAGGGGAGTGAAGATTTTTAAAAGATTATTTTTTGAGGATTTAGGGGAGTGTCTTGGCTCTGCATGGTGACAAGGAAGAGCCCGTAACAGTCCATTTTCATGAAGAACTTTTCACCAGTCCTAAACTGGTTCTGAACAGTTTTGAAACCCTAGTGTTCTTGGCTCCTTTTGCATTTGGATGGAGTACGGCCTGTACAGTGCTGAAACCCTAGAAATCTTGAAGGTCGAAGAATGTGCAAGACATTCCCTAAGCAAAGAGGATAGTTCCTTTGGTGGGTTTAGATCAAAATTTCATTTTGACTCTGTTTCAAAGACTTAATTGTGGCTTAAGGCTACTAGCCTTTCAAAACCAAGAAAATAATTTTCTTGAAAGAGATGGAGAGTTTGTGAATGGAGGTTGATCAGGAGCTTTAGGAAAATTATTTTGGAAGCCATGGAAGCTTTTCACACCCCTGCAACAAGATTTGTAAACATTTGGAGATCAGCTAGTCTTTAAGAGCATTAAGGGCTAGATGGAGAATGTGAGAAGGAGCACCAATAATTGCTTGGTAGCAGCAAATTTGTAATGATAGCAGGGTTGGTAAGTGAACCATGGGTGCCTCAATAGCAGAGGACCTATAGGTTGTAGGGTGAATGAACTAACACCTTAGGAGTTCTCAAGACAAGGACTCGGAGCATTGAGATTGTGACTATTTCAATCCAACCTTGTTTCTATCACTTCATTTTTAGGATAAGTTCTCCATTAAGCTTTTTCCTAGGTCCTTAAAATATACAACCTTCGAATGATTTTGTTCCTACCTGAATAATTCAATCCACTCATTTAATGATCTTGTTGATGATTTTCTCAACTATTTTCTAAGTGTACATTGGCCCCAAGATGGTGCTTCCTAATTTGATGTAATGTAAACAAAATATAGATGAAAAGGCCACTGATTTTATAGCACTTTATCAATTGCTTTACTCATAAATCAACACTAAACTTACCAATTTTGGTCTTCAGAGAATATTCATTAACAAATTATAAAAAAGTATCCAAGATAATCTTGAGATGATGAAATTTCCCTCCTTTATACACTTATGCATGGTTCTCTATGATTATCAAAAGTTGCTTAATCAACACATAGGAAAAACTGCTTCAACTCGTCCTAAAAAAATTGAAACCATGCCTCACAACAATTTTCAACCATTCAAGAAACAAAAAAAGGTCTTCATATAGATAAATCCTCTTCAACAAACCAATGATGTTGAACCTCAAGTGGCTTCCATAAAAGAAACAAATCCATACCATTATTGGGATAGGAATAAGAAATTCACCCCGTTACCCAATACCCTCCATTTGATCATGTTGCAACTCTTGAGCAAGAACCTAATCACCTTACCTCCTATTAGACCTCTTGATACCAAGAAGCCTTTAACTCATACCTATAACTCAAATGACTTTTTCCATTATAATTGACAAGTTGGACATGATATAAAATGATGCCTGCATCTTAAACATATAATGCAAGACCTCATTGATTCAAATCACATCCAGTTGGGAAATGTTAATGATCAAGGAAATAAATTTGTCACCCAACCTAACCAAAATTTTCAAATCTTTACCAATCCAATGCCAAACCATTTAGTATCATTTGTAAAAGATAGTGATAACAAGAATTATGTGATGAATGTTGACAACATACAAGATGTAACTAATGATAATAAGAGTGATAATGGATATGATATAGATGCTATGATCATATTCATTAGCATTCAACCTCATAAGGGCCAAACCAATTTATCCCTTGAAATTTCTTTCTCAAATAATGATATAATCAAACAGACACCTGATGGTCCTCTTTACATTACTGGAAGAATCAATGAGAAGCCTACAAATGGGATATTAATTGATCTCATGTCTATAGAGAATGTGATCAATGAGGAATTCTTATTTTAGAATTAATTTTAGCAAGATTCTTATGAAAAATAAAAAGCATGGATCAAAACACATGATGGTTTTTCTCACCCTACAATAGGTTTGATCACTCTCCCTTTAAAATTTGGACAAAAAGAGTTAGTTGTATCATTCTCCATTATCACAATGTCAGATCAATTTCATGTGAAGTTAGGCTATCCATGGCTACGCTCCATGAATTCCATCCCTCAAATCATCCATAAGTGCTTGAAATTTCCATTTTAAAACCAAAATTTTTTATAATGCATCATAGTAGATTTAATCCTTTGTCTACCCAAGGGAACTTTTCATTGGAATTCTTTTGGCTTGACTTTGTAGAACCTATAAAACATCGCGAAGATTTATTTTTGGAATTGTATCAAAAGTTCAAAGAAAAGTGTATAGCAGAGTTATCCCTTGCCAATATGCCACTTGAAACTGAAAGAACCATAGTTATTTCTCCATCTCCAAATTTTGTAGATGAACCTATGGTTGAACCAAAAGAAACAAAATATGATGTTATTTTGCTAGTCCTATCTGACAAGAGACCAAGAGATAAGCATACAATTCCCTTTGTGCCTCCTAAAATTAAACAATTTTATAAGTCTTAAGAGAAAGTGGTTTCACAACCCTCAAGGCCCCTTTTTTTCCTCCCCTAAGGGAAGAAAAGATACCGATGGTTGATAAACCCTCTCCTACACCATCACAACTTGAAAACCATGCAAGAATAATCTAAAATGCTAAAGAGTGTAGGCATAGATGTGCTATTACTCATCAAGTATCAGAAAAGAACAAACTAACTCAAACAAAGAGTGATGATTCTCCACCTTCACTACAACATGAAAATTTCGCACAAAAAAAAAAAAAAAAAAAAGATGTACAATGGACATTACCATTAGGCCTCCTATTGTGATCAACTTGGATGATGATGATGATGACATTGCAAAAAATGATGAATAATTGCATAATGAATTGAATTAGACCTTCTGTATACGATGAACAAGATTGAGATGTAGATGACCTGCTAGAGGATGGCTCACATGTGACATGCTATTTTTCTCTTTATGTTTTTTATTTATTTCATGTATGTAATGTGATCCCTCGTATTGTGTTGCTTTGTGTACCTTTATGTTTGTGAGTTTTCTTTGGATGACCCTTGTTACTCTATTGGTGCAAGGGTATAAAGAAAGTGAATATGTAATCACATTCTTCTATTTATATCTACATTCTTCTATTTGTCATAAATATTATCTTTTCCCTTTGTCTTTTATTTTCCTTTTGGGGATGATGTAAAGTGCTGAGAAATTTAGGTCTCTTCCATGTTGAACCAAAATGTTTATTTATCTTCTATCACTCTATCTATCATTCCTCCTTTATGTTTGTTGTTCCATGAGGTATTTTGTTAATGATGACAGTTCCAAGCTCTATTATATCACTGTAGCAAAGACATACACTGACCCTAATCCATGGATTCCTTTTGTTATATTTTGAGATTGCATGTGGGGGGAAAACCCTCCTTTTCATGATGAAAATTTATTTGGAAACATATGATTGGCATAGGGCTTTCAAAATAAGCTCTCATGGCCTTCTTACCAATTTACATATATCATTTATACTTTAAAGTAATTGTTCATATTATGGTGTTCAACAATTACTTTAAAGTGGGGGCATACATTGGAATTCTCATTTTGGAATGAACATATTGACATTTTTTTCTTCACTTTTGTTCACAAAGGTTGGAATTAATGTAGCATTAGCATAACATTGATCATTTTGTAGCACCTTATCAAATTTAATAAGTAGTATAACTTTTGGTATGGCTAATGATGGGAGACCTATAGATTTGGTGTGACATTCCCATCTACCACCCCTTTGTTATGAGTTCACACCTTGTAGACCTAGTGTGTGTTTCTCATTTTTCCTTTGGGGCTCACCTATTCTATACCAGACTGCACTATAGACACATAAAAATGACCTAGGCCTACAAGCTCTATTGTCACCATTTTCTTCCTAGAATAATTAAGATATTTTAATTATGTCCTTGGTCCACTTTCGACTATTAATTAAATAATTCATAATTATTTAATTAATTCATGTCTTTTTATTCCTCTTGATTATTTAAATAAATAAATTCTATTTATTTATTTAAATACGTCACTAATTGTCTAATGTATCTCTATAATTAAATAAATTTCTTAATTTATTTAATTATCTTTGTCCACTAATTCCTCCTGATTATTTAAATAGATAAATTTTATTTATTTATTTAAATATGTCATTAATTCTTAAATGTCTTCTTATAGTTAAACAAATTCTTTAATTTATTTAATTATTGTCACCTTGACATCTCCCTCATTTTAAATAAAATTATTTATTTAAAATAGTCCCACTTTATAATTTTCCTCTTCTAGTAAATAATTCAAATTAACTATTTACTGTCATGTGACCCCACCCTTTTGAATTAAATCAATTTTTAATTCAAAATAATCTTTTTCTTCCATAAATCAAGTAATTTCTAATATTATTTTATTTTCCATCTCTCTTTTTCTGTGTCATTCTTATCTCCTTGTCACATGCATTGTCAACCCTTGATTTGATCTTCTAGAAGGAAAATCTTGTCCATCCATTTCAAATTTGACCTAATGTTTCCCTAACCCTAATTTTGGGTTGTCATATTGAATCTTTTCCATTGATTCTAGGGCACTTGTCAATCCTCAACTTGGCTATTCCTCCAAAATTGCATTTTCTATAAAATGGCAATTTTTCTCTCATTTTGTCATCTCATGCTATCTAGACCTCATGCTATCTACATTTCATGCAATCTTGTTTTTGGAAATCTTGTTATCTTGTCATAGACATACTTCATCACTCTTTAGCATCTGGCATACTTTAGTCATAGTTTATATTTGCTTACTAGTTCCATAGTTGCATAGTAGTGCATCTTGTCATTCAAATCCTTCAACATTTGCTTTGGTCTTGGCATTGTCACATGTTGCTAACTCAAAATTTTAGGGAAAACTTCATATTGTAGCAAATAGATAAGGTGTAATGGAGATCAATCATGGAGGTTGAAGACTTAAGGTGATATCTTTCTTGTTTTCATGTTATTTCCTCCCTTGTACTTCTTTATTACTTTGGGTTATTATGTTTATGCACTAATTTTCTAACCTAATATTCTTCCCATAGTTACATGCACTAACCCTTGTGAGCATATTTCATGGCCACCTGGCATAACACAACTTTCTTGCCAATGGAGCCATGTGTTTCATAAGCAATTTTCAACCTTGAGAGTGAATATCATGGAAAATTAGCATAATAGAACTTTCTCGCTAGTGGAGAAATGTGTTTCATAAGTTATTTTATATCCTTGTGAGCATATTTGATGATGGAATAACACAATTTGCTATTATATCCTTTTTGCATTAGCTTTAACATTGTATGCTTGTGTATCTTGTTTTTCTACACATATCTTACACATCTTATGTTTCCCTTTGTCCTTATGTTCGTTTGACATGAGAAATTTGATCCTAGGGGCTTGAACATCCTCCTTTATCTTTGTCATCCTATCTTTCTAATATTTGTACACTTGGACCTCTCTTGACACATATTTGTCTACTCTAGTTTGAGTCTAAGTGTAATTTCATACTCTCACTAAAGTGGGGGCTAAATGTAGTGTAGGAAATTATATACCCTTTATTTTTCCCATTTTCTGAAATGGAAACCAAGATTATCTAATACAATTAATATTTTAATCACCTTGGATCATGAGTGTCCTAGTCTTTTAGGCCAAGACCTGTGGGTCCCCTTTAAGTCCTAGGACCCATTTCTAAATATGTTTTTGGTGGTATTATAATGATTCAAATTTAATATGAAATTGTCAGATTTTAGAATTTAATTTTTGGGAAATTAGATAAACACTTATAAATACATAGTATTTTTATCATTTCAAATCTAAGCAACATCATCTAGAATTAAGGAAAATTTTCAAGAGAAAATATTATTTTCAAGAGCACTCAAGAGCAAATTTATAAGTCATTTGTTGTAGCAAATCAAGATCCTATCATCATATTCAAGCTGGTGTGTGGTCATGTTATCTTGTGAAGGCTAATATGCATTGTTGATCCCAAAGCATCCAAGCATTTTCAAGTGTCCAAATCCATCAAGAAAAGCAAGATCAAGTTCCTTGGAGTGATCTTTTGGTCTTCATTCCTCTAAGGGAATCCATTGAATGTTTGGTTATTTGTAGCAAGCAAGTGTCCATTCATCATTTCCTTCCCCATTGCCATTATCCTTCTATCAAGGTTTAGCTAGAAAACATGGAGTTTGACTAAGGAAAACCCCCATTCAAAATTTAAAAAATTCCCTCTTTGTATGTGTATATTATAGGTTGAAGAAGGATTGAAGACCTTGAAGAAAAATTTTACATTATTGTATAAGTTTTCATCATTGTTTTAAAGTCGCGAAAACTAAAATTCAGAATTTATTTTTGGTTAGTCAATAGTGAAACTTGTGTAAAGCATAAGCTAATATATTTCCTTAGAGGACTGCAAAAAGAATCTTTAGAAGCCCTAACTAGGACCCATTCACCCTAGATTTAACTTGTCCTTTAGTAGAGATCAAAACCTACTTTTGGTGACTGGTATATGTTTCCTTACCCTTCTCAAATCTACTTGCAAATTGTGGTTTCCATTTCTATACTTTCAAGAATTTTTATTTCATGTTCTAGGTCTTATAGTTCATTTAGATTAATCATTACATATCATTTCAATTTGGTTTTGTATTTATCCTATCATATTAAGGACCGTGATCTAGGTTTGATTGACTCAAATTTGAGGGTGAAATTCAATCTTTACTCCTTGTGATCTATTTCCTTATGAAATGCCTTAGGCAGAGGAATAAATAGAGAAAATACCACTTGTTCATTAATATATATATATATTGTTGGATGTTGTGGTTGTGTTGTTGATATGTGGTTGTCATTGATGTCAACACTATTAGCATTGTTGTATTGAAGGTTGTATATGTTGAGGATATTGAGAAAAATGTAATAAGAAGTGCTATAGGTTGTCAGTGGAATAGTGAAGGTCACGCAGGTGTCTTGATCAATACGTTGTTGATCAATAATTGTGGATTAAAGGGTTTCTTGTTGAGTGTATCTAGTTTATCCACTGGAAGTTTCAGAGGTCCACGTGAAGTTTTGAGCAAGTTATAAAGATTTGTATTCTGACACTCTTTCTATGGCTTCAGCTAGTGTTCCTAATTGAAGTTGGTGTGATTTTAGTTAGTTTAATTGTTGTAGATGATTCTTTGGTGTTTCTTGATACTTATGTATGTTTATAGATCATGCTCTATCTTTGTTTCCCATTCTCATTGATCAGTGTGTTTGTGGTTGGTGATTTTTCTCTTGTGTGTTCGGGTTTTTATGTTCTTGGACGACGTGGTAGTTGTAACATGTTGTGGATCCTTGGAGATTAAAATTTGAAGGTTTGGAATTCTTGAGGAGGTTGTTTTAAGTATTCATTACATATTGGACAACGTTGTTCGATTCACATTGGAAATTTACTTGTAAATTTGGGCCGACATTGTGTATAAGTTTTATATTTTCATATTCTATTTTGGCCGACAAAGTTGTTGATGAAAATACATGTTGTGGATATATAAGAGTGATTTTTTGAGAAAATTGAAGTGTGCATAAGTGTGTGTGAGAGCAGAGGAAGAGAAAATGTGAAAATAGTGATCTAATCATTCGATTACAGAGCAGAAGGTGAAGAAGTTTGAGAAAAGTGTGAAGGAGTTTTTTTGTGCTTAACTAAAAATGTAATCAGGCTTTTCTAGAAGTTATTTTCTGAGTTCATACCCTATGGATCTAATCCAAATTTATGTAAGAAAGTGTGTCTTCTTTGGGCAGTGAGCCCTCTTGTATTTGAGCAATAAGCTCTAGGTAGTGTTCTTGAATGCATGTGCATTCCCATTATTCTTCTTTATACTGTTAACAGGGTATAATATTGTGGACTAACATCCACCATGGTTTTTCCCCTAATAGGATTTCCACGTAAAAATCTCGGTGTTCTCTTTGTTTCTGATGTGCTGATGATTTATGGTATATTGTCCATTCATTAGATCTGAGATTAAGTTAAGTTAGGTTTGCAAAATTTAAATATTCTATGACAACTGATTCACCCCCCCTCCTAGTTGTCTGTCCTTGTTTTTCCAACAATTGGTATCAAATCAAGTTCCTCTGAATAATTTTAAAAGCTTGAGGTGACCCAAGATGGTGTCATACAAGAAGGGAAATCCTAGATTCGATGGAACAAATTACCCTCTGTGGAAAGCAAGAATAGAATTTCATTTCAAGTGTATTGGTGAACCCTTCGAGAATATTACAAAGAACATATATGTTATTCCTTAGAATGGTCCTTCCACTCTTGATGAGGTTAAAGAGGCTGAGACTAATATCAGGGCTATTGAAGCTTTGTTGAGTGCTCTGACATATTCAGAAATGAAAAATGTGATGGATCTGAAGACAACTCATGAGATCTAGAAGAAGTTGGAGACTTTGTATGAAGGAGATGCACTTGTGAAGGTTGCTAAGCTAACAAGTTTGAAAGGCAAGTATGAAACTCTGAAGATGGGTGAAGATAAAAATATTTCTTCTTTTATGCAAAAAGTAAATGAACTTGTGATGGGTATTAGATGTGTAGGTGGTACCTTGGATGAACAAGAAATTGTAGCTAAAGTGCTCAAATCATGCTATTGAAGAGCTCATAATAGTGACAAATGTGACAAGGGATATGTTGATTGGTAAACTTGTTGCTTTTGAGTTGAGTGAATTTGGTGATTCTACCCCTAAGACTGAATTTGCATTTAAGGATTTTGTATTCGGAAGAAACATGCAAAGATATGATTCAGGAGAAAGTTCTAGAAAGAAATTCAAGTATGAGGAAGAGATGAAACAACTTGAAGAAGAAAGAGAGGTAGAAGAGCTAGAAGCATTTATTGTGAAGAAATAAGGCAAAGGACAAGGTAAGTATAAAGGAAAGTTTCCTATTAAATGCTTCACTTGTAGCACAATAGGTCATTTTTCTTCAAGGTGTCTTAAAAGAGTTCCTAGGTCCAAGCCTTACAAACCTATATTTCAAAAGAAATGCTATTATGATGAAGAAGGTGTGATTGATGAAGAATCTAATAAAGAAAATGGAAATGAAGATGAATGGACTTTCATTGCTATCAAGGAAAATGGTCTGGTGGCTACTGAATCTAATAATGTTGAAAAATATCTTGCAACCCAAATTGAAGAAAAGGATGAGTGGGTTATTGATAGTAGATGCTCACATCATATAGCTAGTGACAAAATAAAATTTGTAAATCTAAAGAAATATGACGGTGGGGTTGTAAGATTCTGAGAGAACAATGCTGGTGTGATTCATAGAGGATCTATTTGTCTTGGTTGTAAACATAACACTAATGATGTCCTTTATGTTGAAGGCTTGAAGCATAACCTATTGAGTGTTGGATAGATGGTGGACAAGGATTACAATATTTAGCTCAAAAATGGAAGATGCAGAGTATTTGGAAGTTCTAGAAATGAAATTGCTTTAGGTACAAAGAAAAAAGGTAATATTTTTCACCTGAGTGCTGATGTAAGTTGCTTGATTGCTCAAATGGATGAAAGCTGGTTATGGTATAGGAGGTTGTGTCATGTGAAATTTGATAACATTGTCAAGGTAGGAACCACTCAAGTAGTAAGAGATCTACCTAAGCTAGTAAAGCCTGGTAACACAATATGCAAGGAATGTCAGATGGGAAAATAGACTAGAGTTTCTTTTCAGAGCAAATAACATCATACTAATGGAATACTAGAGCTGGTACATACTAATATGTGTGGTCCCTCAAGAATCAAAAGTCTACAAGGAGAAATGTACTTTATGTTGCTTATTAATGATTACTCTAGGATGATATGGGTTGCTTTCTTGAGAGAAAAATGTGAAGCATTAGAGAAGTTCAAAAGTTTCAAAGCTATGGCAAAGAATGAGATAGGTTTGAACATAAAATGCCTAAGGTCAGATAGAGGTGGTGAGTTCACTTCCCGAGAGTTCAATTCTTTCAATGAAGAGAATGGAATTAGAAGACACTTATCTACTCCTCGAACCCCTCAACAGAATGGAGTTGTAGAGAGAAAGAACAAAATAATTTTGGATGCTACTAGAACAATGATGTTGGAAGGTAATGTGCCTCACATCTATTGGAGAGAAGTTGTAAACATTTTTGTGTACACTCTAAACTAGGTAAATGTCAATGGTATTTCTGGTAAGACTCCTTTTGAGCTATGGTTTGTTTATAAGCCTACTGTCAAATATTACAAAATCTTTTGAAGCAAGTGTTATATTAAGAGAGATGAAGACATAGGAATGTTTGATGCAAGGAGTGATGAAGGAATCTTTCTAGGTTACTCTACTAAAAACAAGGCTTGCCAGTGCTATAATAGAAGATTGAGGAAAATGGTTGAAAGTGAAAATGTTAGATTTGATGAGGACTCTGCTAGATCTTCCAAATACTGTGGATATGATTCAAATGACTAGAAAGATAGTACAAAGAAAGGGAAGAATGCTCAGATGTAGAATCAAGCTCAAATTGTTCTGGTGAATCAAGAAGGTCAAGAAGGAGAAACAAGTGTAAGTGTAAAATAAAGAATAGAAGAACCAAAAGTGCGAGATAATCCTAAAATTCTGAGGTATGTAAAGCTAAATAATTCCAAAGATCAAATTATAGGAGATAAGAATAAAGGTGTGCAGACTAGATGAAGGATTACAGAAGAGTACTATCTGATTTCTAAGACTGAGCCTAACAATGTCAATGAAGCCTATAATGATGAACACTGGATGGAAGCTATTAAGGAAGAATTGATCTAGATTGAAAAGAATGATACATGGATTCTTGTTCCCAGACCTAAAGATAAAAATGTGATTGGTACTAAGTGGGTCTTTCAGAATAAGCTAAATAAACCAGGTGAAGTGGTCTGGAATAAAGAAAGACTAGTATGCAAAGGGTATTCACAAATGGAAGGTATTGATTTTGAAGAAACCTTTGCCCCTATTGCCAAAATTGAAGCTGTAAGATTATTTCTTGGTTATGCCACATACAAGAACTATAAAGTCTATCAAATGGATGTGAAGTCATCATTTCTTAATGGTGAGTTAGAAGAAGAGGTATATGTTGAACAATCAAATGGATTTCAATTGATTGATAAGGAAGACATGGTTTTCCAATTGAAGAAAGCACTGTATGGACTCAAGCAAGCCCCTAGAGCCAGGTATGATAGACTAGATAAATACTTACTAAATCTTGGATTCAATAAAGTTATTGCTGACAACAGCTTATATTTTAAGTTGGATCATGATAAAGAGTTGATTATTGAAGTCTTTGTTGATGACATTATTTTTGGAGGAGATGATGATCTATGTATGAAGTTTGCTGATGAAATGAAAAGTGAATTTGAAATGAGTATGATTGGAGAGATGAAGCTCTTTCTGGGATTGCAATTCACTCAATTGGACAATGGTCTTTTCATATCTCAGTCTAAATATGTAAGAGAATTGTTGAATAAGTTTGGCATGGAAGACTCAAATCCTGTTGGTATACCCATGGTAACTCGATGCAAGTTAACACAAAATGATGATTCTTCTAAGGAAAAACAAACAATATATAGGTCAATGATTGGTGGATTTCTCTACTTAACTCAGACCAAACTAGACATCATGAATGTCATGTGTATGGTTGCTAGATTTCAAGCTGACCCAAAAGAATCTCATGTGACTACTGTAAAGAGAATTTTTAGATATCTGAAAGGAATAGTTGATTTTGGGCTTTGGTATCCTAAATATGATGATCTTATCTTAAGTTCCTATATTGATATAGATTGGGAAAGAGATGTAGATGATAGGAAAAGCACCAGTAAGTGAGAAAGAAGTTAGATTGGAGTATGTTCCTACCAAAGAATAGATTGTAGAAATTTTCACCAAGTCATTGCCAAAAGATACCTTTGAGTATCTTAGAGGGATGCTAGGGGTGATTACCCCTCCTAATATGAACTAGATATGCATTGGTTTGCATCAATCTATGCACTTCATGATCATATTCTAATCTAGATTGATGTTGTGGTGCCTACTACTCAGGGGGAATAGTCAGATGTGCAAATATGTGTTTTAGAGATTGTATAGAAGAGGCATTTTCCATTGATGTAAAAGGGGGAGAAGAGTAATGTGAAAATATGGTGATTATCTAGGGATAATAGCTTTGAGAGGAGAAGATCATGTGAAAGAGTTGAGGAGAAGAGTCAAAACCTAAGGAATAGTAAGTGTTGTTGTGTTGATGGTATTTTTTTCACATCATGTGTTGCCATCAATTCCAAAGGGGGAGATTGTTCGATGTTGTGGTTGTGCTTCTGATATGTGGTTGTCATTGATGTCTAGACTATTAGCATTGGTGTATTGAAGGTTGTATATGTCGAGGATATTGAGAAAATTGTAATAAGAAGTGCTACAGGTTGTCAGTGGAACAGTGAAGGTCATAAAGGTGTCTTGATCAGTACATTGCTGATCAATTGTTGTGGATTAAAGGGTTTCTTGCTGAGTGTATCTAGTTTATCCATCAGAAGTTTCAGAGGTCCGTGTGGAGTTTTGAGCAAGTTATGAATATTTGTATTCTGCTAGTCTTTTTATGGCTTTAGTTAGTGTTCTTGATTGAAGTTGGTTTTATTTCAGCTAGTTTAGTTGTTGCAGATGATTCTCTGGGGTTTCTTGATACTTATGGATTTTTCTAGATCACGCTCTATCTTTGTTGCTTGTTTGTGTTGATCAGTGTGTTCGTGGTCGGTGATTTTTCTCTTATGTGTTCGGGTTTTTATGTTCTTGGCCAACATGGTGGTTGTAACGTGTTGTGGATCATTGGAGATTAAAATTTGAATGTTTGGCACACTCGAGGAGGTTGTTTTAAGTCTTCATTACATATTGGCCAATTGTGTTTGATTCACATTGGAAATTTTACTTGTAATTTTGGGTCAACATTGTGTATATGTTTAATATTTTCATATTCTATTTTGGCCAACAAAGTTGTTGATGCACACCCATTTTGTAGATTTATAAGAGTGATTGTTTGAGAAAAGTGAAGTGTGCATAAGTGTGTGTGAGAGTAGAGGAAGAGAAAATGTGAAAATAGTGATCTAATAATTTGATTGTAGAGTAGAGTGTGAAGAAGTTTGAGTGAAGTGTGAAGGAGTGTTTTTCTGCTTAACTGAAACTATAATCAGGATTTTGTAGTAGCTCTTTTATCAGATCATACCCTATAGATCTAATCCAAATTTCTATAAGACAGTGTTTCTTATTTGGACAATAAGCCCTCTTATATTTGAGCAATGAGCTCTAGGCAGTGTGTCTAAATGCATTTGCATTCCCATTATTCTTCTTTATACTTTTAACAGGGTATAATATTATGGACTGACATCCACCGTGGTTTTTCCCCTAACAGGGTTTCCACATAAAAATCTTGGTGTTCTCTATGTTTCTGATGTGTTGATGATTTATGGTTTATTGTTCATTCATCAGATTTGAGATTAAGTTAAGTTTGAAAAGTTTAAATATTCTGTGACAACTAATTCACCCCCCCCCCTCACAGTTGTCTGTCCTTGTTTTTCCAACACACACACATACACAAATATATATATAAAGTGGAAGTATTTTCCTAATTTTTAGAATATGTCACAGTTGTACTAAAAATTTGAAGCAATTACAAATTAAATCTTGGAAAATTTTAGTAATATGAAATGATGTATTCTGAGTTTAGTTTTCAAATATGTAATTTATTCTAATAACTAGATGACACAAAATAATTTCTAATCAAATTCTATAAAAAATAATTTTTAAAATTTACTTTTTAGGACCATACCATGAACTTGTATGGACACCATAATTTGACTTAAATTAGTTTTTTAATTCCTTTTGGGGAAATATTTTTATTATATTGAAGATTGATGAGGATATTTTTGAAATGAACAAGATAACTAAGAGGGGGACGAATCATTTGTAGCATATTAAACTTTCAAAACCCTCAATAGAAATTAGGTCCACATGCATTCATCAAACCATTATTTTGTTAATATGGTTAAACATGAAATGTAGATAACAAAAACATAAATCACAAAACCATACACAAGAGAACACTAGATTTATGTGGAAAACCCAATGAGGGAAAAACCATGGTGAGGATTAGCTCATAATATTATTAATAGCAAAACCAGTAAAAAAGGGCTCACTACTAGAGTAGGACACACTATCAAACAGGTTCGCAATTAGGTCTCACTACCACAAAAAGAATACAAGAATATAGAAGAAGAATGTTACATAGAGAACACTTCTTAATGAAACAAGGAATCCACCACAATTTCTCACACACTTTTCCAGTCTTGCATGAATGATTTTGGATGCCTTCAGCTCACCATTTTCAGAAACCCTAACACTAAAATTTGCACTACTCTACTTAAATTCACATCACACACTTTAATCACATCAATCTAACATCTATCTTGCTTCTTAATTCATTCATACTTTATCTCACCACAATACCATACATATTTATAGCAATCTCAACCTAGAAAACCTTCTCCAATATTGACAACTTGTCATTCTACATACAAATTCAAAATAGATTGGCACCTAAACATTCCCATGGTGGATATGAATGAAGGCGACCTATATAACCACCTTAACTAGGACCCAAATAGATCCCAACACATCTCAACACATTTTCATAAGCTTGCATGTAGTGTTGAACACAAGGTCATCCAATACCTGTGCAAAACACCATAAACATTAAGTACATTCTTTCTAAAATCAATTTAAAACTTTCAAACAACATAATTCACTTGAACACGGTCTAAAATAATCCACAAACTACTTAAGATTCATCAAACACTTCATCCAATCTCACATCATACAAAAAATTCTTTTCAGAACAACTAGTAACCCTTATTTGCATAATGATAACTAAAACTCACTTTGTATTGCACTAAATTAAGTAAAAACTTGAATATAGAAAGATAAAGAATTATAAAAAAAATTCCCAAATCTGCACAACCTAAAGCGAAATAGTAGAGAAACAAAAAGCAAATACATTTCTCCCTAGCCATAGAAAACATCACTAAAAAACTAGCTCACGTATTGGTGAAAATATCTCTCACTGTATAGTGATCTAGAAATCCAAATTCTGAATATAGAAACCTTTGATAACCTTGAATAACTTGTAAGATATGCATAGACATAACATCAACATACAAGAAACACAAAGCACAATACTGGAGCACAATATGAACACTTGCACAACATAGTTTACTTTTTTAATCAAATTTTCTCAAAGCACTTGGAAACCAAGTACCAGAGACATCATCTCAACTCATTACTTCATTCCAACTCATCTTCATAATTTGCAACAAAATTATAGCTCCATGTACTCACAACACTTCCTCAAGGTCTCAACTACACATGCACAACCTACATCAACCTATTTTCCTCTTTTTCACAATTTTCTCAATATCCTCGACATCTTCATCCCATAGTTGATCTCAATGACAACACTGCCATACTTGCAATAGATATTTTCTATATTTATTTTGAATTTTATATTGGTCCTAATTATTGTTTTTGAAAACCCTCATTTACAAACACCATAATATGATGTAAAGTTATTATTTTTTGAATTTTTTTTCATTCTGTAAAGAATTATTTATAGATTGATACAATATTTTTATTACAAGAAACTTAAAAAATTAAAATTTGCATCACATAATCATTTCTTTTATTTCTCATTTGTGATGGGAATTTTTGAATCGTTGTTTTGATTTCTTGTTTGTGATAAGCATTTTGGTCGCAGAGCATCACAGGGAGTTGTGGGGTTTACTATTAACTCCAACATGGTATGAGAGCATGATATTTGTGACTTCCTATCCAGATTTTGAGAAATCCAACCTTGAGGGAAAAATCATCTTATCCTAGGGTGAAATGTTTGGGAATCATTATTGAGTCCAAAATGATCAAAACCTAAAGAAAGCATGTCATTGCATCGAATTTGGAGTAGTTGAAAAAAAAGATAATTTCGTTTGTGGCAGAGCTCTCTATATAGATCCATATGGGCACACTACAATTTTTTGTGTGCTAGATGAAAGGAATTATTGCCTATGCTAAGTACACCATACCTTAAGGTAGGAGGTGGTCCACTTGACTAGTCATTGGTGTAAACCTTACCAGTGGTTTCAATCAGTCGGGGCTCTGAAGCCCAATGGTAGTTCAATCCATCAACCAAAGAAATTCCTAGCAGCCTTAAAAAAAATAGTAGTGACCTCGAATTTGGTGACAAAGAGACGAAATATTTTGTCCCTATTAAGCATATTCTGATAAAAATAGCTTTTTTAGAAAATCAATAATTTTTTTTTACTAAGGGAATATTCTAGGAATATTATACTAACATTATGCTAATGTTAGCATTATGAAAACTGTATGGCTCCTCCAAGCCCCCCTCTGCCTTAATTTTTTTAAAGGAGTTATTTTTTTTCTTTTTGGCATAGTATTGGGCATATGGTGCTGAAATTGGGAAAATGAGATATCATCAAAAAGATGGTTCTAAGTAATTTCTAGTAATGTAGATCTCACTATTAGATTTTACTATTGGTCATTGTTATTCTCTGTCAAAGTAAAATCTTCTTTTTTTTCTTCTAATCTCATTAATTTTTGCTTGTATCTTTGATTATTGTGATTCAAGTGGTGTTGGGAAGGTATTTTAGGGATCTTCAGATCCATTTATGCACTTTTCAAAATTCTTCCCGGGGTAAATTTTATTCATTTTTTGTGATTTTACATTTCTATCAACTACTTAGACAACTTGGCACATAAAATGATTTGTTTGCATAGGATGACATCATTTGATTTCATTCATATGTATTGAGGTTATTATTCTTTGATTTTATCATTTGAGGATGTATCATGGGTTTTTTGGTTCATCCTTCTTTGATGAACTTGGAAGAGGATAACTATGAGTCTTAGAGAAATGACATCCTCACACATCTTAGGTGTCTTGATATTTTTCCTTATCTATATGGACTCATATCTACACCAAACACACCAAGTATTTTATTAGAATGGGATATCATCAGTGATCATATTATAGGGGTTATATAATTTAGTGTTGATCTTGAGACTATGTGTTTTGTATTGAACATTGATTGTCCCCACACACTTTGGACTCGACTTTGGGAGATCCATGGAGACCCTCATATCTCTCCATACCTATATAATCCTACTATAGGTTATCTCATCCCTCTTGTAGATACAGATTCCCTACCCTTTAATGACAATACTTTAGAGGAGCTTGAGCATATCACATGTTTTACATGTTTGGATGGTTCATAGACTTGTCTTCGTCTTCCCACTCTTTAGATTGAGACTTCATCATCATCTTCTATTGTTCTTGATCAGCTTATGATCACCACATCTTTGGCCCCTATTAGTTTAGTTTAGTAGGGCATTCATCTTCTTCCATACACAACTACTTGGGATTCGTATCTTATAGGCATACCATTGTTGTTTGAAGAGTATCAAGTTGTAGATTTGGAGGATTAATTCAATGACATTCATCTCCTCTTAATTGATAGCAACACCATCACTAAAGTCCCACCATCTTCATCTCCTTTACAACTTGTTCTACATCAATCTTCACTAGGTTTTGGATTGTTATCATCTCTATCTGACATGTAGACACTTGAGCACTTTTCATATGCACACATCCATTGGATTTTGATTTTTGATTCACCCATACTTTTGGATTGGCTTCAAAATCACTAGTGGATCTATTTCTTCCTAAAGGAATTTTTTTTTTGTAGGAAGTGGTTCATATTATATCTTCAAACATTCGTCATTGAAATAGGATCACTTTCTTTATGGGGGATTCATATCCCCATTTCCTCTCTCCTATCACGAGAACACCAATTGTAGTTGTGTGATAGAATCAATCCTTGGGGAGTCACATTGAGTCCCCCTTCTATCCTTGTTTCTATATGGTAGTGATTTATTTTTCTCTCTTTTAGAGAGGAGTTTCCCCATGTGGTTTTCTCCTTTTCTCTAGTTATGATATTAATTTTATTGTACATGGGTACCTTATCAAGACTTGTATTAGAGACCCATCCATGCATCCATCACTGCTTTCTACATCAAAGTTTTTAGCTTCTCCCTAAGTGGATCTTAAGGGGGAAGTTGCAATAATTAGGATAATCACTTAATAATTAATTTGTAAGGAAGCAAAGGTAGAAAAACAACTTCATACACTAATCTTGAGAGGAGAATAATAAAAAACTTTTATAGATCATTAATTGTTACATAAATAACACAAATATCATGCATACCACAATGCAGTGATTTACGTGGGGAAAATCATTTTGAGATAAAAATCTCACACTCCAAAAGTTTCCCAATATATTATTCAAAAATCCACAAGATTAGAATATACTTGCAAAGAAAGCTTCTCATAGGAGTATCACCAACTAGAGATATAGAGGTAACACAAATTCTATTAAAATCTTAGAATACATCACAATACACAATAGTAGTACAATGACTTCATAAAATAGGGTCACCTTCTAGGGCAAGTCAGGCCAACCAAAATATCGACCATCATATATGATACATAATGATGAATAGTCCAATTTACAATAATAAAGGGTATCAACAATAACTTATGTAATTGCAAGGTTGAGACACATTTTCCCAACATAATTAACATATAATTTATTATTAAGTCTCTTATTACTTTAATTACTTAAGATAAACTTAGGAATATTTTTCATTATTATATTGGGATAATTATAGGTCTAGTTGTCTTGTTTCATGAGATTAAGACACTTGCCAGAATCTAATGCAGTCCTCATCTAGGGTTTTATTTTTTATCCTTTTATAAGCATGCACATTCATTGTAATCATTCATTCAGATTAATACATTGCACATATCCGTTACTTTTTTGGATTAGTCTTTCTCAAGGTTGCATAACATAATTATTGCTTTTATTTCTTATTTTTGATAGGAATTTTGGTCGTAGAGGATCACTCAGAGCTATGGGGTTCACAATCAACTCTAACAAAAATAACCCCACCACCACCACCACTTTATCATCATATTATGGGATAAATCCAAAAAAGATAGATTATATATTAGAATTTAATATATAAATAATATGTAATATTATTTTATAATATATATTTTATATTATAAAAAATAATCTATTAAAAATTTAATTACATGGATAGTTTTATTTATATAATTTAATATTATTATATATAAACACATTATTATTATGTATAAAATATTTTATATTATTATTTATAAATTATATATTATATTATATATAATTTATATAATATTGAAATGTGGGAAAAGGGGCTCCTATAATGAATAAGGCATATTTTCTCTATCTATCCCTCTCCCCGATGCATTTTAGTAGGAAATAGATCACAAAGAGTAGGGATTGACATTCAACCTCAAAGGTGAGTTAATCAAACATGGATCTTAGTCCTTAAGACAATAAGACTTATCTAAAACCAAACTGAAATGATTGCAATGCTCAAACTAAATGAACTATAAGACCGAGAACATGAAATGAAAATTCCAAAAAGTATAGAAGTGGAAACTACAATTTGTAGGTAGATCTGAGAAGGGTTAGGATACATGTACAAGTCACCAAAAATGTTGAAAACTTAGAATACTAAGAGGGGCGATGAATAAGTATTCTATTAAACCATTCAAACATTATCACTCCAAATACCAAAACACATTCAACTGATATAAGAAAATAAAACATGAAACATCCACAACATCACATAACACATGAACACCAATATTTTTGCATGGAAAATCCAAAATGAGAAAAACCACAATGAATGTTAGCTCACAATATATTATTTCAAGATATAGTATATTACAAAAATTCTCACTATAGGTGGACTCATTGTCCAGTGGACTCACTACCCTTAAAGAATAAGATAGAAGATAGAAGGGGCGGCTCACAACCTATTGAAATATTATAATTTCATCTATAGTATGATGGATTATAATTACAACTCTGATCATATTCACATCACACTCATGTAAGTGGAACAACATACATGTCATCTATCACCTATGACTCACACTTCTACACCAAAACACTAAAATCAATCTCCTATATATATATATGTGCATCAAATTTTGTAGTGACATGTATTGATGCATTTAGAAAATAATGTCTTAATTTATTTATAGCAAAGACGAGAGATAAACATTAGTTTTGTATGGTTGTATAATGAGTTTCATAATCAATCAATGTTTGGCTAATGTAGTTGAAACATAGAAAAAGGTGAACTCTAGGATTTGACCCAAGGGTTTTGGAACTTTTCCTAAATGTTTCATTAAATATTTGAATGGTAGTGGGGTTTTATGGATTTGGACAAGGTATGCGATTGACTTATAGCTTGATAGGTGAACCAACAAGCCCTTAACCAAATCTAAAATAGATTTAGAAATGAAATGTAATGTTCCCACTACCCTAATGGTGTGAATTAATGTTCTAATGCAAGTAAAAAAGATATAAGATTGTTGTAATATGTTGTCATTGATGTCAAAAGGGGATTAGAGGAGAAGATTGTTGATTCTGTGTAAAAGCACATAATGTTGGCATTAATGTCAAAGAGTCATTGATGTCAAAAGAGATGATCATGAAAGGGAGATGTTGGAATGATTTTATTTTAGTGGTGTGCCTAGATGTTATGGAGATCCAGTGGATCTAGCTCTAGAAGTTATGGTATATGATGTTGATGAAAGAAGCATGATTCTGCAAATGTTCCTAAGTTTCTCAGATGTTGCATTATTGTCATGCAACACTAACATGTAGTTGTAGAAGGTTCTTCTAGTAGAAAAAGGTGTAAATAGGATGCAAATTCGATATGTGATTTTTGAGTGCATTCTAGTGATGTGCTCTACATGTTGAGAAAGTGAAGGATGCGCCTAGGAATGAATTATTTCTGGCTTCAAGTGTTTTAAGGTTTATCTCTTAAACCCTAATAGGTTTATAGTCATGGCTTCCTCAATATGTTCTTCTATTTTGAAGTCAACTATCAACAATAGGTAACCAGTCACATAAGTTACAACTTATCTCATTGAAATCATGAGGGTGATCAGCCCCTCTGCCTAGCACTCAAGGTTACACACATCCAGCAAGTCGGGGTGATAGTACAATATCGACAAGAGTCAAGTAGGAGTTTCTCCAATGGCCTGATGGTCACCTTGTTGGTGTGACAATGTATGATCAGCAAAATAATGGGAGATGTCTCTTTCAAATGGCAATATAGAAAGCAGGTTAACCTTCATTGGTATGAAAAGTGTATATCGGTGGGATTTGTCTTGGAGTTCCTTTGAAAACTTGATATCTATATGTCAATGTGTCATAGGTTTTCATAACTTAGTAACCTCTGATAAGAGGTTCTAAAGTTTAGGTTTTTAGAGACTTGGTGATGGAGAAATAAGGAGGAAGGAAGCACTCCAAGTGGGACCCAACCATAATGCTGAGATGACAAAAGATGACAAAGCAAACATGTGGCATGATGAGACTGGATAAACGGTAATCCACATCCTTGTTGTGGATTATGATGTAGTGACATGGCAATGAGGTGGACATGTGATTTCATCAATGGCGTTCATCTGTGTGACTAATGGTTGTCAGAGAGACCTATTCAAATGTCTCTTTGATAGTCTTATATGTGCTTGATGAGAGAGAAATGCAAATTAGAGAGAGTTTCATGATTGTCTCTTTGACAATTTGATGACCTCTCCATTAGTTAGACATTAGTAGTTTAGTAGGACTTTGGACTATGTGTCTTCGACATGTCGATGAAAGAATGTATGCTGATTGTGGGACCCAGTAAAGTTGACATGGTAGTGAGACCCCATGAGATGAGAATCAACAAAATTGGTGGAAAATGATGTTTAGTGACATTAGAAGGTGTATATGTGGCAATTACTCGCATACCTTACTGAGAATTTAGTGGGGCTTGATCAAGACCTAGGGGGCTAGCATGGAATGGTGAAGATTGATCTTTGGAGATCATATGATGTTTGTTGTAGATTCTGGTGGGACCAAACTAAGTGAAAGGTGATGAAGATGATGATCAGGTGCATCGATGGTATAGTTAGAAAGTGAATGAAAGCATGACACATGGAAGAAAGCGATAGTGGATGGTGACATGTGACACATTGGTGTGGGGACCACTTTTCTATAGTAGTAAATGGTATGGACATCACAATTCCATATCGATGAGAGTGGAGTTGATGTATGTTCAATAGCTCGATGGTACCTCATTAGTGTGACATTGGTGTATCAATAGAAGTCTAGAAGATGTATCTTTGACAGAGCGATAAGGAGATAAGCTAAGTGGGACCCAATAGGATGGAGAAAATGGTGGATCATGATGAAGGCTAATAGGTGGTGAAGAGAAATTTCTCAATAAGCTAATTCACATCAGTGTTGTGAATTAGGTGGCGATGACATGGAGGATAGATGACCTATGAGTCGTGCAGATGTCGAAGTGAGATCAGTCTATTGGAGAGAGAAGTTAGCAAGTCTCTTTGATGTAATGATGCACTATGGTCATAAGGTGATAGTCAATGGATGGAAAATATCATGGCATGAAAGGAGAAGATAGATGGTCGGAATTCAAAAGAAGAGATTTAAAACAACTATGACATTGTGAACAAGGGTTTAGACTGGTAATCAAAATTGGAGAAAGAATTTAATTGGTGCAACTACACCTATGACAAATGAAAATAGATATTTGATCTTGCATGCAGTAGAAAAAATTATAGAGATGATCGAGATCAAAATTAGATCGAATGAACAAGAGAACTCATTTAATACATATCTAATTCTTAGGGTTTGATAGAGAGAATAAGGGAAAAAAAATTGCACCAAAATTGAATGATGGGTGGTTCAATGCAAGATATGGTCATATGTAATCAGATCTCTTTATGATCAGTTGGAAAGTGTGTGTGTGTGCATGTGGCTCAAGGTACATGTAGCTTCCTAGTGAAGTTTTCAAGCTAAGGAAACCCTAGCAGAAGGATTGAGGAGATTTGAATGGTGGTGAGAATCTCAAGGAAGAGATTGTTGATTAGTGTAGCTGAGCAAAAAAAAGAAGATAATCTGAGAATTGTTGATGTAGTTGCATCTGTTGTGAGTGTGAGAAGTTTGCAAGTGCACAAAGTATTGAATAGAGTTATGTATTGCTGAGTGTGCAAAAAATGTAGAGAGAGAAGAGAGTGTATAGTCTAAATGTGTAAGACACTGTAGAAAGGAAAAAGAAGTGTAGTTCAACAAGATAGAACAATAATTGTTCTATGTGCAAAGGAGAGTTCAAAGTAAGGGTGTGTTGTTGAGAGTACAACTTTAGTAGCAAACTGTGAGTTGCAGAAAGTACAATGATGTTTGTAAAACCAAATCTTATGCCTACTTGAATTTGTAATAATTGAGAGGTTGTTGTCTCATTGTATTGATTTGTGGCTCAGTTTAGGGAATTATAGTCTCCTTGGAGTTGTAGCTCCTAAACAAGGGTGTTGTAGCATCCTTGAAATTGTAGCTTCTAAATTAGGTAGTTGATGCTTCCTTGGGTTGTATCCCTAAAGCATTGTAACAGAGATCTCATTTGTGATGTTGGATTTGAGTAGTAAAATCAAGCAACCTTTTTCACGGTGGTTTTTCCCATCTTTGGTTTTTCACATACATATGGTGTTATGTGATTTTTATTTTTGCATGCATATTTATGTCTCTGTATGTTTAGTATCTTCACATTGGATGGTTAAGGAAGTAATCTATATAAAAGTTTTAAGAGCTAATGTTTTAGTACCTACTAATTTACCCCCCCCTCTTAGTAGATCATTGTGTTCCAACAATTGGTATCAAAGCCCTAGGTTCCCTAGGAGAAGCTTAATCAGCTCAGGTAGATCTTGGTAGATTGAACACAATCGTTATTCAAGAAAGTTTACTTGCATATGATGGACCTATCTTTGATGGATAAAGATATATTTTTTGGATCTCATTGACTGAAGGATATTTTGGATCCATATGATGTTTGGATGTCAATTGTAAATGGATATAAAGTGCTTGCTACATCTCCAATAACTGAAGTTGGAAGGAAGGCGTATGAGGATAATTCTCTAGGAAGAGATAATTCTTCATGGACTGTCAAGTTCTATGTTGGTCAAATTCATGCATTTTCAAACAACACATGAAGTCTTGAACAAGAAAAAGAGAATGTATGTAGAGGATGGTAAGGAAGAAATGAAGGAATTCAATCAAAAATATGAAATTCAATCTAAAAGTTTGAGTACAAGTGAAGCTGGAACAAGAAATGATGAAGAAGAAACATCTACATTTGGATCACAAGAGTGTTGCAAGATGGTGTGTCCCTTGGTTTTCCTTGTCTAGCACGATGCTTGGGTTTGTGACATGGTCTAACTACCTCTTGTGGATCTTAACTTATGCTTGTATCGAGCATTGATAGGTCAACCTTTTGGTGCAACGACAAGGCCAACAATTGGTATCAAAGTTGGTCACAGGTTCAAACCCCACGCTTGTGGTGGGGGGGAGATTATTGCAAGATGGTGTTTCCCTTGGTCTTTTTTGTCCAACATGACACTTGGATTTGTGACATGGTCTAACTACCTCCTACGGATCTTAACTAATGCTTGTATTAGGCATTGATAGGTTGACCTTTTGGTGCAATGACAAGGCCAACAAAGAGCACAGTGAAGAGCAATTTGATTCCTTCAAAAGATCAAGAAATGACTTTGGGAAACATAGAGGTAATCAAAATCATTTTTTTCTAAATTTTTATATGATGAAGTAAATGATTTTGATAAGGAAAAGCACAATAAAAAGAATCTAAACACAAGAATAGAAAGTGGGTCATCTAATGCAAATGGCAGATTAGATGATGAACATGGAAGTTTCTATGGGGTTGACCCATTTCCAACGACCTTTGATGAATAGATATAGAGGTCTGATAAAGATGAAGTTGAAACCTCTAGTAAAGAAGAAGAAGTGGACCTTGAAGATAAACTCATTTGTTCTCTTAATGAGATTAAAATTTTAAATAAGGAGAATTAAAAACAAAAGGTGCATGCACAAAAAGAGAAAGATAGACTAACTAAAAGCCTTGAAGAACTGGTTAAATCACAAAATCCATCAAAACCTAAAGAGAAGGTTGGCCATGGATTTGAGAAAGGAATGAGTTCCTCTACCTATACTTCTACAAACTTATATGACATATTAAGAGCAGAAGAAAGTAGTTGCACAAAGAAAGAGGAAGTTTGCACAAGTTGTCCCAAACAAAATACCTTTGGGAATATAAGATCAAGAAAAGGCACTGCTAAGATGAAGAAGAAAGTAGAACAAGGAAAGAAACCTATTGCAAACAAGAAAAAGAATAATTATTAAATTCTTTCTTACTAGAAGAAGATGACCGCAACAAAGAAAATAGTTCCAAGGTATCAAAGAAAAAGACAAAACATTATGGGAGCTGATGCAAATGGAACCCCAAGGATGAGATATGAAAAGAAGTTAGATCAAAGAAGACCTCATTCTATTTAGAGGATCACTATGACCATGTACTCCCCATGTTTTAATGGTTGTTGCTATGCTTGTAATTAGTATAGTCATAGAGCTAGATATTGTAGGGCTACACCTAATGGGCACACAAAACATATGCATATAAATTCATTCTCTCCTGTAAGGAATATGTGTGTAGTATTGTACAAGTGTGACAACTTTGGTCACATAACTAAAGATTGTAGATTAGATCATTTAAGACCTGCTGTACAATGTAAGAGGAAGAATACAAGGAAGGATACATCTTCTAGAGTGAACAATGGTTCACATACTTATGCGAAGAAGGTAGGTGTGACAAAAAGGTAGTCAAAGAAGGTTTGGAGAGAGAAATATTGGTAGGAAATGCTCCATGAGGCTGCTTCTACTTTACATCACTAATTTGTAGTGATAGGACATAAGTCCAAGGGGAGCTAAATTGATATTTCATTCATCCCTAGAGTTCAAGAAGGAGATGAAGTTAGGTAAAATAAGTTTTACAAATTTCTAACAACTTGATGGTTGCAGATTTATGGTCACATTCTTGCTGTTTGAAATGCTCTTTAGAGGGTAAGAATATTAGCAGATAGTGGATATTTAGTTGCAACAATTGATATCAACATTTGGTATCATTTATTAAAGAAAAAGTTATGCAAATGCACTTATAAGAGAAATGATCCTTGACTGCAAGGAAAAGATATTTGCATTAGGGGGAGCTATTATTTGTATCAAATCAATGTTATACTTGATACAATGTAGTCTAGGATATCATTATGTACATAGTGTGGACACGTAAAATGTACTGATTGACATTGTACATCTGATCCTTACCACTAACACCGTTTCATCCTAAATCATCCCTCGGTCTAACCATTTAATCAAATTCACTTGTTTGATTAAATTCATCAATTTTCTTCCCTTAATTAATTAAATAATTTATTTGATTAATTCATTTTATTCCATTAATTAAAAAAATCAACCTAATCTAATTATCTTGATTTAATTAAATAATTCATTTTTTTATTAAATCTCTAAAGTCATCCTATTGAATTAAATAAATTAACATTTGTTTGATTTAATCTAACTTTCACCATCTTTAGTTAAATAAAAAAAATAAAAAAATAATTTAACTATGTCTAAATCCTTTTCTTCTCATATTTGATTTAAATCAATCCATAAATCTAAGTCAAATTTGTCACATCAACTAATCTCTCATTAAATTAATTAACCTTGATTAATTTAATCTCTTCTCATGTCCCATCCTCTAGCTTTTGCAACTTGCACATGAAAATAGATTTAATTCATTTATTAAATCTCTATTTTCTCTCAAAAGGCATAAAAAATGGAATATTCCTCAAATCTAAATTCAAAATCCAAGTGGACTTTGTCCTTCCAACAAGGAATTTACTCCACCTAATAAGTCCTTTTTCCTTGAGCCAAGTGGCATTCAATGAATTTTCTTTTCCTCTTGCATGTCATTTCAACAATTTCAAATTCCACCTAATTGCATTTATTGACACATTCTTCAAAACTTGCACATCCTTCATCCATTCACATGTTGACAAGTGGCATCTTGCTATTAGTTGATTCTTAGTCCCACATTTCTCCATTTTGGACATTTCTTCAACTTAATATTCTATAAATAAGAGGCTTTACTCCTCATTTGATCATCCACAACTTTAGTAAACTTACTATACTCAAATCCATAGCAATCTATCATCAACCTCATCCAAGCATAGTTAGGCTGTTTGCAGATTTTCAACATGGAGCTCCATTGAAGTCATCATCACAATCATGTGTATTTCATCAATCATCTTCATCACATCATTGGATTTGGGAAAGGGCCAATTTTCACATCAAATTGGCACCAATTCCCCCATGGGATCAAGAGTTTACATTACTTTCAATAGGATTTAATCTACTTTCTTGTTCTTTCATTATATTCTTATTTTCATTCCTATTTTGAGTTTTGTTAATGGATTTCATGGGGAATCCTTATTCTTAATTTCATATGAACTTCTAATATGTTTTTTTATTGTGTTTTGCAGGTATTGGGATTGGGGTTCTACACATAGCACAAAGTGACCACATTCACAATTGGTATCAGATTGATAATCTATATCAGGGAATGATATCACCAATTGATGTCTAGAATATATTTCAATTGGTACATAGCATGAATTAGAATATCTACAATTTGTATCTAATTTGATCATATCAAAGCATGCAATGGAATTCCAACTGGCATAATATATTGTTAATTGGTACATGGCAGTTGAAGCATATGGTATTGCCAATGCAGTAAAAATTGAATGCAACAATTGGCATGAGAGAAAAAATTGTTTTCAATTCATATTAGTCAAAGGGGGAGAAGAGTCCCTTTTCCATTTCTAAGAAGAAGTGAAGGCTACAGTAGCATGGTGACCTGTGATAAAGAGGAAAACGGATGAGAAAGTGCTAAAAATATTTGAGCATGGGAGACAAGAAGTGAGAAATGATCAAAGTAGAGCATAAGAGAGAAAGATGTGAAGATGCTCATAAGGATGAGAAAAGGAGAAGGTATATCTAAGAAGGATATTAGAGGATATATAGACCCTTTGTACTACTTGTCAAAGGGGGTGAATGATTTTAGGAGGAGTGATCCCTTTGCCATTGATGTCAAAGGGTGAGAAAGTCATGCAAATGCTCAAAGAGGAGCATTGGAGAAAGAAGCAATAGGATAAAGTAAATATGATACTTGTACAAATGTTGCATTGGTTAATTAGTATCATTAAGCATTTAAAGTTTTTCTATCAATGACAAAGGGGGAGATTATTCAAATATCTTGTCATTGATGTCAAAATGGTATCATAGGAGAAGTGTGTGTTGATTCTGTGCATAAGAACATAATGTTGGCATTAATGTCAAAGTGTCATTGATGTCAAAAGAGTGTGGAGTTGATCATGCAAGGGAGATGTTCGCATGATGTTAGTTTAGTGGTGTGCCTAGATATTATGGAGATGTAGTGGATATGGCTCTAGAAGTTATGGTAAAGGATGTTGATGAAAGAAACATAATTCTGCAAATGTTGCTAAGTTTCTTAGATGTTGCATTATTTTCATGTAAGATTAACATGAAGTTGCAGAGGGTTCTTCCAAAAGACAATGTTGTAAATAGGATGCAAATTCGATGTGTTCTTTTCGATTGCATTCCATTGATGTGCTCTGCAAGTCGAGAAAGTGATGGATGCACCTAGGAATGAATTATTTTTTCCTTCAAGTGTTTTAGGTTTTATCTCTTAAACCCTAATAAGTTTACAGTCATGGCATCCTCAATATGTTCTTCTATTTTGAAGTTAACTATCAATAGCAAGTAACTAGTCACATAAGTTACAACTTATGTCATTGAAATCATGAGGGTGATCGGTCCCTCTACCTAGTGCTCAAGGTTACACATATCCAGTGGGTCGGGGTGACAATTCAATATCAACAAGAGTCAAGCAAGAGTTTCTCTGATGGCCCAATGGTCATCTTGTCGATGTGACAATGTGTGACTGGCGAAAGAATGGGAGATGTCTCTTTGACATGGTGATGTAGAAAGTAGGTGAAGCTTCATTGGCATGACAAGTGCATATCGGTGGGACTTATCCTAGAGTCTCTTCAATGGCTAGATATCTATATGTCAGTGTGTTGTGGGTTTTCTTAACTTTGTAACCTCTAAGAAGAGGTTCTAAAGTTTAGGTTTTAAGTGAATTTGAGATGGAGCAATAAGGAAGAAGAAAGCGCTTTGAGTGGGACCTGACCATAATGATGAGATGATAGAAGATAAAAAAGTAGACATGTGGCATGATGAGACTGGATAAACGATAATCCAGATCCTTGTTGTGGATTATGATGCAATGACATGGCAATGACATGGATAGGTGAAATCATCAATGGCCTTCATTAGTATTATTGATGGTCGCCAACGAGACCTATTCAAATGTTTATTTGATAGTCTAATATGTGCTTGATCAGAGAGATATATGCAGATCTGAGGGAGTTTTGTGATTGTCTCTTCAAAAATCTGATGACCTTTCCATGATTGAGACATCGGTAGTTTGGCAAGACTTTGAAGCATGTCTCTTCGACATGGTGATGAGAGAATGGATCCTAACTGTGGGACCTAGTAAAGTGGATGTGACGGTGAGACCCGATGAGATGTGAATCAATGGTGTCGGTGGACAGTGACTTTTGGTGACAAAAATAGGTGTATATGCAACAATTTCCTATATAATCCACTAAGAATTTAGGGGGGGGCAATCAAGACCCACGAGGGTAGCGGGGAACGATGAATATTGATCCTTGAAGATCGAATGATGCTTGTTGCATACTCTGGTGGGACCAAACTAAGTGAAAGGTGACAAAGTTGAGGATCATGTGTGTCGATGGTATAGTCATAAAGTGAATGAAAGGATGACACATGCAAGAAAGCAATAGTGGATGGTGACATACGGTGACACACTAGCATGGGGACCACTTGTCTATGGAAACAAATTGTATTGATGTGACAATGCCATATCGAAGAGAGTGGAGTTGATGTCTCTTTGAAAGATCAATGGCTATCTCATCAGTGTGACATTAGTGTATCGGTAGGAGTATAGAAGATGTCCCTTGAACAGAGTGATAGGGCGATAACCTAAGTGGGACCCAATAGGATGGTGACAATGGTGGATTTTGGTGAATGCCAATAGGTGATGAAGAGTGATTTCTCAATAAGCTAATTCACATTGGTGTTGTGAATAAGGTGGCAATGACATGGAGGATAGATGACATGTGAGGTTGTGTAGATTTCAAAGTGAGATTAGTCTATTGGAGATAAAAGTTAGCAAGTCTCTTCGATGTAATGATGCATGATGGTCATAAGGTGACAGTCAATGGATGGAGAAAATTGACAATGCAAATATGAAGAATGCTAATTTGATAGTGGTAATTTAAAGGTGCTAAAAAGATCAACAAAAAACTTAGATCCTTGTTGTGAGTTGTGTGGCAATCGGTAGGCCCTCTATATGACAAGCAAGCAACAGATCAAAGAGAATAGTATAAGTAGGTGAGACTGTAGTTAATTTCTCTTCAACAGAGCGACATGATGAATACCCCCAAGATCAATGATGGTGATTTGAATGACCGCTTATCTAATGGCCAGGGTTCAATGAATGAGGATTGAAGGAACATGGCACAAAAGGAGAAAATCAACAGCCAAAATTCAAAACCAAAGATCTGAAATGGCTATGACAGTGTGATCAAGGGTTTGGACTCGTAACCAACACTAGAGAAAGAATTTAATTGGTCTAACTATACCTACGACCAATGAAAATAAATATTTGATCTTGCAAGTAGCATAAAATATTGTATAGATGATCAAGATAAAAATCAGATCGAATGAACAAGAGAACTCATTTAATACATATTTGATTCTTAGGGTTTGATAGAGAGAATAAGGGAAAATTCTCTACACTAGAATTGAATGATCGGTGGCTTGATGTAAGATATGGTGATATCAGATCATATGTCTTTATGATGAGTTGGAAAGTATGTGTGTGCATGTGGCTTGAGCTATAGGTAGCTTGTCGGTGAAGTTTTCAAGCTAAGGAAACCCTAGCAGAAGGATTGAGGAAATCTCAACAGTGTTGAAAATCTTGAGGAATAGATTGTTGATTAGTGGATGTGTGAACCCCAATCCTAATACCTGCAAAACAATGAGAAAAAAAAACTTAAGTTAGGAATTGAAAGCATGAACAAGTATTCCCCATGAAATCCATTTACAAAACTCAAATTAGGAAAGAAAACAATGAAGAACACAATGAAACAAGAAAATATAGATTCAATCCTAATTAGAATAGCAAACATATGATCCCATGGGGGAATTGGTGCCAATTTGATGTGAAAATTGGCCCTTTCCCAATTCCTAAGATGCAATATTGATGTGATGAAGAGATTTGATCCACTTTGTTGATGAGGAATGAGAGCTCCAAGCCAAAAATCTGCAAAAATTAGCTAAGAAGTCAATGGTGATGGATGAAATTTGATAGATATTTGAACATGGTAACTTTGCATAATTTGTGGATGATCAAATGAGGATATGAGCTATTTATTTATAGAATGTCAAGATGGATGAATGTCCAAATTTGAACAATGTGGGACTAATATTCATCCAATGGCAAGATGCCACTTGTCAATCCATAAGTGGATGGAGGATGTGCAAGTTTTGATGATTGTGCCAATAAATGCTTATTTTTAATTTCAAATTTGTTGAAATGACTTGCAAGAGGGAAGGCAAAATGCAATAAATGCCACTTGGCTCAAGGAAAAGGACATGTAAGATGGAGTTATTGCCTTGTTGGATGTACATGTTGACTTGGAATTTTTGAATTCAAACTTGGAGAATATTCCAAAAGATGCCTTGTGAGGAAAATAGAGATTTAATAAATGAATTAAATCTATTTTCATGTGCAACTTGCAAAATCTAGAGGATGGAACATGAAAAGAGATTAAATTAATCAAGGTTTAATTAATTTAATGAGAGATTAGATGATGTGACCTATTTGACTCAAATTTATGGATTTATTTAAATCAAATAACAGAGGAATATGATAAGAGAATAAGTAGATAAGGATTTTGATTTATTTAATTAAAAGAGATGGTGTTAGATTAAATTAAATAAGGTTTTAATTTATTTAATTTAATAGATAGACTTAGAAATTTAATTAAACAAAATTAATTATTTAATTAAATAGTGATAATTAGATAAGATTGATTGATTTAATTAACAAAAGAGAGTGACTTAATTAAATAAATGATTTATTTAATTAAGGGAGGACTATTGATGAATTTAATTAGATAAGGATATTTGATTAAATGGTTAGACCAAGGGATGATTCAAGATGAAACAATGTTAGTAAGTTGGGATCGGATGCACAATGTCAATCGGTATATTTGACATGTCTACAGTGGAGTTAAGCGAGAAAAAGAAGATAATTTGAGAATTTTTGATGTAGTTACATCTACTATGAGTGTGAGAAGTCTGCAAGTGCATAGAGTGTTGAATAGAGTTATGCATTGTTGAGTGTGTAATAAATGTAGAGAGAGAAGAGAGTGTATAGTGTAGATGTGTGAGACATTATAGAAAGGGAAAGATTTGTAGTGCAACAAGATAGAATAGTAATTATTCTATGTATACAAGAGAGTTCAAAGCAAGGGTATGTTGTTGAGAGTGCAACCTCAACAACATAGTGTTCGTTGCAGAAAGTGCAACAATGTATGAAATGCAATGATGCATTATAGGTTTTGCAAAACCAAATCTTATGCATACTTGAATTTGTAATCATTCGAAGGTTGTTACCTCATTGTACTGAGTTGTGGCTCTATTTAAGGGATTGTAGTCTCTTTGGATTTGTAGCTCCTAAACTAGGGTGTTGTGGCATCCTTGATGGTGTAGCTTCTAAATTAGGTAGGTGATGCTTCCTTGGGTTGTATCCCTAAAACATTGTAACAAAGATTTCATTTGTGACACTAGATTTGAGCAGTAGACTCAAGAAACCTTTGTCATCATGGTTTTTCCCATTTGGGTTTTCCACATACATATGGTGTTATGTGATGTTTTCTTGTGCATGTATATTTATGTCTCTATATGTTTAGTATGTACACATTGGGTAGTTAAAGAAATAGTTTGCATAAAAATTTTGAGAGCTAATGTTTTAGTAACTATTAATTCACCCCCCCTCTAAGTAGATCATCATGTTCCAACAATTAGTATAAGAGCCCTAGGTTCCCTAGGATAAGCTTAATCAACTCAGGTAGATCTTGGTAGAGTGAACACAATGGTTAGTCAAGAAATTTTAGTTGCATATGATGGACCTATCTCTGATGGATCGAGATATTTTTTTGGAGATTGATGGAAAGATAATTCAGATCCATAGGATTTGATGTTTGGATGCGAGTTGTAAATGGATATACAGTTCTAGCTACATCTCCAATAACTAAAGCTGAAAGGAAGGCATATGAGGATAATGCTACAATAAGAGATATAATTCTTCATGGAATGTCAAGTTCTGTGTTGGTGAAAGTCATGCATTTTCAAAAAACACATGAAGTCTTGAACAAGTTGAATAGAATGTATGAAGAGGATGGTAAAGAAGAAATGAAGGCATTGACTCATAAATAAGAAAGTGAATCTAAAAGTATGAGTACAAGTGAAGCCGCAAAAAGAAATGATGAAGAAGAAACATATACATCTAGATCGCAGGAGCCTAGTGAAGAGAAAGTTAATTCCTTAAGAAGATCAAGTAATGGCTTTGAGAAACATAGAGGTAATAACAATCATTTTGTTTCTAAATATTTTAATGATGAAGTAAATGATTGTGATAAAGAAATGAACAATAAAAATAATCTCCACACAAGAAGAGAAAGTGGGTCATCTGATGCAAATGGTGGATCAAATGATGAACATGGAAGTTTGTATGGAGTTGACCCATTTCCAATGAACTTTGATGAAGAGATTGAGAGGTTTGATAAAGATGAAGAAGCTGAAACATCTGGTGAAGAAGAAGAAGTGGACATTGAAGGTAAATTCATTTGTGCTCTAAATGAGATTAAAATTTTGAAGAAGGAGAATGAAGAACAAAAGCTGCATGCACAAAAAGGGATAGATAGACTAACTAAAAGCCTTGAAGATTATAACCAGATGATAGTTTCAAAAAAAAATTGAGGCAGCTAAAAGGACAAAACATTTAGTTAAATTTGAAATTAGTCTAAATCTAATTAGAGCAAGAAGCTAGAAGTAGAGATAGTTTCTCTAAGAAGAGATTATGAAACACCCAAGGAGTGGATTGATAAAGGTTTGAAGTTGAAGGGTTGCTTTAAGATACTTGATAAACTGGTTAGATCACAAAATCCATCAAAACCTAAAGAGAAGGCTGGCCTTGGATTTGAGAAAGGAATGAGTTCCACTACCTATAATTTTAGAAACTTATATGACAAATTTAGAGTAGAAGAAACTAGCTATACAAAGAAAGGGGAAACCTACACAAGTTGTCCCAAACAAAATACCTTTGGGAATAGAAGATCAAGAAAAGGAACTATTGAGATGAAGAAGAAAGTTGAAGAAGGAAAGTGACCTATTGCAAATAAGATAAATAATAATTATTCAATTCTTGTTCACCAAAAGAAGACCACAAAAAAGAAGATGTAGAAATCAGTTCCAAGGTATCGAAGAAAAAGAAAAAATATTATGGGAATTGATGCAAATGGAACCCCAAGGATAAGATATGCAAAGAAGTTAGATCAAAGAAGACCTTCTCATCCTATTTAGAGGAACACTATGACCAGGTACTCCCCATGTTTTAATGGTTGCTTCTATGCCTTTAATCAGTATGGTCATAGAGCTAGAGATTGTAGGGTTGCACCTAGTGGGAGCACAAAACATATGCATATAAATTCATTTTCTCCTATAAGGAATATGTATGTAGTATGCTACAATTGTGACAACTTTGGTTACATATCTAAAGATTGTAGATTAGATCATATCGGACCTATAGTACAAAGCAAGAGGAAGAATACAAGGAAGGATACATCTTCCAGAGTGAAAAATGGTTCACATACTTGTGTGAAGAAGGTAGGTGTGATTGAAAGGAAGTCAAACAAGGTCTAGAGAGAGAAAGACTGACAAGTAATGCTCCATTAGGCTACTTCTGCTTTACATCACTAATTTTTAGTGATAGGACATGAGTCCAGGGGGAGCTAAATTGATATTTCATTCATCCTAGAGTTGAAGAAGGAGATCTAGTTAGGTAAAATAAGTTTTAAAAATTTCTAATGACTTGATGATCATAGATTTATGGTCACATTCTTTCTGTTTGAAATTTTCTTCATAAGTTAAGATTATCAGCAAATAATGGATAGTTAGCTACAGCAATTGATATCAACATTTGGTATCAGTTATTATAGAAAAAGTGATGCAAATGCATTGTTAAGAGAAATGATCCTTGAATACAAGGAGAAGATATTTGTTTTATGGGGAGTTGCTATTGGTATCAAATCATTGTTATATTTGATATAGTGTAGTCTAGGAAATCATTTGGTACATAGATAAAAGTGAACAAATTCACAATTGGTATCAAATTGATAATTGGTATCAGGGCATGATATCACCAATTAATTTCTAGAATATATTTCAATTGGTATAGAGCATGAATCAGAATATCTACAATTGGTATCTAACATGATCATATCAAAGTATATAATGGAATTCCAACTAGTATCAGATACTTCTAATTGGTATAGGGAAGTTGAAGCATATGGTATTGTCATTGTAGTGAAAATTTTGAATGCAGCAATTGGCATGAGAGAAAAAAATTATTTTCAATTCGTATCAGTCAAAGTGGGAGAAAAGTCCCTTTGCCATTGCTAAGAAGAAGTGAAGGTTGCATTAGTATGGTGACCTATGATAAAGAAGAGGAGGAAGGATGAGAAAGTGCTCAAAATATTTGTGCATGGGAAATAACAAGTGAGAAATGCTCAAAGTAGAGCATAAGAGAGAAATGTGTGAAGATGATCATAAGGATGAGCAATGGAGAAGGTATGTCAGAGAAGGATCTTAGAGGATGGCTAGTCCCTTTGCATTGCTTTTCAAAGAGGGAGAATGCTTTCAAGAGGAGTGATCCTTTTGCCATTGATGTCAAAGTGGGAGAATGTTATGAAAATGCTCATAGTAGCATTGGAGAAAGTGACAATAGAAGGAGAAAGTAAATATGATACTGGTACAAATGTTGCATTGGTTAATTAGTATCATTGAGCATTTAAAGTTTCATCATCAATGACAAAGGGGGAGATTGTTGGAATATGTTGTAATTTATTTCAAAAGGGGATCAGAGGAGAAGCATGTTGATTTTGTGTAGAAGCACATAATGTTGGCATTAATATCAAAGTGTCATTGATGTCAAAAGAGTTTGGAGTTGATTATGCAAGGGAGATGTTGGCATGATGTTAGTTTAATGGTTTTCCTAGATGTTATGGAGATGCAGTGGATTTGGCTCTGAAAGTTATGGTATAGGATGTTGATGAAAGAAGCATGATTCTCCAAATGTTGCTAAGTTTCTTAGATGATGCATTATTGTTATACAAGATTAACATGAGATTGCAAAGGGTTCTTCCAAAAGAAAAAGGTGTAAACAGGATGCAGATTTGATATGTGCTTTTCAAGTGCATTCCATTGATGTGCTCTGCAAGTCGAGAAAGTGAAGGATGCACCCAAGAATGAATTATTTTTGCCTTCAGGTGTTTTAGGGTTTCTATCTTAAACTATAATAGGTTTATAGTCATGTCATCCTCAATATGTTCTTCTCTTTTGAAGTCGACTATCAATACCAGGTAACTGGTCACATAATTTACAACTTATTTCATTGAAATAATGAGGGTGATTGATCCCTCTACCTAGCATTCAACGCTACACATATCCAGTGGGTCAGGGTGATAGTTCAATATCAGCGAGAATCAAATGGAAATTTCTCTAATGGCCCAATGTTAACCTTGTTGATGTGACAATGCGTGATTGATGAAAGAATGGGAGATGTCTCTGACATGGTGATGTAGAAAGAAGGTTAAGCTTCATCGGCATGACAAGTGCATATCGGTGGGACTTGTCCTTGAGTCTCTTTGACAGCTTAAGATCTATATGTTAGCATGTCACAGATTTTCATAACTTAGTAACTTCTGACAATAGGTTCTAAAGTTTAGGTTTTTAGTGACTTGGCGATGGAGTGATAAATAGGAAGAAAGTGCTCCAAGGGGGACCCAACCATAGTGATGAGATGATAGAAGATGAAAAAGTAGACATGTGGCATGGCAAGACTGGATAAACAATAATCCACATCCTTGCTAAGGATTATGATGTAGTGACATGGCGATGAGGTGGACAAGTGACATCATCAATGGCCTTCATCAATGTGAATGATGGTTGTCGGAGAGACCTATTTGAATGTTTCTGCAATAGTCTGATATCTACTTGATCAGAGAGAGATATGTAGATTAGAGGGAGTTTCATGATTGTCTCTTCAAAAATCTAATGACCTTTCCATCAGTGAGACATTAGTAGTTCAACAGGATTTTGAAGCATGTCTCTTCAACATGGAGATGAGAGAATGGATGTCGATTGTGGGACACAATAAGGTGGACATGGTAGTGAGACCTGATGAGATGAGTATCAATGGTGTTGGTGAATAGTGACATTAGCAGGTGTATGTTGCACTTTCTCGCATACTCTACTAAGAATTTAGTGGGGTTTAATCAAGACTTGCAGGGCCAACAGAGAATGGTGAAGATTGATCCTTGAAGATTAGACGATGCTTATTGCAGAGTCTAGTGGGACAAGACCAAGTGAAAGGTGATGAAGTTGAGGATCATGTGCATCGATGGTACATTCAAAAATTGAATGAATGGATGACACATGGTAGAAAGCAATAGTGGTTGGTGACATATGGTCACATTCTGGCATGTGGACCACTTGTCTATAGCAGCAAATTGCATCGACATGTCAATTCCATATCAATGAGAGTGGAGTTGATGTCTCTTCAATAGCTCGATGTCTATCTCATCAGTGTGATATTGGTGTATCGGTAGGAGTCTAGAAGATGTTTATTCGATGGAGTGATAAGGTGATAAGCTAAGTGGGACCTGATAGGATTGTGATGATGGTGGATCATGACATAGGCCAATAGGTAATGAAGAGTGATTGCTCAATATGTTAATTTGTATTAGTGTTGCAAATTAGGTGATGATAACATGGAGGATAGATGACATGTGATGTCATGTAGATTTCAAAGTGAGATCAGTCTATCAGAGAGAGAAGTTAGCAAGTATCTTTGATGTAATGATGCACGATGGTCATAAGGCGACAGTCAATGGATGGATAAGATCGACAATGAAAATCTAAAAAATGTTAATTCAATGGTGGTAATTTAAAGGTGTTGAAAAGATCAATGGACAACTCACATCCTTGTTGTGAGTTCTATGGAAATTGGTAGATCCTTTGTATGGCAGGCAAGCAGTAGATCAAAGAGAATAGTGGATGTAGGTGAGACTATAGTGAATGTCTCTTCAACAAAGTGACATAATCAATACCCCCAAGATTGATGATTGTGATTTGAAAAACCCCTTATCTGATGGTTAGGGTTCAGTGAACGAGTATCAAAGGATCATAGCATGAAAGGAGAAGATTGATGACCAAAATTCAAAAGCGGATATCTGAAACAGCTATGACAGTGTGAACGAGAGTTTGGACTGGTAATTGACACTAAAGAAAGAATTTAATTGGTCAAACTACACCTGGGACCAATGAGAATAAAGATTTGATCTTGTAGGTAGAAAAATAGATTGAAAAAATGATCGAGATCTAAATTAGATCAAATGAACAGGAGAACTCATTTAATACATATCTAATTCTTAGGGTTTGATAGAGAGAATAAGGGAAAATTATCTGCACTAGAATTGAATGATTGGCAGCTTGATGCAAGATATGGTGATATCTAATCAGATGTCTTTATGATGAGTTGGACAGTGTATGTATGCATGTGGTTCAAGGTACATGTAGCTTGTTGGTGAAGTTTGCAAGCTCAGGAAACCCTAGCAGAAGGATTGAGGAGATCTAAATGGTGGTGAGAATCTCAAGGAAAATATTATTGATTAGTGGAGTTAAGAAAAAAAAAAACATAATCTTAGAATTTTCAATGTAGTTGCATTTACTATGAGTGTGAGAAATCTTCAAGTGCATAGAGTGTTGAATAGAGTAATGTATTGAGTTTACAGCAAATGCAGAGAGAAAAGAGAGTGTATAGTGGAGATGTGTGAGACACTATAGAAAGGGAAAGAGGTGTAGTGCGACCAGATAGAATAATAATTGTTCTATGTGCAGAGGAGAGTGCAAAGAAAGGGTGTGTTACTGAGAGTGAAGCATCAACAACAAAGTGTTAGTTGTAAAAAGTGCAATGATGTACTAAATGTAATGATGCATTATTGGTTTTGCATAACCAAATCTTATGCATACTTGAATTTGTAATCCCTCAGAAGTTGTTGCCTCATTGTACTGAGTTGTGGCTCAATTTAGGTGATTGTATTCTCCTTGGAGTTCTAGCTCCTAAACCAGGGTGTTGTATCATCCTTGAAGTTGTAGCTTCTAAAATAGATAGTTGATGCTTCCTTTGGTTGTAGCCCTAAAATATTTTAAAAGAGATTTCATTTGTGATGATGGATTTGAGCAATAGAATCAAGTATCCTTTTTCACTGTGGCTTTTCCCATCTTGGGTTTTACATGTACATATGGTGTTATGTTATGTTTTTTTGTGCATGCATATTTATTTCTTTGTATGTTTAGTATCTACACATTGGGTTGTTAAGAAAGTAATATGTATAAAAGTTTTGAGAGCTAATGTTTTAGTACCAACAATTCACCCCCCTTCTTAGTAGATCATTGTGTTTTAACAATTGGTATAAGATCCCTAGGTTCCCTAGGAGAAGCTTAATCAAATCAGGTAGATCTCGGTAGAGTGAACACAATGGTTAGTAAATAAATTTTACCTACATATGATGGACCTATCTTTGATGGATCAAGATATATTTTTTGGAGCTCATTGATAGAAGGGTATTTGTGATCCATAGGAATTGATGTTGGATGTCAATTGTAAATGTATATACATTTCCTGCTACATTTCCAATAACTAAAGCTAAAAGGAAGGCATATGAGATTAATTCTAGAACAAGAGATATAATTCTTCATGGATTGTCAAGCTCTATGTTGGTCAAAGTCATGCCTTGTCAAAAAACACATGAAGTCTTGAACAAGTTGAAGAGAATGTATGAAGAGGGTGGTAAAGAAGAAATGAAGTCATTGACTTAGAAATATGAAAGTGAATGTGAAATTTTGAGTACAAGTGAAGCTTCAACAAGAAATGATGAGGAAGGAATATCTACATCTAGATCACAAGAGCCCAGTGAAGAGAAAGCTAATTCCTTCAAAATATAAGGAGATGGCTTCAGGAAACATAGAGGTAATCACAATCATTTTGTTTCTTAATGTTTTTTGATGAAGTAAATGATTCTGATAAGGAACAGGATAGTAAAAATAATTTGCACACAAGAAGAGAAAGTGGGTCATCTAATACAAATGGTAGATTAGATGATGAACATGGAATTTTCTATGGGGTTGACCCATTTCCAAGGACCTCTGATGAATAAGTTGAAACCTCAAGTGAAGAATAAGAAGTGACCTTGAAGGTAAACACATTTGTGCTCTAAATGATATTAAAAGTTTGAGGAAGGAGAATGAATAACAAAAGGTGCATGCACAAAAAGAGATAGATAGACTAACTAAAAGCCTTTAAGATTCTAACCAAATGTTTTTATTTTTGAAAACACAAGTTGAGGAAGCTAAAATGACAAAATATGTAGCTAAACCTAAACTAAGATCTAAATCATATGAGAGCATGAAGCTAGAAGTAGAGATAGTTGCTCTGAGAAGAGATTGTGAAAAAGACAAGGAGTAGATTGATAAAGGTTTGAAGTTGAAGGGTGGCTCTGAGATACTTGATGAATTTGTTAGATCACAAAATCCATTAAAACCTAAAGAGAAGGTTGGCCTTGGATTTGAGAAAGGAATGATTTCCTCTACTTATACTTCTACAAACTTATATGACAAATTTAGAGTAGAAGAAAGTAGCTGCAAAAAGAAAGAGGATGCTTGCACAAGTTGTACCAAATAGAATACCTTTGGCAATAGAAGATCAAGAAAAGGAACAAATGAGATGAAGAAGAAATTTGAAGAAGGAAAGAGACCTATTGCAAAAAATAAAAAGAATAATTATTCAATTATTTCTTATGAGAATAAGATGACCATAATAGAGAAGATGAAGAAATCAGTTCCAAGGTATCAAAGAAAAAGACAAAACATTATGGGAGAGAATGTAAATGGAACCCAAAGGATAGGATATGCAAAGAATTTAGACCAAAGAAGACCTCATCCTATTCAAAGGAACACTACAACTAGGTAGTCATCATGTTTCAATGGTTTTTTCTATGCTTGTAATTAGTATGGTCATAGAGCTAGAGATTGTAGGGCTACACCTAATGGGAGCACAAAACATATGCGTATAAATTATTTTGCTCCTATAAGGAATATGCATGTAGTATGATACAAGTGAGACAACTTTGGTCACATAGCTAAATATTGAAGATTAGATCATGTAAGACCTGTAGTATAGAGAAAGAGGAAGAATACAAGGAAGGATACATCTTCCATAGTGAACAACGTGTTTGCAACAGAAGGGCAAACAATTGAGAGGGGGGGTGAATCAATTGTCATAGAAATTTAAACTTATTAAGATTATTAACCTTATTCTCAGATCTAATTAATAACCAAGAAAGCATAAATCATCAACACATCAGAAACACACATAACATCGATATTTTTTCCATGGAAACCCTATTAGGGGAAAAACCATGGTAGAGGTCTATCCACAAGATTATACCTTGTTAAAAGTATAAATAAATATAAATTTGGAATGCGCATGCATTCAGGCACACTGACTAGAGCTCACTGCTCAAATACAACAAGGCTTACTTCCCAAAGGAAGACACACTATCGTACAAAAACATTCGGATTACATCCACAAGATTTTGAACTAAGAAAATAACATCTACTAATGACTGATTACAGTTCTAGTTAAACACATGAACACTTCTTCACACTCTACCTCTTCCTTCGAATGATTAGGACATTATTCACACAGCTCATACACACACATTCCTTCAAATGGAGTAAACAAACACTTATATATATATATCCACAACAAGTGATTACTTCACTACATGTCGACTTGAACAAAATAATAAAACATATGCAAACTGTTCACCCAAAACAATAAATAATTTTTAATGTGAATCGACCAATGTTGGCCACAACATAATGAAGACCCAAAAAAATATCCTCAAACACAAAAATGCTTCAAAAAAATTTTCCTCAAACATCTGTAATAGGCTATATTCTCCTAGTCAGCCTTCTTGTACTGTTAAACAAAAAATCAATCAACCGGATCTTCTAACTTGAACACCAATTGATATGAGGCTCTAAGATTCAATGATAACATACTTCATACATCCAAATATATTCCCTGAGATCCACAACTCAAACTGATAATAGAAAGTTTGCATACAAATCAAAAAACACAACTCTGTCGGATGCTCTATTCTAGCATAATAGTTAATCACAAAACTTCAATCTAACTTCCAGTATGAACAAATACTGACATGCTGATTGAATCACTTACTAGGGTCTCCATCAATGGAAACACTAGATGACATGTGCAGTGTCTCTTGCCAACACAATGGTTCACATATTTGTGTGAAGAAGGTAGGTGTGACATAAAGGCAGTCAAAGAAGGTCTGGAGAGAGAAAGATTGGCAGGAAGTGCTCCATGAGGTTGCTTCTACTTTACATCACTAATTTGTAGTGATTGGACATGAGTCCGGGGGGGGCTAAATTGATATTTCATTCATCCCTAGAGTTGAAGAAGGAGATCAAGTCAGATAAAATAAGTCTTACAAATTTCTAATGACTTGATGGTTGCAGATTTATGGTCACATTCTTGCTATTTGAAATGCTCTCTAGAGGGTAGGAATATCAACAGATAGTGGATAGTTAGCTACAACAATTGATATCAACATTTGGTATCAGTTATTAAGGAAAAAGTGATGCAAATGCTCTATTAAGAGAAATTCTCCTTGACAACAAGGAGAAGATATTTGGGTATGTGCAGAATCAACATGGAAAAAATAGGCCCTTAAGTGGTAAAAAATTAAGAAAAATCAGAGTTAGGAAACTTGGCGTAAAAATTTGAATAAGTTATCTATATTATTTCAAAAATATGTAGGAATAGAATCTATATAAAATTGAATGTAGTTTCTAAACTTCTAGGTTTATTTAAAAAAAAAAATCTATTTGGTGAAAATTTGAAATTTCAATGCAGAGTACTTAAATTTTGGGAAAATATAAGTAGTTATTTATCTGACCACCCTAACCACATTAAAATGATAAAAAAAAATATATAATATTTTAGAGATAAGTAGAGGACTCATGTCCAGATGTGATGCATATTTTTTTGTAATTTTTTTCCAAGTAAATATTTAATTATGATTTTTTATTAAAATTTTGAAAAAATATAAAAACTTGGATGTGTGACCACCTTAACTTGGTCAAAACTTCATGAAATTCAATTTTCTTTTTTTAATCCTATAGTATGCAAAGCATAGAATGTGATGCATATTTTGGATTGAAAAAATGTGATACCATTTGAAAGCTATAAATGTTTTTGAATAAGCCTATAAATCAGGACTTTAGTCATAATTCAAATAGAAACTGAATAATAATAATTTATTAAATTCAAAGTAAAGCATAATTTATATTGCTGGAAAGCTGAGAATCTCCTTTAAAAACCCTTTTCATTTCATCAATTTTGGGTAAAAATAAAGTCGTCAGCCACATACCCTACAAATACCCATCATATTGCCACTTTTTGGCCCATCATGATCCTGCACATACCCATTTGTATTAGGGGGAGTTGTTATTGGTATCAAATCAATGTTATACTTGATATAGTGTAGTCCAATATATCATTTGGTGCATAGCACAAAGTGAAAAAATTCAAAATTGGTATCAAATTGATAATTGGTATCATGGCATGATATCACCAATAGATATCTAACTTGATCATATTAGACATGTAATGGTATTCCAATTTTCATTTAGATATTACTAATTGGTACAGGGAATTTGAAGCATATGGTATTACCATTTTAGTAAAAGGTCTGAATGTAGCAATTGGCATGAGAGAAAAACTTATTTTCAATTTGTATGAGACAAAGGGGGAGAAAGGTCTCTTTTCCATTTCTAAGAGGAAGTGAAAGTTGTAGCAGTATGGTGACCTATGATAAAGAAGAGGAGAAAGGATGAGAAAGTACTCAAAAGATTTGAGCATGGGAGACAAGAATTGAGCAATTCTCAAAGTAGAGCATAAGAGAGAAAGATGTGAAGATGCTCATAAGGATGAGCAAAGGAGAAGTATATCCAAGGAGGATATTCGAGGATAGCTAGACCCTTTGCACTGCTTATCAAATGGGGAGAAAGTCATGAAAATACTCAAAGAGGAGCATTGGAGAAAGCAACAATAGAAGGAGAAAGTAAATATGATACGGGTACAAATGTTTCATTGGTTAATTAGTATAATTGAACATTTAAATTTTTTTCATGAATAATAAAGGGGGAGATCATTAGAATATGTTGTCATTGATGTAAAAAGGGGATAGGAGGAGAAGCATGTTGATTTTGTGGAGAAGCACATAATGTTCTCATTAATGTCAAAGTTTCATTGATGTTAAAAGAGTTTGGATTTGATCATGCATGGAGATGTTGGCATGATGTTAGTTCAGTTGTGTCCCTAGATGTTATGGAGATGTAGTGGATCTAGCTCTGGAAGTTATGGTATAGGATGTTGATGAAAGAGGCATGAATCTACAAATGTTGCTAAGATTCTCAACCATTGTATTGTTGTCATGCAACATTAACATGAGGTTGTAGAGGGTTCTTCCAGAAGACAAAGGTGTAAACATGATGGATATTTGATATGTTCTTTTCAAGTGAATTCTAGTGATGTGATCTACAGGTCAAGAAAGTGAAGAATGGACCTAGGAATGAATTATTTCTGCCTTCAGATGTTTTAGGATTTATCTCTTAAACCCTAATAGGTTTACAGTCATGACGTCCCCAATATTTTCTTCTATTTTGAAGTTGACTATCAATAGTAGGTAATTGATCAAATAAGTTACAACTTATGTCATTGAAATCATGAGGGTGACTGGTCCCTCTGCCTAGTACTCAATCTTATAGATATCTAGTGTGTGAAGGTGACAGTTCAATATTGGTAGGAGTCAAGTAGGAATTTCTCTAATGGCCTGATGGTCACCTTGTTGATGTGACAACTTGTGATTAACAAAAGAATGGGAGATATCTCTTCGACATGGTGATGTATAAAGCAGGTTAAACTTCATTGGCATGATAAGTGCATATCAGTCAGACTTGTCTTGGAGTCTCTTCAATGGCCCGATATCTATATGTCAGTGTGTCATAGGTTTTCATAACTTAGTAAAATATGACAAGAGGTTCTAAAGTTCAGGTTTTAAGCAACTTGGTGATGGAGTGATAAGGAGTAAGGAAGTGCTTTGAGTGGGACCCAGCCATAATGATGAGATGATAGAAGATGAAAAAGCATACATGTGGCATGATGAGACTGGATAAATGGTAATCCACATCCTTTTTGTGGATTATGATGTAGTGACATGGTAATAAGGTGGACAAGTGACATCATCAATGGCCTTCATCGGCATGTCTGATGGTCATCAGTGAGACCTGTTTGAATTTTTCTTTGATATTCTAATATGTGCTTGATCAGAGACAAAGATGTAGATTAGAAGGAGTTTTTTTATTATCTCTTTGCCAATATGATGACCTTTGTATGAGTGAGACACCAGTAGGTTGACAATAATTTGAAGCATGTCTCTTTGACATGGTGATGAGAGAATGGATGTCGACTATAGGATCCAGTAAAGTGGACGTGGCAATGAGACCTGATGAGATGATAATTGATGGTGTTGGTGGTTAGTGACGTTTGGTGACATCAGAAGGTGTATATGTGGCAGTTTTCCACATACCCCACTGAGAATTTAGTGGGGCCCAATTAGGACCCATAGGGATAGCAGGGAACAATGAAGATTGATCATTGGAGATTGAACAATGCTTGTTGTAGAGTCTGGTGGGTCTAGACTAAGTGAAAAGTGACAAATTTGATGATCATGTGCATTGATGGTACAATCAAAAAGTGAATGAATGGATGAAATGTGGAAAAAAGTGATAGTGGATGGTGACATGTGGTGACACATAGGCATCGGGACCATTTTTCTACAAAAACAAATGGTATATGCATGACAATTCCATATCAATGAGAGTTGAGTTAATGTCTCTTTGATAGCTCAATGGCTATCTCATCGGTGTGACATTGGTGTATTGGTAGGAGTTTGAAAGATGTCTCTTCGATGAAGCAATAAGGAAATAAGCTAAGTGGGACCTGATAGAATGGTGATGATGTGGCTCATGATGAAGGCCGATAGGAGGCAAAGAGATATTTCTCAATATGCTAATTCACATTGGTGTTGTGAATAAGGTGGAAATGACATGGAGGATAGATGACATGTGAGCTTGTGCAGATGTTGAAGTGAGATTAGTCTATCGAAGAGAGATGTTAGCAACTATCTTCGATGTAATGATGCACAATGGTCATAAGGTGATAGTCAATGGATCAACTATCGAAAGTGTGAGCTTGTCTGGTGGTGTTGTCATTAATGTTTTCATTGATGTCAACACTATTCAATATGTTGCAGATTGTACATGTATGGTTGAGATGCTGTTGAGATGTGGAGCTATCTTTATGGTGTTGCAAATATGTTGGTTTGATGAGTTTCCAAGTGTTTTTGAGAAAATTAATAAAGAAGAGAAGTCAGAGTGTTCAGTGTGTTTAGTGTGTGCTCTGGTACGTTCTTTGCATTTCTCCTAAGTTGATCCTATGTCTGTGCAGATCTGAAGGCCTGTTAATGATGATATAGTCTGAGTTTCAATTTTTGGTGAGATGGTATGTGAAAGCTATGTCCTCTGTTTTGTGTGTTCCTTTTCCAGAGTAAGTGTTCTGTGGACTGGGAGAAATATTTTTTCTCTACATTTCTCCACTACTTTGTTTTAAATCATGTGGATTTGGTAGATGTCTTTTAAAGGTCTTTCCTATGCTTTGGCAAAGAGGATCAGAGTTTTGTGATCCGTAAATCATGTTTTATAATTTTTGTGTGTATCTGCATAGCCCAAATTGATTGGTGAAAGTAGTTCAATGTTTGAAGCCTATTGTTTTTGCTATAGATGTATCTAGAAGATTTTGAGATATATTCTCATGCATAATGAAGCATGTTGCATCGTCCACGTGTCATCTTCTTGTTGGGAAGCATGCACATCATTCACAATTTGTGTTTTCATTAGGTTTGGCCAACCTAGTGTTTACACTTCATTTAGAGAATAAAATTTAATTGAGGAAGCGTGTATAAGATTTAAGAATATTATTTTTATGTCTTTATTGGTCCACTCTTATTCCTTTCCACCATAGGAATTTAGAGTTTTCGACCTAATTTGAATTTATGAAATGATGTATTCTGGCCGACCTTGGTAAATGTTTCTAAGGTTGAGAATGGTATAAAAGCAAGGAAAATTGTAAAGAATTGGATGACAGTGTGATGCAAAGTGATGAAAGTGTGCCAAAAATCAGAAGAGTAAAAGTGTGTGTGAGTGAGGTGTGAGATTTTTTTCAGTGTGTTGAAGGCAGTGAATTGAATGTTTCTGTAATCTTGTGAATGTTCTTTAATTTTTGTGGTGGATCTTTTGTTCTCTTTTGTATCTATAGGAAGTGAGCCTCCCTATTAGATAGTGAGTCCTTTGTAGGAAGTGATCCTTTGTACTTGGATAGTGAGTACTCTTTTGGGTAGTGAGCTTTTGTATTCACTTTATAATCTTTATATATTGTGAGTTAACCCTCACCGTGGTTTTTCCCTTATTGGATTTTCAACATAAAAATCCAGTGTTCATTGTGTTGATTTACTTTCTGTTATATGTGTTTCATGCTCATACTTAATAACAAAATAAGTGATAAAGTTTTAAGTTTTAATTTGAGTGACAACTAGTTCACCCCCCCGCCCTCTCTTAGTTGTCCTCCATCTATTTAACAATTGGTATTAGAGCCCTAGTTCCTTACTATAGAGCTTAATTTCTTAAGGAAGGTTCAATGGTGCACAAGTTATCAATCCCTATGTTTGATGGAACTAACTACAAATATTGGAAGGGGAATATGAGGATATATTATCTCTGTTGATTTCAAGACCTGGAAGGCTGTTGAGAATACGTATACACTTCTGTCTGGTGGTGTTAATATTGCATATGAGATCTCTACTTATGAAGAAAAGGAGAGGGTGAAGTATGTGATTTTTTGTGGTTTATCAAAAAATGAGTGTATCAAGGTTAATTCTTTGGACATTGCATATGATGTCTAGAAGAAGCTATAAGACGTGTATGAAGGGAATGAAAAAATGAAATTGACAAAGAGACTAGTAGAAAAGCATAGATTTGTGAACTTGAAAATGGAAGATGGTGAAGAATTTACAAGTTTCCTTCATAGGGTTGAATAGATTTCAAAAGATGATAGAAATTAAGGAGGAAAGATAGTAGATGAAGACATAATAGAGAAGATCTTGATCACCCTACCAAACTGCTACAATGATAAGATCTCGGTGATTGAAGAAATGTATGACCATAAGAAGTACACCTTGGAACACTTGTTCAACACCTTGCAAGTATTTGAATTGAGAAAGTTCTAGAAAGATGACAATATAGAAGGAAAGACAAAAACAACATTTAAATCAATGAATATTGAGGAGGAACTAGATAATGATGATGATGAGTTGGAAGCTAACTTAACCAGGAAGTTCAAGAAAGGTACTAGAAAGTATAAAGGTATGTCTCCCTTTAAATGCTTTAGTTGTGGTAATATTGGTCATTATGCTTCAAGATGTCCGAAGAGGGATGCACATAAAAATAACAAGGATTATAAGGATAAGGATAAGAAGTATAAGAACTATAAGAAGTTGTACTATGTTAAGGAAGAGGTAGTTATTTCTAATGACGAATCTGAGAATGAGGCTGATGATAGTGAATTCTTATTCTTAGCTTTGGAAAATAAATATGTATCCACTAACCCTGGAAAATGTGTAAGTAAGAAACCTCTGGAAGTTAAGAAGAATAGGATGGAAGGTACTCTGGTTACCACATTTTATGGAAGAAAAGATGAAGACTAATGGGTAATTGAAATTGGATGTTCAAATCACATGACTAGAGAAAAGAGTAAGTTCACTAAACGTGAAAAATATGATGGTGGGTTAGTCATGTTCGATGATGATTTAGGAGCTAAGATCTGTGGTAAAGGTTCAATTAGTTTTGATGTAGTCCATAGTACTGATGATGTATATTATGTGAAGGGTTTGAGGCATAATATTTTGAGTGTTGGTCAAATGTGTAGCAATGGCTCTAAGCTTGTGTTTCAGAACAATGCCTGTGAAATCATAAAACAATCAAGAAATAGAGATATGATTGTTGCTGGAAGAAGAACTCATGGAAACTTCTATCAGCTGAAAGGAGTTGATGGTTATTTTCTTGTATCTTAGAGCAATGAAAGTTGGTTATGGCACTAGAGAATGGGACATGTGAATTTTGATAATCTTGTCAAGATTAGTAAAAAGGAAATAGTTCAAGGATTGCCTAGAATCACAAGACCTACTAATTCTATTTGCATAAGTTGTCAACTGGGGAAGCATACAAGATGTAGCTTTAAAGGAAAAGAATATTATACTACCGGTATGCTGGAGTTGGTACATACTAATCTTTTTGGTCTGACTAAGATTGGAAGCCTAAGTGGTGATAGATATTTCATGTTGCTTATTGATGATTAGACCCGAATGACATGGGTTGCTTTTCTCAGAGAAAAGAATCAAGCCCTAGATAGGTTTAAAGTATTCAAAGCAAGAGTAGAGAATCAAGTAAATTTGAAAGTTAAATGTTTAAGACTAGATAGAGGTGGTGAATTCACTTCTGGTGAATTTAATGCATTATGTGAGATGGATGGCATAAAAATATAGTATTCTACTTTGAGAACCCCACAATAGAATCAAGTAGTTGAAAGGAAAAATAGGATAGTATAGGAAGCTACTAGAACAATGATGAAAGAATCTAATGTACCAGATGTATATTGGAGAGAAGCAATACATATTGTTGTTTATGTTCTTAATATAGTTTAGATCAGACACAACAACACAAGTACACCTTTTGAGTTATGGACTGGTGAGATTCCTATTGTGAAATATTTCAAGGTATTTGGAAGCAAATGCTATATTAAAAGAGATGATGAAAATCTTGGAAATTTTGATGCTAGATGTGATGAAGGAATATTTCTTGGATACTCTACCACTACCAAGGCATACAGATGCTTTAACAAAAGATTAAGGAAGATCATTGAAAGTGCTAATGTGAATGTTGATGAAGACATACACATACCTATTGAGATAAGTGAAGTTGAACCTGATGATCCTATCTGTGGACAACTACCCAAAGAAAATAAGGAGAAGGAAGAAGAAGCAGAAAAAGAAGAAGAAGAATAAGTAGAAGAAGAAGAAGAAGAAAATGAACCAAAACCTAAGTGCTAGGACTCCTAAATATGTATAGAAGAATCATCCAGAAGATTAGATAATTGGAGACAAGATTGAAGGTGTAAAGACAAGAAGCAGAGTTGCAGCTAAGGTAAATTTCTGTTTACTCTCTAAAATAGAACCTAAATATATAAAAGAAGCATGTGAAGATGAATTTTTTATGAGAGCTATGAAATATGAATTGCAGCAAATAGAGAAGAATAAGACATGGGAAATAGTCCCTAGACATGTGAACATGAATGTGATTGGCTCACAATGGGTGTTTTGAAAAAAACTCAATGAAAATGGAGTAGTAAGAAATAAGGCAAGATTGGTATGTAAAGGATATTCACAAGTTGAAGGAATAGATTTTGAGGAAACATTTTCTCATGTGGCTAGAATGGAAGCTATTAGAATTTTTTTAGCATTTTTTGCACATAAGGACTTCAAAGTATATCAGATGGATGTTAAATCAACCATTCTGAAAGAGGTTTAGAGTTGGTGATTCAAAAATCATGTTTTTTTTTTTGTGTGTTTGTACAACTCAGATTGACTGGTGAAAGGTGTTCAATGTTTGAAGCCTGTTGTTTTTGTTGCGGATGTATCTAGAAGATTCTGAGATGTATTCTCATGCATAATGAAGCATGTTGCATCATTTGTGTTTCATCTTCTTGTTGGGAAGTGTGTGCATCATTGATGATTTGTGTTTTCATTAGGTTTGGTCGACCTAGTGTTTACACTTCATTCGAAGAATAAAATTTAATTGAGAAAGCATGTAGAAGATTCAAGAATATTATTTTTATGTCTTTATTGGTCCACTCTTATTCAATGCCACTGCGGGAATTTAAATTTGTTGACCTAATTTTAATTTATGAAACTGTGTATTTTGGCTGACCTTGGTAAATGTTTCTAAGGTTGAGAATGGTATAAAATCAAGGTGAGTTGTGAAGAATTGGATGAAGGTGTGATGCAAAGTGACAAAAGTGTGCCAAAAATCATAAGAGAAGAAGTGTGTGTGAGTGAGGTGTGATAGAAGTTTTTTTAGTGTGTTGAAGGTAGTGAATTGAAGGTTTCTATAATCCAGCAAATGTGCTCTAATTGTTGTGGTGGATCTTTTGTTCTCTTTTGTATCTATAGGCAGCGAGCCTCCCTATTAGACAATGAGTCCTTTGTAGGAAATTATCCTTTGTACTTGGATAGTGACTCCTCTTTTGGGAAATGAGCCCTTGGTATTGAGCCTTTGTATTCAATTTATAATCTTTATATTTTGAAATAACCCTCATAGTGGTTTTTACCTTATTGATTTTTCCATGTAAAAATCTAGTGTTCATTGTGTTGATTTACTTTTTGTTATCTACGTTTCATGCTCATACTCAATAACAGAATAAGTGATAAATTTTTAAGTTTGAATTTGAGTGACAACTGATTCACCCCCCTCTCACAATTGACCTGTTCCTGTTTAACATGGAAAAGATCAATAACACAAATCTAAAGAATGATAATTTGATGGTGGTAATTTTAAGGTGCTAACAAGATCAATGGACAACTCACATCCTTGTTTGTGAGTTGTGTGGGGATCAATAGACTTTGCATATGTCAAGAAAGTAGCATATCAAAGAGAATGGTAGACAATAGGTGAGACTATAGTGAATTTCTCTTCAATAGAGCGACATGATGAATACCCCCAAGATTGACAATGGTGATTTGAATGACCGTTTATCTTGAATGACTGTTTATCTAACAGTTAGGGTTCATTGAATGAGGAATGAAGGATCATGGCGTGAAAGGGGAAGATCAACATCCATAATTAGAAAACGGACATCAGAAATGACTATGATAGTCTAAACAAGGTTTTGGAATGTAACCAACACTGGAGAAAGAATTTAATTGGCCTAAGTACACCTGCGACCAATGAAAATAAATATTTGATCTTCTAGGCAATGGAATAGATTGCAAAGATGATCAAGATCAAAATCAAATAAAATGAACATAACTCATTTAATACATATCTAATTCTTAGGGTTTGATATAGAGAATAAAGGAAAATTCTTAGCACCAAAATTGAATGATGGGATGCTCAATGCAAGATATGGTGCTATCTGATCAGATGTATTTATGATGGGTTGGATAGTGTGTGTGTGTGGCTTGAGGTATAGGTAGCTTGATAGTGAAGTTTTCAAGCTAAGGAAACCCTAGCAAAAGAATGGAGATATGAATGGTGGTGAGAATCTCAAGGAATAGATTTATGATTAATGGAGTTAAGAAGAAAAAAGAAGATAATCTAAGAATTGTTGATGTAGTTGCATCAGATGTGAGTGCGAGAATTTTGCAAGTGCACATAGTGCTGAAGAGATTTATGTATTGTTGAGTGTGCAATAAATGCACAAAGAGAAGAGAGTGTATAGTGTAGGTGTGTGAGACACTATAGAAAGGGAAATAGGTGTAGTGCACCATGATAGAATAGTGATTATTCTATGTGTAGAGGAGAGTGCACAGCAAGGGCGTGTTGCTGAGATTGCAGCTTCATTAGTAGAGTGTGAGTTGTAGAAAGTGAAACAATGCATTGAATGTAATGATGAATTATATGTTTTGTAGAACATAATCTTTTGCTTACTTGAATTTTTAATCCTTCAGAGGCTGTTGCCTCATTGTACTGAGTTGTGGCTCAGTTTAGGGGATTGTAGTCTCCTTTGAGTTCTAGCTCCTAAACCAGGGTGTTCTAGCATCCTTGAAGTTGTAGCTTCTAAATTAGGTTGTTGATGCTTCCTTGGGTTGTAGCCCTAAAATATTGTAACAAATATTTCATTTATGACATTGGATTTGAGCAGTAGACTCAAGCAACCTTTGTCATCATGGTTTTTCCCATCGTGGGATTTCCATGTACATATGGTGTTATGTGATGTTTTTATGTGCATGCATATTTATGTCTCTTTATCTTTAGTATCTACAAATTGGGTGGTTAAGGAAGTAATCTGAACAAAAATTTTGAGAGCTAAATTTATAGTATCTAATGATTCACCCCCCTCTTAGTAGATCATTGTGTTTCAAAAATTGGTATCAGAGACTTGATTCCCTAGGAGAAGCTTAATCAACTCAGGTAGATCTTGGTAGAGTGAACACAATGGTTAGTCAAGAAATTTCATTGCATATGATGGACCTATCTTTCATGGATCAAGATATATTTTTTGGAGCTCATTGATGGAAGAATATTTGGGATCCATAGGATTTGATGTTTGGATGTTAGTTGTAAATGGATATATAGTTCCTGCTACATCTCCAATAACTGAAGTTGAAATGAAGACATATGAGGATAATGCTACAACAAGAGATATAATTCTTCATGGATTGTCAAGGACTGTGTTGGACAAAGCCTTGCATTGTCAAACAACACATGAAGTCTTGAACAAGTTTAAGAGAATGTATGAAGATGATGGTAAAGAAGAAATGAAGGAATTGACTCAAAAATATGAAAGTGAACTTGAAATTCTGAGTACAAGTGAAGCCGCAACATGAAATGATGAAGAAGAAACATCTACATCTAGATCACAAGAGAACATCAAAGAGAAAGTTGATACCTTTGTAAGATCAAGAAATGGCTTCGAGAAACATAGATGAAATCACAATCATTTTGTTTCTAAATGTTTTTATGATGAAGTAAATGATTTTGATAAGGAAAAGGATAGTAAAAATAATCTTCCCATAAGAAGAGAAAGTGGGTCATGTGATGCAAATGGCAGATCAAATGATGAACTTGGAAGTTTCTATGGGGTTTACAAATTTCCAATGACCTCTAATGAAGAGATTGAGAGGTATGATAAAGATGAAGAAGTTGAAACCTCTAGTCAAGAAGAAGTGGACTTTGAAGGTAGACTCATTTCTGCTCTAAATGAGATTAAAAGTTTGAAGGAGAATGAAGAACAAAAGGTACATGCACAGAAAGAGATAGATAGACTAACTAAAAGCCTTGAATATTTTAACCAAATGGTAGTTAGTTTTAAAACACAACTAGAGGAAGCTAAAAAGACAAAAGATGTAGTTAAATCTAAACTATAGTGTAAATCAGATGAGAGCATGAAGCCAGAAGCAAAGATAGTTGCTCTGTGAAGAGATTTTGAAAAAGACAAGGAGCGTATTGATAATGCTTTGAAGTTGAAGGGTGGCTCTGAGATACTTGATGAATTGGTTAGATCAAAAAATCCATCAAAACCTAAAGATAAGATAGGCCTTGTATTTGAGAAAGAAATGAGTTCATCTACCTATACTTCTGCAAACTTTAAAGATAGATTTATAGCAAAAGAAAGTAGCTACACAAAGAAAGAGGAATCCAACAGAAGTTGTCCCAAAAAAAATACCTTTGGGAATAGAAGATCAAGAAAAGGCACTGCTAAGATGAAGAAGAAAGTCAAAGAAGGAAAGGGACCTATTGCAAACAAGAAAAAGAATAATTATTCAATTCTTTCTTACTAGAAGAAGATAAAGAAATCAGTTCCAAGGTATCAAACAAAAAGAAAAAACATTATGGGAGCTGATGCAAATGGAACCCCAAGGATGAGATATGCAAAGAAGTCAGATCAAAGAAGACCTTATCATCCTATTCAAAGGAACACTATGAATAGGTACTCCCCATGTTTTAATGGTTGCTACTATGCTTGTAATCAGTATCATCATAGAGCTAATGATTATAGGGCTGCATCTAATGGGAGCACAAAACATATGCATATAAATTCATTTTCTCCTGTAAGGAATATGTATGTAGTATGCTACAAGTGTGACAACTTTGGTCACATAGTTAAAGATTGAAGATTAGATCATATAAGACCTGTAGTACAGAGCAAGAGGAAGAATACAAGGAAGGATACATCTTCTAGAGTGAACAATGGCTCACATACTTGTGTGAAGAAGGTAGGTGTGGCAAAAAGGTAGTCAAAGAATGTCTAGAGAGAGAAAGACTAGCACACAACACTTCATGAGGTTGCTTCTTCTTTACATCACTAATTTTTAGTGATAGGACATGATTCCAAAGGGAGCTAAATTGATATTTCATTCATCCCTAGAGTTGAAGAAGGAGATCAAGTCAGGTAAAATAAGTTTTACAAATTTTTAGTGACTTGATGGTTGTGGATTTATGGTCACATTCTTGATGTTTAAAATGCTCTTCAAAGGGTAAGAATATTAGTAGATAGTGGATAGTGGATAGTTAGCTGTAATAATTGATATCAAAATTTGGTATCAGTTATTAAAGAAAAAGTAATGCAAATTCTTTGTTAAGAGAAATGCTCCTTGACTACAAGGAAAAGATATTTGTATTAGGGGGATTTTCTATTGGTATCAAATAAATGTTATACTTAATACATTGCGTTCCAGGATATCATTTGTTACATAGCAAAAAGTGAACACATTTACAATTGATATCATATTGATAATCGGTATCAAGTCTTGATATCACCAATTGATGTTTGGAATATATTTCGATTGGTACAAAGCATGAATTGGAATATCTACAACTGGTATCTGACCTGGTCATATCAGAGCATGTAATGGCATTCCAACTAGCATCAAATATTGTTAATTGGTATAGGGTAGTTGAAGCATATGGTATTGCAATTGCACTAAAAATTTTGAATACAACAATTGACATGAGAGAAAAAAATGTTTTCAATTCATATCAGTCAAAGGGGGGGGAAAGTCCCTTTTCCATTGCTAAGAAGAAGTGAAGGCTACAAAAGTATGGTGACCTGTGATAAAGAAGAGGAGAAAGGATGACCAAATGCTCGAAATATTTGAGAATGGGAGACAAGATTTGAGAAATGCTCAAAGTAGACTATAAGAGAGAAAGATGTGAAGATGCTCATAAGGGTGAGAAAAGGAAAAGGTATGTCCAAGGAGGATATTAGAGGAAAGCTAGACCCTTTTCATTGCTTTTCAAAGGGGGGGAATGCTTTGAAGAGGAGTGATCCCTTTTCCATTGATTTCAAAGGGGGAGAAAGTCATGCAAATACTCAAAGAGGAGCATTGGAGAAAGAAACAATAGAAGGAGAAAGTAAATATGATAGTGCTTGCATTGGTTAATTAGTATCATTGAGAATTTAAAGTTTAGCCTATTAGCTCTCAAAAACACAAGAAAGATGCCTCAAGAGGCTGCTAATCTCTTGATACGTTTCAGGGTAACAAACAAGGTCAAGAGAACTCAACCTTCTACTCTTCAGGTGCTACTAAACCTAGGCGGGTGTACCTTTCTGAATGAGGTAGACTTTATGTACTTATGATTATCTTTCATTCAGTGATTTGTCCACAATGGCAGATGGAAGTGAACAAATGAAATCAAACTTGATAGCAATAGCAATCTTCTGATCTAAATCCTGAAATGCTTAATTAACAGATATAAAGAAACTGAATGAGTTCAAAATGATGAAGTTCAGAGACCAGTGCCTTATTGGGTATGCAGAGTCAAATGAAATCAATATGAGCAACACTTCTCTGGAGAAAACTCAAATTATCTGGCATATATTTTGTTTACAACTTGTATAAACATGCAATACTGTAACTACTAAGATCTACTTTAATAATCCAGATGAAACTCTCTGATTAAGTTATGATCAACTAAAAGGATTTAATATTTACTTGAAAGAACCAATTGATTAATCACACAGATACATCAAATGTGCATTGATAAATTGAACATAAACTTGTTATGTCAATTTAAACAACCAGAAAGCATCAATCTTGGAGACAACTTAGCAATATTTTTCATTGAATTCAATAGATAATTGACATTAGAAATGTGCAGCAACATCAATTGACTTTCATAAATACCTCCATTTTGAAAATATGCACCATAGTCTCTGATCTGATAAATTTATTGTACTGTATCCATCTAATTTGCCTACTGTATATCGAATAAATGATAGTTGATGATGATTTTACAATTACAAAATGCCTATTTATACACCAGCATCAACAAAAATATCATATTGAGATCCCATGTCGGCCTTCCACATAATTCAGTCTCAAATCATGTTGGCCAACAATGATCTTCAAACATATACATGTCAGCCACAGTATTTGAATTTCTATTATTCATCAGTGAAATAGTCGGCGAGATAATCCAATAGTTATGCCGAAGGAAATTCAATTGTTAATCACTCCATGGTGTTATTTTCCTTCATCATGACTTGTCTGAGTCGGGGAAACATCATACAAATTACATTATTTTTCAACGAGAGCCCCCACGATCAAACTGTATGTCGCTATAATATATTGCTTGTTACACCGAAGACAAGAAGCATCCACATGTTCCCTTTGTGTTTTGTTGTACCTCAATGATATCGGGGAGACGTCATGTAGACAAGCCTTTGTTTTGCCAAGAGCCCCCGTGATCAAATTTGTTGTTGTAACATATCGCTCTCAAGAAGACCTTTCATAGAGTACACTATGTTACACCAAAATTCATCGTCCATTCTGAGTTGCTGAGACAAAAGCACACTCTCGCCAACAAGGTCCTTCACTATTTTCCATTGACAAGACTGAAGGTCACTTGCCGAGACCTCTTGTTGAAAATCTTAACTCATACTGATATCGCATCCCTTTATGTTGTCAGTTGGTGAGATACAACTAACCTCTCACTGAAAGCCATTTGAGAGAAACCCTTTATGCTCCATCGGTGAGACATATACACTTTGTTGTGACCACACACTAAAGACCCTATGTTTGGCCGAAGCGAAACCTCATATGTGATGTTGGCGAGACCGAAGGTCACTCGCTGGGATCTCATCTCGATAGCTCCAACTCTTACCGATATGTATCCACCACCACCGATCGGTGAGACAAAAAATACTCGCCAAGACATAATACTGATACCGCTTAGTGCTCACTGATGAACCACTCCATGCATTAGTTGGGGAGACATATTGAATTTGATGAAACATCATCCTGACAGTATAACTCTTGCCAATGTGATTCCTCCACTGTCACCGAAACAATGCAAATGTCTTGTCGAAAGCCGTATGTATTCAAACCTCGATTGCTATGACATCAAATGTGTCTTGCTGATAGGAAACACAGACTCATGTTAGCAGAAAATGCAAAATAGGTTGGGGAGACAATGGTATTCTCATGCCGATACGGACAATGATGTGAAAAGTGTAGGACTCGATAGATTTATGGGATAAATATAGGCCAAAATGCAAGTAAAATGTCATGATGGAAAGCCCTTGTGCTTATGATGAGGAGCTATATGGAAACTTAGGAGTATGAAAAATATGTAAAATCATCAAATTTTAACAGTTCCAACATAGCCATCAATGACAAAGGGAGATATTGTTGGACTATGTTGTCATTGATGTCAAAAGGGGATTAGAGGTGAGGTGTGTTATTCTATGTAGAAGCACATAATGTTGGCATTAATGTCAAAGTTTCATTGATGTCAAAAGAGTGTGGAGTTGATCATGCAAGGGAGATGTTTACATGATGTTAGTTCAGTGTTGTGCCTAGATGTTATGGAGATATAGTGGAGTTGGCTCTAGAAGTTATGGTACAAGATGCTGATGAGAGAAGCATGATTCTGCAAATGTTGCTAAGTTTCTCATATGTTGCATTTTTGTCATATAACATTAACATGAGGTTGTAGAGGGTTCTTCCAAAAGGAAAAGGTGTAAATAGGATGTAGATTTGATATGTGTTTTTTGAGTGTATTCTAGTGATGTGCTCTGCAAGTCAAGAAAGTGAAGGATGCACCCAAGAATGAATTATTTCTACCTTCAAGTGTTTTAAGGTTTATCTCTTAAACCCTAATAGGTCTATAGTCATGGCATCCTTAATATGTTCTTCTATTTTGAAGTTGACTATCAATAGTAGGTAACCAGTCACATAAGTTACAACTTATGTTGTTAAAATCATGAGGGTAACCAATCCCCCTACCTAGTGCTCAAGGTTACACATATCTAGTGGGTCAAGGTGGCAGTTCAATATCAGCAAGAATAAAATAGGAGTTTCTCCAATGGCCCGAAGGTCACCTTGTCGATGTGACAATGCACGATCAACAAAATAATGGGAGATGTCTCTTCAACATGGTGATGTAGAAAGAAAGTTAAGCTTCATCGGTGTGACAAGTGCATATCAGTGGGACTTGTCTTGGAGTATCTTCGATGGTCAAATATATATATGTTAGTGTGTCATAGGTTTTCATAGCTTAGTAACCTCCTACAAGAGGTTCTAATGTTCCAATTTTTAGCGACTTGGTGATGGAGCGATAAGGAGGAAGGAAGCACTCAAAGTGGGACGCAACCAAAATGATGAGATGATAGAAGATGTTAAAGCAGACATGTGGCATGACAAGAATTTATAAATGGTAATCCACATCCTTCTTATGGATTATGATGTAGTGACATGGCAATGAGGTGGACAAGTGACATCATCAATGGCCTTCATTGGCATGATTGATGTTCGTCGGTGAGACCTGTTCAAATGTTTATTTGATAGTTTGATATGCACTTGATCATAGAGAGAGATGTAGTATAGAGGGAGTTTCATGATTGTCTCCTTGACAATCCAATAAAATTTCCATTAGTAAGACATTAGTAGTTCGGTAGGACTTTGAAGCATGTCTCTTTTACATGGCGATGAGAGAATGGATGCCAGCTGTGGGACCCAGTAAAGTGGACATGGCAATGAGAATTGATGAGATGAGAATCAATGGCGTATGCAGACAGTAATGTTTGGCGACATTAGTAGGTGTATTTGTGGTTGTCTGCATACCCCACTTAGAATTCAATGAGCCTAATGAAGACCCACAAAGCTAGCAGGAAATGGTGAAGATTGATCCTTGGAGATTAGATGATGCTTATTACAGAGTCTAGTGGGACCAGACTAAGTAAAAGGTGACAAAGTTAAGGATCATGTGCATCGATGGTATAGTTAGAAAGTGAATGAAAGGATGACACATGGAAGAAAATGATAGTGGATGGTGACATGTGGTGACACGCTGGCATGGGGACCACTTGTTTACAGTAGCAAATGGTATCGTTGTGACAATGTCATATCGATGAGAGTGGAGTTGATGTCTCTTCAATAGCTCGATGGATATCTCATCAGTGTGTCATGTGTGTATTAGTAGGAGTCTGGAAGATGTATCTTCAACGAAGCGATAAGGTGATAAGCTAAGTGGGGCCCAATAGAATGGTGATGATGGTGGATTGTGACAAAGGATGACATGTGGCAAATATTGATTTCTCAATATGCTATTTCGCATTGGTGTTGTTAATTAGGTGGCGATGACATGGAGGATAGATGACATGTGAGCCCCTGCAGATGTCAAAGTGACATCAGTCTATCAAAGAGAGAAGTTATCAAGTCTCTTTGATGTAATGATGCACAATGGTCATAAGGTGACAATCAATGGATGGAAAATTTTGAAAACATAAATATGAAGAATGCTAATTCGATGGTGGTAATTTAAAGGTGTTGAAAAGATTAATGGACAACTCACCTCCTTGTTGTGAGTTGTGTGGAAATTGATAGACCCTCCATATGACAAGCAAGTAGCAGATCAAAGAGAATGGTGGACGTAGGTGAGACTGTAGTGAATGTCTCTTCGATAGAGTGACATGATGAATACCCCAAGATTGATGATGGTGATTTGAACAACCACTTATCTGACGGTCAAAGTTCAATGAATGAGGATCAAAGGATTATGGCACAAAAGGAGAAGATCGATGGCCATAATTCAAAAGAAGATATCTAAAATGGATACGATAGTGTGAATGAGCATTTTGACTATTTTTTTTTTAAACAAAGGGGTAAAAACTTCATTAGAAATCAGAAAAGAGCATTACAATAATAACCACGGGACCCAGTCCCAGAAAACAAGGCGAAAACCCCACAACATAAAACAAAATCAACTATCCCCATGTATCCTCCTATCCTCTTCCAAGAACCGGTCTAAATCCAGATGCAGCTCAGGGTTAACTTGATCCCAATCCTCAACCTTCCAACCACTATCTTGCTCAGAGGCCCATTTGGCCAAGCAGTCAGCAGCACGATTCCACTCCCTTGGGATGTGAACAAAGGATGCCTCCTCCATCCGAGAACTAACTTGAAGAATCCGTTGAACCACCGAAGCCAACTGCCAATTTATATCAGATATCTTTCGCTCATTCAAGAGATTAATCAAAATCTGTGAATCAGCTTCACATATAACCTTTCTCCATCCCAAAGCAAGGGCCCTCTCCATAGCATGAAGAATTGCAGACCCTCCATGAAGTTAACAGTCTTCACCCCCTCATGTATAGAGAATAGAAAAATCACCGAACCAGCTGAGTCCCTGCCAACCCCACCAATTCCAGCAGGCCCAGGATTTCCCCTAGAAGAACCATCAGTATTGATCTTTAAAAATCCATTGGGAGGAGGTAACCACCTTCCAACCCGTTGGACCCTCTTTTTCCCATGCCTACAGTTCCTAGAACTGACAAAAGATGAATGAATTTCTTGAAGACCTAGTCTGGCCACCAACTCAGCATCACCTCTCTCCAAGGGGAAAACCACATCACATTTAGCTAAAACAGACTCCTGCACCATTCCAAGCATACGCATCCAAACTTGCCGACCCACCAACTTCTGATCACGAAAAATTCTGCGGTTCCGCTCCAACCAAATCTGCCAAAGCAGAAAGGTAGGGCCCACGAACCAAACTTCCTGCAAAAAGGAAGCCATAGAAGGAGGTCTTCCCATACTATCCCAGAATTCAACCAAAGAGCACGCATGAATACAGGGAAGCTTCCACACCTCCCACCACCAATGCCAAAGTTGCACAACAAAGGGGCACCGAAAGAACAAATGTGAAGAATCCTCTTCCGCTCCCCCACACAAAACACAAATTGAAGGTCCTTGAAATCCCCGTTTACGAATGTTATCCCAGGTCAAGCACCTATTCCAAGCCAAAGTCCAAACAAAGCAGTTGCATTTAGGCCACGAGAGTTTATTCCACACCCTTTTCCACCAATGAACCTCTGCCCCAGTTAGCTTCTGAGCCAATAACACCTGATAACCAGAAGCAACAGAGTAAACCCCCTTAGGATTATGGGTCCAAGCAAGAATATCTTCTTCCAGAAGAGAACTACAACTCCTACTATGAAGAATCTTGTGAAGCTCAACACTTTCTTCCGCAAGTCCCAAATCTGGCCACTCTGCGGGATCCTTCCAATGAGCTACCTCCAACTGACCAAAAGAAGCAACAGACTTGAAGTCACTCACCCTAGCCCAGCCAGCCTCGAGAAATCTTTGGCACAAAGGAAGTAGATTGGGGAACTGAGAAGTAAGTGGAGGGAATCCATCCCAAGAATCCGACCAGAAGAGAGCCTCAGTTCCTCGTCTACAGATCCAAAATAAACCTTCCTTAATAAGCTTTGCACCCTTCTGAAGAGTATTCCAAATCACTGAACCTTTCCCCTCAAGAGGGTAACGAGGAAGATCCTGCCGTGGAATCCCCGGGAAATACTTATGAGATAATATCCTGGCCCACGGCTGATCCTGTTCCACACACCATCTCCAAAATAGCTTAGCAGCCACAGCCACTCCAGATAATGCAGACTGTCGAAGACCAAGACCACCAAATTGCTTTGGGCTGCACACAACATCCCACCTAACCAGGCTCCACTTGGAAGAAGCCAAACTTCCCGCCCATAAGAACTGCCTTTCAAGAGAATCCAACTCCCTCAGAAAACCCATCGGAGCCACCTGAAGCATACATCTGTAGGTAGGGAGAGCCTGCACCACCGACTTGAGAAGCTGAACCCGCCCCGCAAAAGACAACCATCTGTGGGTCCAATGATTAACTTTTGCACGGAGCTTATCAATAATATTCTGCCAAGAACCCTTGGGAAGATGGCGAACAGAAATTGGGAAACCCAGATAAGTCAAAGGGAGAACCCCTATCTGAAACCTTAAGATATTAGCAATTCTTCTCTGTATGGGGCTCGGCGTGTTGAAGAAGAATATGGAAGACTTCTCCTCATTAATCAATTGTCCTGAAGCAACAAGATATATGTCCAACACCTGCCTCAAGTTAGTAGCTTCCCTAACAGTAGCCATCCCCATCAGGGCAGTATCATCAACAAACTGCAAATGAGATTGCGGAGGCAAGTCTCCACCCCATCGCCAACCTTGAATGATGCCAAGCTCCACCCTTCTTTTCAACAAACGACCAAGGCCTTCCACAAGAAGCAGAAAAAGATACGGAGAAAGAGGATCCCCTTGGCGCAAACCCCTAGAGGCACCAAAAAGTTCAGAATGATCTCCATTTATCAAAACTGAGAAGGAAACAGATGTGACACAGCTCATGACCCATTGGATCCACTCCTCACCAAAACCAAAAGCAACAAGGATCTTCTGCAAAAAAGACCATCTAACCCTGTCATAAGCCTTAGCCATATCCAGCTTAATGAACATAGCCTTCTCATGGGAGTTGTCCATGGAGTGGATGGTCTCCGTAGCAATGACAACCCCATCAAGAATCTGCCGACCTGCCACAAATCCACTCTGTTCCTCTGAAATCAACACTTTAAGCCACTTCTTCAGTCTCTCAGCCAATAACTTTGAGATGATTTTATAAGCCACATTGCAAAGAGAGATAGGCCGGAACTGAGATAACCTATCAGCCCCTTCACACTTGGGTATGAGAGCAAGGAAGGTGGAGTTCAGAGCACGAAGCATCTGTTTATTCCTTTGGGACTCAAGGACAACAGCCAGAAGATCCAACTTTATGATATCCCAGAATTCCTGAAAAAATTCAATCGGGAAACCATCGGGACCAGGAGCTTTACCCTTCTTCATCTGAAACACAATCCCCTCCAGCTCATCAAGAGAGATATCTTTCATCAAATACTCATTCGCCTCCCTGGAGACCAACTGAGGAATACAAGAAAGAACCTGTGCTTCCTCAACAGAGCCCCCTTGTGAATCCTCCCTAAATAAAGTAGCAAAATACTGAGATGCCTCAGCAGAGATTTCTTGAAACGAGGCAAGACGTTCACCCCTATCATTCACCAGAAAAGGAATGGAATTACCATGCCTCCTATCCTTCACAGAATTGAAGAAGAAGGCGGTGTTTTTATCACCTTCCTGTAACCATTCAACCCGGGCCTTTTGCTTCCAATAGATTTCTTCCCGCAATTCAAATTCCTCAACCACTTTCAAAGTCTTAGCCTCCTCCCTTAGAAGATCCTCAGAGGCCCCATTCTCACGAATCAACCGCGTAATATTATTCAACTCCTCCTGTGCGGCAACCTTAGCATGAAAGATATTACCAAAACATCGCCGATTCCACCTTTTAAGCTGATATTTGACAAACTGAAGAAGCTTGGAGAATGTGTACATTGCCGTACCAAAAGTTGGTCTACCAATCCGCCACCACTCAGCCACATAATCATGAAGAGTGGGATCCCGTAACCACATAAGCTGGAACTTGAATGAGGGAGACCGAGGCCCCCGTGCAGAGATAATACTAAGCTTAATAGGCCAATGATCAGAACCTCTCCAATCAAGAATTTCAGATCGAGTGGACCATAAGTTTCCAACCCAATAACAGGAAACCAAGAAACGATCTAGCCTCTCAGCAACACAACTCTCACCAATTCTCCTATTATTCCAAGTGAAGCGACCATTACTAGGTAGAACATCAATAAGATTTAATTCAGAAATGCTATCTCTGAATAACAGAGCAGAAGGCTCCAACCTAGGAATTCCACCTCTTTTCTCAGACAATTCCACAATAGCATTAAAATCGCCAGCCATAACCCACGGATGGTAAGGAGCTAAGCTACGAACAAAACGAAGATGGGACCATAGAAGTTGTTTACCCAGAAACTCAACAGGAGCATACACATTAGAGAGGAGAATACACTCACCAGTCTCATACCAAGAGGCGACAAGGGATATAGAGGATCTAGAGGACATCCACCATAGGGGGAAAATCTTCCGAGGGTTCCAAAAGCAAGCCACCCCTCCAGAAGCACCAAGAGCCCCCACACACTGGCATTCACCATATTTCCATAGCTTAGGAGCCATGGCCAACATATTATCTACAGATAATTTAGTCTCCTGAAGAAAAAGAACATCCGGAGAATGATTCCTAACCAAATCACGAACAGCTTTTTGTCGAGGGCCACTGTTCAAGCCCCTTACATTCCATGAGAGAACAATCATTTCTGGGGGCATGAAAAATGTGAATCAAGAGTCTTGACTGACCCTGACTCCACCAAAGTTTCCCCAGTTAATTTAATCTTCTCCATATCCTTTTTCCTTCCCAGCTTGGAAGTCCTGTCACCAACCCCTTTCTTCAGTTCATTTTGCTGAATACCTAAACGAGAGGAGGCCAAAGAGCTCTTCCCCACATCCTTGCCACCTTTCAGGGGCAATGGGGAGCCACCTCCACCACTCTTCGAAGCTCCAATAGAAGATTCTTGTTCAGTCTGGACAATCAATTGTTGATCTGTATCCATCTGCCCAACCCCAATCTCCTGCACATCCTGCATGGCCTCCAATGGTGGCCCATCCTGTCCTGTACCCAAAGTTCCCTGATCCAAGTTCAGCAACCCCGGATTCACTTCCTCCTGGCTGAGATCATCCAGCACCTCAAACCTATTAAAAGTTTCATCATCCTGCCTCTCCCTCAAGGTCCGCTTCTGGCCCCGATTCCTATTGCGAGCCTTAACAGGGACATAACCATCATCTCCATTACCATCACCCGGAATAGGCTCCTTACCATTATCAGTCCTAGGAGGATTACGAGAAGGCTGAGAAGGTTGGGGCCCCACAGGCTTAGCCCTAGGGCACCTACGCTGCAAGTGACCATATTCATGACAAAGACGACACCGAAAAGGTAGGGTTTCGTAATCTAGCTGTTGAACCCAAGTATATGATCCAGCACTCACTTCAACAGAATCTGGTAGTGGCTTGCTTAAATCAATTTCTACACAGATACGAGCAAAAGTCATTACCTTTTTATACTGCGTCTGTTGTGAAGACCCAATAGGTTTACCGAGCATTGAAGCCACCAAATGCAACACGTCATCCCGCCAACACTCAACTGGAAACCACGGCAACCGAACCCAAACTGGAATCCGACTCGGTATTGCCTCAGTCGGGTTGAAGCCAGCATGCCATGGCTTGATAAACAAACCCACCTGGTTATAAAAATAGGGGCCACCCTCGAAGACCTTATTCCGATCTGCCATGCAATCAAAAGAGACCATAAAAAAGTTGTTCGCAAGGAGCCTAATCTCCATCTCCCCCTCCGGCATCCAAGTCCGTTGAGCCCAGGATTCCAAAAAATGCAGCGAGACTCTCAAACCCATGAACTTGCAATAAAAAGAGTGCCTTGAATAGTATTCAATATCATCTGCAAGCATTTCCATCGGGATAATCAGCTTCGGTCGCTCTTTGCATCTTTCCAAACACCCATTAATCTTCGTAATTCGGGAACCATTAACCGATCCTAGATCATTCATCTCCATCTCTGAAGAAAACAGCGTATTATCAAAAACATTCACTCCATGCGCCGAAGGCTTCGAACCAAATGCTGAACGGAAATCCAATTTGGGGCTAACCCCAGATGTTTCCCCACCCGGCATAGCAAAAAACAAGATCCCCAGCAGGCATGCAAACCCCCAGGACACTTTAGCAAGAAATGGAAAAAAGAAAAGACCCCAAGGGCAGGATCAAAACCCTTCCACCCACAAGCCACCCAAACAGTAGCAAGAAGGCCTCCAGAAAAGAAAAAAACCCCACCACCACAGCCCTGATAGCTTCAAAAAACCCCCCCCACAACGCAGAAGCGAGCAACACACAGAGAACGAGCTAGGGCACGATCGCCCTAGCTCGGCTTGCAGAGCACGCAAACGCCATCCCCCCATGAGCATTTTGACTATAACCAACACTAGAGAAAGACTTTAATTGGTACAACTACACCTACGACCAATGAAAATAAATATTTTATCTTCTAGGTAGTGGAATTGATTGCGGAGATGACCAAGATTAGAATCAAATTGAATGAACATGAGAAATCATTTAATACATATCCAATTCTCAGAGTTTGACAGAGAGAATAAGAGAAAATTATCTATACCAAAAATGAATGATGGGCAGCTCGATGTGTTGATTATTTTTTAAGAACCAAACTTAATCTCAGTCCTTACCTATGAATTTTCCACAACTCAATCAACAACAAGGTTGAGGATTGGCCAACACTTAAGTAAAGTAATTAATACTTTAATTCTTCTCTTCAGGCTTTGTGAAACCCAAGATGATAATCCTATGCATACTCATAATATCTCACATTAGGTCATGAGTATTTCCTCACACAAATACACTACCTCAAAAAACTCACCTCATCAAAGGCTTGGCAGACCTTAGGTGGAACTGTTACTAGTTTTAGGGAATGTGTTTATATACTTAAAGTTAGGGAAATGTAGTTTACAATATTTTATGAATCTGTCTTCATTTTGAATCCTAGACCAAATTCATTACTAGCTCAACTAGCCATAAGATAAACTAATAAAATAATTAGTGCCTTATCTAAGGGAGAAGCGAACTCATAACTTGTAATCAATCAGTAATAAAATTCTGATTGAACGTCAGAAATTAGTGGAATATTAGAATGCCACTTTGTAACATCTAACTCACAATGTTTTAGAATATCACTTCCTTACTAAATCTTGTATCCTTTTCTAACAAAATAATGGCCTTATTTTAGGATTTAATCAACTCATTGAAATGAAGGATAAAACATGCTCATTCATTTGGTGCAAATGACAGAAGACAAATGAAATGATAATTAACAACTTCATTCATAACTTGGGAGAAAATACATAGGAGAGAAACATTTTAGAACTAACATTTTTCTTCATTTCTGATATTCCTTTGTAAAACCATATTTAAGATTTCTATACAATATAACATTCACCCTAGATTTTCTTCTGATATATCTACTAAAATACCTATTTACATTATATTTTCTCTAAGAGCGTAGCATTCACTTATGACCTATTTTGGACTCAAAATTTTAAACTCTCCCTTAACATCAGCTATGAAATCCCCTTTATAAATAGGGGAGCAACAAGCACCTGATTGAATTACAATTTCATTTTCATTTCAGTTCATTTCAAAAACCTAATTTCAATTGACTCCTCGAAGAACTCCACATGTGGTTTCTTATGCAATCATTTGGGAACAAGGGAGGAAAAAAGGAATAAAATATGTGTAGGATACCATTAGTCATTGTCATCACGTTCATTCTTGAAACAAAAAAGATTCCATATCATATTAGTAGGAAGATTTCCACATCAACATGGAAGAGAAAAAGAAAAACCATGGACACATGAAAACAAATACCTCTTATGCAAAGACCATGGTGTCATAAAAAAAACAAGGTGGTGACCTATTCAAAGTTGTCGACGGTAGAGAATGCCAAACCGCTTGTTGTCCTCAATGAAATTGGAGGGATCATCACCACATCATTGTTAGAGCTCCCATATGGCACCAGAGCTTGGAGGTACTGGCCATATTCTAAATCAGTATCACCTTCAACATCCAAAGGAGTATCAAAGAGAACAATAGGAGAATTATGTCTACCTAGGAAAGCCCTATGACTTTTCTCTTTTTTTCCTAGCCTTCTTCACTACCTGAGCTAGTTCCTTGCCTTTGAACTTGACCACTTCTCCCAAAAGGTTTCTATTTCTCAAGTTGTATGTACTCTACACAATTGACTTCTTCTTATGACTTCTTTCCCGCCTTTTACCCTTTTTAATCTCAGGAGAAGCCTAGGCTTCTTGCTCAATTATTTCCTCATGATACTCAAATACATTGAGTCAGCTAGACCTCCTAATAGGCTGAGTTGTAACACCACTTTTCCCCATTTTTAGAGAAAAAAAAATTAACAATTTGAAACAAAGCTATAGGGAGCCACACATACAACCCAATAAATTGTAACCAACTTATCAGAGAAACTCCTAACAAGACCAGAGAAGCTAATTTGAAACCAAGCTACTAAGGACAAGAATACTCAACTCAAGACAAACAAATAGCCTCTCACTCCTCTTCACACTTTGTCCTACATTCACTAAAGATTGGAAAAATGGTGGAAATCAATAGTGATCAACCTGCATTAAATAGACAATTGGAGCATGTAGAGTTAATGATTTAAGAACTTCCTATAGAAGTGAATTGATAACTTATCAGTTTAGCTTTGAATCTGGGTCGTTAATCTTAGAACAATTAAAATATCACCTAAGGTGGCCATGTGCATTATGTTTTGACCATTAACAACTTGCTCCTAGAAAACAACAATGCTATCTCAAATGCTGCCATGTTCTTCTTCAATATTGATAAATCATATGTAATCTGACAATTACCATGTATCAACAACCTAATCTATGCTTTTTCATTAATATCAACGAAGTATAGAAGACCAGTTTGTTTTCTACAGAGATTATTTCCTTATACGCTTCATCGCTCATCACTGATCTTCCCCAAATTTTAGGGTGAAATCAGTGATGAAAGTATTCATGCAATGAAGCTTAGTCCATTGGATCATCCTATTTTAAAAATTCATCAATATTTCTCTACTTCTTTCGCTACTTTCCTTTTTGCTTTATGTGAAATCCTCAGGATCTTGCCACATTGCTTGTTCCATGAATAGTCATCTCCTATCATAGATGCATCTTGTCCTTCATCAAGCTCATCAATGATAAAATTTCAACCCTTATTTCTATGGCCTATCCTTTGATCACATCATTCCTTCCATTGTGCATCACTAATTTGAACTTTGCACCTAGGCCCCTATCAATGACTGGAGATGCAGTGAAGGAATCAGATTTAGATACGTAAACGTGCATGAAAATCAATTGTACATAAGGCATCTCACATAAGATATTATCATATTAGCAAAAAGAAACCTTTCAGAAAATACCATCACTCATCACTACTTTGGAAATTAAGCTTGGAAATGAATTCATGATGAGTGATAAAACATAAGGCCATCACTCATCGCTAATTCTCCTCATACAGTTTCCAAGAAATTATCAATGAGAGGATTTACATAGTTACATTGTGTATCACATATCCCTAATGTGGAACTAGCATTTAAAAAATATCCCCATTCACATGATATAAAGTAAATTTGATCACATCACTCATCTCTAATCCTAAATTTATCATTTTACGACTATCCATGATGAGCGATAATGCATAAAAATGGGGCATCGCTTACGTAAAGACAAATTTGAAGGCTCAAAATCCATTAGCAATAAGTGATCCCTTAAAGAAAATCGCTCATGATGCATTCTTTTTAAGATCTTTGACAACTATTTGTGATGAGCGATATCAAAGAAAACACCACCTCATTGCTCACCGCTAACTCAAAATATGTCCTTATGAAGAAATCAGCAATGAGCAATATAGTATGATGGCCATAAAGACTAAAGTGGAACTTTGAGCACATGCATTTAAGTTTTTCTAATGAAGGGGATCCCCTAGGATGACATGAGAATAATAGGCTCAAGAACTTTTTAGTCATGAAATGTATAGGATGTAAAGGCCAAAAAGGCTCCCTACTCAACCTTCCAATATTTTAGGAAATTTAGACCTAGGCGAAAGGGACCAGTCACTTAATGACATTGATAAATATAAGAGTTTTAAAATGACTAGAAACAAGCAATATGCAGTCAACGACCAAATATAATGTTGCAAATAGTTATAATGAATAAAACCCTAAGCCCCCATATAAGAACCCTACATCTAGATGTAACAAAGGTTTGAGACGAAATAAAAAAATTTAGGGTTCAATATGGGCACTCCAAAATTTTAGCAAATTTGAAAGTGCCATCAGTGGCTCTTTCTGGGAATATATTCCCCTTGTGGGCATTGTAAGAATTCAAATCCTCTAGAGAAGTAGACTGGGTACCTACTTCATTGGGTGACAGAGTCAAAGGATCATCTCTTCCCCCAACTCCTCTGGTTTGACAAGTCAAACCAAATTTTATGGCCCAAGGCCACCAAAAATTGTAGGTCTCTTCTACCTCTATCATAGACAAAGTTTTCATTACACTTCATTGAAACCAATCTGAAAACATCACTGCAATATGCCTGATTAAACATGCTAGCATCTCTCAATATTCCATTAAATACAACATTATCAACAAATTTATAATTACCATGCATCTAAAAATCAAACATACTCTTAAAATATTGATTATCATGTGGCAACAACTTATGATATTTATCTTTTAAAACATTATCAAGCTGAAAATAACCTTCTTCAATGTTTTACATGTTACCACACTATAGGAAAACTTCATCTAGCTAAAAATATGGCACTCATATTTTGCCACATAACTAGTAATATCAACCTCAATCTGATTAGAGTTTGCACGTCAAAGGTGAGACAGTTATAAGAACTAATCAAAATATTTTGTACATCATGCAAACTATCTCCAAGTGTATGTAAATATATACACTAATATTTTGGCACACACTATAATTGTGCCTCAACATACTGGTGTAGAGAATCATCAAGAATCTCTAACTTATCCTTATTCTTTCTCATTTTGATATCCTTTGAACATAACATATCAACATCTTCATCATTCATATCTTGTTCAAAAGTGAGCAATTTTGGGTCAAAAAGATAATATGTTTTTTCTTTGAAATCAGCCTCCATATCCACAAAAAAATTCAAAACTAGGCTCATCTAAATAAGGAAATATATACTTATCCAAATATGCATTAAAATTATCAAAATTTGGCTTATTAGATACACAAAATTCATGGTTATCTATTGTTTCTAACCCATCAAGATAGATCTCTGAACTTGCATCAGCCTACACACTTTCATGCTCATCATACAATGCATTATGAAGATCGAATGGTTTTTTTTCATTACCCACATTATCACCATGCTCACCAGATAGTTCATAACTAGAAGGAAGATCATATACCCATGCATCATATCTTGCATAATGGAGGTTATCATCAATGTCAAAACCAATATGAGTAATACACAACAATCGACGATTACTCACATGTGCATATTTATGATATTCAATGGCCAATAGATTTGAAATTTTTTCACTACTTAGTAGACCATTACTATGATCCCTTCTTTCAACCACTTCCTCTTCTTGAAATCCACTAGAATTGCATTCATTACCAAGTTGTAAATTAGGGTATACCATGATATCACCATCATCAAATTCTAAAAAATTCAATGGAATGATCACAAACATGATTTCCCCAATCATATGAGATTGAATCATTAATAACCATATCAAAAGCATTGTCATAATCTATTACAAAGAACATGCTATCCATTTGTTCATTCATACTTACTTTTGGGCTATTATGACAACAATCTACATATTTCTTCATTTCATCATTGGACTGGGTGTCACTATTGAATTGGTTACTTATATCCCTTTGAGGATAGACACAAACATTTTCACTATCATGAATATTAATGGTAGACATTTCATCATTCTTAAGTTCTTCTTTCTCCAGTATGCACTTGTCTGGATCTAAAACTGAAAACATCTGATCATTTGTATTCATACAGTTGCTAATCTCATTGGAATGTTTACCAACAATTGAAGACAATAGACTTTGCACATATATAAGCCATTTTCATACTCAATATTTTTAAATCCTTTAATAGTGCACTAGATCCATCCTCAAAAGCTTCAAAATACATATGAATGCAATCTAAGGTATTAGGTCTAAATTTTTTAGGGATTAGTGAAAGATAAATACAAAATGTGTGACTGAAAGTAATGCTTGACTCTTCATCTTGTTTTTTAAGCTTCTTTAACCTTGTGATAAGGTTAGAAGGTTCTTTTGAAAATTCTTCTCTATAAGCATCCACTAGTTTATTCCAACAAGAGAAAGACTTCTCAGGAAAACTTAAATACCAATCCCTAGCTTTAGCTTCAAGAGATCTAACAAAAAACCTCATCCACATATCTTGATCTCCAAATGAATTTTTCACCATTAAGCTATAAAAACTTTGGGCATATGCATATCCTTCACACACATTGTATCCATTAAATCTAGGCATCTTCTGATAGAATCGATATGGCATACTTTTAACCATGTAATCAACCCATGACAAGTCTAGTTGCTCATATAATGAGTCAAAATAATTGAAAAAAGGTGCAACAATAATAATTGAAAAAAGGTGCAACAATTTGGCTAGTAGATCTAGTATGATTATCTCTTAACTAGGCTTGTGTAACTATCAGGTGCATTTTGTTCATCTCTTTAATTCCCCTTTTAAACATAACTTTCACACTTGGGTTTCTGCAGTTTGGGGTTTTAGTTGTTTGAGGATTATTAGGCTTCTAAAGCTTCTTGAAAATATGCATCAAGGTTTCTAATGGAATGGTTATTTCCCTTTGGTAATCCATAGGTGCATGCAAATTAGGGTTTAACTAATTTTGCATAATCCTAACCATGACAATATGAAGGATCACTAGGATAGTTTCTAATATCATGGTAAATTGGGACTGAAACATATGGTAATACATGTGGAGGAAAGTCCCTAAGATATACAACTTCATTCTAACCATCCATACTTAGCACATTTGTGAATACTTAGACAAGTACTTTAAAAGGAACAATAATTTCATTCAATATGACAAGTTTAGCAAATTAAAATATACTGAGAAACATGTACCTTCATATCTCTAGTAGCTGCAACTTTGAGTAGAGCACTTTCATGTTACAATAACAAACATCAACCCTTTATATATATAAATTGTAGAGTAGATTTACCACCTCTTCAGCAAGAGGAAAACCTTTGAAGTAAGAATATTTTTCTCTAAGTTCTTCCAATAGAGTCACTTCACCGTATTTTAAATTTGGAGCTGCTACAAATCAATTTGCAGAACTGGAACTTCTTCAACATCTGAACTAGATGTTCACTCTTTTTTGACTCCTTCCAAATGGTCTTCAAAAAATTTGCACTAGAGATACAAAGTTGTTCCCCAGTGGAGTCATCATTTTTGTTGGTGACTTGGATGTTTTTGATGAGATTCATAATTTTCAACCTCTGGGTACAAATAATAATTCAAGATTTCAATGAATCTTTAACAAGACAGTCTGCAACCAAATTTCAAAGTCCTCCCCAGTAGAGTTTCCATTTATGTTGGTTATTTTTTAAGAATCAAACTTAATCTCAGTCCTTACCTATGAATTTTCCACAACTCAATCATCATCAAGGTTGAGGATTGGCCAACACTTAAGTAAAGTAATTAGTACTTCACTTCTTCTCTTCAGGCTCTATGAAACCCATGAGGGTAATCCTATGCATACTCATAATATCTCACATTAGGTCATCAGTATTTCCCCACACAGATGTACTACCTCAAAAAACTCACCTCATCAAAGGCTTGAAAGACCTCAGGTGGAAGTGTTACTAGTTTCAAGGAATGTGTTTATATACTTAAAGTTAGGGCAATGTAGTTTAGAGTATTTTATGAATCTATATTCATCTTGAATCCTAGACCAAATTCATTACTAGCTCAACTAGCTATAAGATAAACTAATAAAACAATCAATGTATTATCTAAGGGAGAAGCATAGTCATAACTTGTAATCAATCAGTAATACAATTCTGATTGAATGTCAGAAATTAATGGACTATTAGAATGCTACTTTGTAACATCTAACTGACAATGTTTCAGAATATTGCTTCCTTACTAAATCCTATATCCTTTTCTCACAAACTAATGGCCTTATTTTAGAATTTAATCTACTCATTGAACTAAAGCATAAAACAAGCTCATTCATTCGGTGCAAATGATGGAAGACAAATGAACTCATAATTAACAACTTCATTCATAACTTTGAAGAAAATATATAGGAGAGCAACATTTTAGAACTAACATTCTTCTTCATTTATGATATTCCTTTATAAATCCATATTTAAGATCTGTATATAGTATAACTTTCACCCTAGAGTTTCTTCTGATATATCTACTAAAATACCTATTTACATTCTATTTTCTCTAAGAGAGTAACATTCACTTAAGACCTTTTTTGGACTCAAAATTATGAACTCTCCCTTAACATCAGCCATGAAATCCCCTTTACAAACAGGGGAGCAGCAAGCACCCAGTTGAATTACAATTTCATTTTCCTTTCAGTTAATTTCAAAACCCTAATTTCAACTGACTCCTCAAAGAACTCTCTAGGTGGTTTCTTACACAATAATTTGGGAATAGGGGAGGAAAAAAATGCAAAAAACATGTGCAAGATACCATTAGTCATTGTTACCATGTTCATTGTTTAAACAAAAAATATTCCATATCATATCAATCGGAGGACATCTACATCAACATGGAAGAGTAAAAGACAAACCATGGACGCATGAAAACAAATACCTCCTATGCAAAGACCATGGTGTCATCAAAAACAAAAATAAGGTGGTGACCCTATTCAGAGTTGTTGGCATGAAAGAATGCTTGATCACTCCTTATGATAGATGAAATTGGAGGGGTCATCACCACATCATCATCAGAGATCCCATATGGTAGGAGAGCTTGGAGGTACTAGCCATATTCTATATCAATATAACCTTCAATATCTAAAGGAGTATCAGAAAGCACAATAGGAGAATTGTGTTTTCCCAGGCAGGCCCTATGACTTTTCTCATTTTTCCTGGCCTTCTTCACTAGCTAAGCCAATTCCTTGCCTTTGAACTTGACCACTTCTCCCAGAAGGGTTCTATTTATCAAGTTGTATGTATTGTGCACAATTGACTTCTTATGACCTCTAGGCCTCCTTTTAACCTTTACAATCTTAGGAGAACCCTGGGCTTCATGCTTAGTTATATCCTCATGATACTCAAATATATTGAGTCAGCTAGACCTTCTAACAGGCTGAATTGTCACACCATTTTCCCCCATTTTCAGAGCAAACAAAATTTAACAAATTGAACCAAAGCTATAGGGAGACACACTTACAACCCAAATAATTGTAACTAACTTATCAGAGAAATTCCTAACCAGATGAGAGAACCTAATTTGAAACCAACCTACTCAAGACAAGAATAGTCAACTCAAGAGAAAAAAAAACCTCTCACTCCTCTTCACACTTCATCCTACATTCACTGCAAACTAGAAAAATTGTGGAAATGAATAGCAATCAACCTACATTAAATAGACAATTGGAGCATGCATAGTTAATGATTCAAGAACTTCCTATGCGAGCGAATTGATAACTTATTAGTTTAGATTTGAATTTAGGTCGTTGATCATAGAAAAATTAAAATTTCATCTAAGGTGGCCATGACCATCATTTTTTGACCATTAGCAACTTGCTACTAGAAAACAACAATGCTATCTCAAATGCTACCACGTTCTTCTTCAAATCTTGATAAATCATATGTAATATGACAATTAGCATGTATCACCAACCTAATATGTGATTTTTCATTAATATTGGCAAAGTATAGAAGACTGGTTTGTTTTCTAGAGAGAATATTTCCTTATATGTTTCATCGCTCATCGTTGATCTTCCCCAAATTTTAGGGTACAATCAGTGATGAAAGTATTCATGCAATGAAGCTTAGTCCATTGGATCATCCTGTTTTAAAACTTCATCAATGGTTCTCCACTTCTTTCGCTGCTTTCCTTTGTGCTTTATGCAAAATCCTCAGGATCCTGCCACGTTGCTTGTTCCATCAATAGTCATCTCCTATTGCGGATGCATCTAGTCCTTCATCAGCCTCATCAGTGATGAAATTTCAGCCCCTGGCTCTATGGCCTGTCCTTTGTGTTAGGAGTTTTTTGGATGTTGTGGATGTGTTGTTGATAAGTGGTTGTCATTGATTTCAACACTATTATCATTTGGTGCATCTATTGATGTATATGTCAAGGGTATTGAGAAAATTATAAGAAAAAGTGTTCTAGGTTCCTAGTGGAACTGTGTAGGTCATGAAGGAATTTTTTTCTATACATAAACTATTAGCTATTATGGATTAAAGGGTTTATTTTTGAGTATTTCTAGATCATCGACTGGAAGTTTTAGAGGTCCACATGAAGTTTTGAGTATGTTATGGTCTGGTAGTGTTTTGCCGGTCTTTGTTAGTGTTCCTGAATAAAGATTGTGTGATTTTGGTTATCTCGGTTGTTGCAGATGCTTCTTTGTTGTTTCTTGGTGTTCTTAGATGTCTTTAGTTCTTTCTCTATCTTTGTGGTATGTCCAAATTATTTGGAAAGCTCGTGATTGAAGATCTTTCTTGTGCATGTTCATTTTTTCATGTTCTTGGTTGGCATGTTGGTGGTAGCATGTTGTGGATCTTCGTGGTGAAATTAATTAAACTCTTTTCATATTGGAGATGTTAATTTGGGTCTCCACTATGTTAAGGCTGACCTTGGTGGATCCACATTGAAAATCTAATTGTAAATCTAGGCTGACATTGAAAATATATTTTATTTTCCTAGCCGACTAAGGTGTGATGAAATCTCTTGTAGCAGATGTATAAGAGCGATTATGTAATCAATGGAAAGTATGCTGTGTGTGCTCCTATGCGTGTATATCCAAATATCGTTACTAAGCAAAGTGTGAAGAAGTGTTGATCTTAATTGGAACTACAATCAGGCTTGAGCATAAGCTATTTTCTCAATTCATACCCTCTGGATTTTTAATCCAACTTTTTTGGGCAATGAGCCCCTTTTGTAATTGAGGAGTGAGCTCTAGGCAGTGTACCTGAATGCATGTGCATTCCCCTTATTTTTTTTTATTATACTTTCAGCAAGGTATAATCTTGTGGACTAACATCCACCGTGGTTTTTCCCCTAACTGGGCTTCCACATAAAAAATCTTGGTGTTCTTTGTCTCTCTGATGTGTTAATTGCTTATGGTTAATTGTTCATTCATACAATCTAAGATTAAGGATAAGATGAGTTTGAAAAAGTTTAAATTTTTCATGAAAATTGATTCAACCCCCCTCTCAGTTATCTGTCCTTGTTTTTCTAACAATTGGTATTAGAGCTAGTTCCTCTAAAGAAGTCTAACAGATTGAGGTGATCTAGGATGGCAAAATTCAAGAAGGACAATCCTAGATTTGATGGCACCAACTACTCACTATGGAAAGTCAGGATGCAATTTCATCTGTAGTGCATTGGTGATGCTTATTAGAAGATTACAAGAGATCAATTTACTATTCCTCATAATGGTCCCTCCTCTGCTAATGAGATCAAAGATGTTGAAAGTAATACCAGAGCTATGGAAGCATTGGTGAGTGCTCGAATAAATTCGGAGATGGCTAATGTGATAGGTTTGCAGAAAACTCATGAGATCTAGACGAAGCTGGAAACTTTGTATGAAGGAGATACACAAGTAAAGATGGCTAAGATACAAAGCTTACAAGGAAAGTATGATAATTTGAAGACGGGTGAAGATGAAAATATTACTTCTTTTATGCAAAGAGTAAATGAAATAGTGCTAGGTATTAAATGTGTCGGTGGTTTAGTGAGTCAGGATGAAATTTTGGCTAAGATACTCAGAGCCTTGCCTCCTTACAAAATGAAGGTTGATGCTATTGAGTAATTTTTGTCTGTAAACAAGATGACAAGAGATACACTAATAGGGAAGCTTGCTTCTTTTGAAATAAGTGAATTTGGTGAATCTAAACCAAAAACTGAATCTGCATTCCATGCTACTGTGTCTGGAAGTTACAAGAAAAGACACAGTCTAGGAGAGAGCTCAAGAAAGATATCTAAATATGATGAAGAAATGAAATAGCTCAAAGACAAAGAAAGAGAAGTACAAGAATTGGAAGCACTGATTGCAAAGCAAGAAGGAAGAGGAAAAGGTAAGTATGAAGATGTATTTCCTATTAAATTTTTTCATGTAGTAAGATACATCATTTTTTCATCAAGATGTCTTGAAAGAGTTCCTAGGTCTAAGCCTAGAAAACCTAGATTCCAAAAGAAATGCTACTTTGCTGAAGAAGCAGTAACTAATGATGAGTCTGATAAAGATAATGTAAATGAAGATGAATGGGATTTCATTGCTACCATTGAAAATAAACATGTGCCTACTAAATCTACTGAAGATAAGAAAGCTCTTGTAGCCTAGGTTGAGGAGAAATATGAGTGGGTCATTGATAGTGGATGCTCACATCATATGACCGGTGATAAAATCAAGTTTGTGAGTCTAGAGAAGTATGATGGTGGGGTTGTAAGATTTGGAGATAACAATGCTTGTGTGATTCATGGAAGAGGTTCTATTAGCCTTGGTGGTAAGGAAAACACTGATGATGTTCTCTATATTGAAGGCCTAAATAATAACTTGTTAAGTGTTGGACAGATGGTACACAAGGGATATGATCTATAGTTCAAGAATGGAAAATGCAAGATTCATGGGACTTCCAGAAACATGATTGCTACTGGTGTGCAAACTAAAGGTAACATTTTTCACTTGAATAATGCTAGTGAAGTTGCTTAATTTATCAAATAGATGAAATTTGGTTGTGGCATAGGAGGTTGTGTCATGTAAACTTTGACAATATTATCAAGATAATTTATACTCAAGTAGTAAGAGATCTGCCTAGGTTAGTGAAGCCTGCTAATGTAATCTATCAAGAATGTCAGATAGGTAAAAAAAATAGAGTTTCCTTCTGGAGAAAACAATTTCATTCAAAAAATGTGCTAGAACTTCTTCATACTGATCTTTTTGGACCCTATAGAGTTAGAAGTATTCATGGAGAAAGGTATTTTATGCTAGTCATTGATGATTACTCTAGAATGATTTGGGTTTCCTTTTTAAGAGAAAAGTGTGAAGCATTGGAAAAGTTCAAAAGTTTCAATGCCATGGCAGAAAATGAAAAAGGTTTGAAAATCAAATGCCTAAGATCTAACAAAGGTGGAGAATTCATTTCAAAAGAGTTCAATTCTTATTGTGAAGAACATGGAATTAAAAGATAGTTATCTGCTCCTCGAACCCCTCAATAGAATGGAGTTGCAAAAAGAAAGAATAGAGAATTTTTGGATGCTACTAGAACAATGATGATGGAAGGGAATGTGTCTCAGATGTACTAGAGTAAAGCGGTAAGCACTACTATATGTAATTTGAATCGGGTAAATGTGAATGGTAATTCTGGTAAGACCCCTTATGAATTATGGTTTGGTTACAAGCCTACTATTAAGTATTTCAAGATATTTGGAAGCAAATGTTATATCAGGAGAGATGATGATATAGGGAATTTTGATGCTAGAAGCAATGAAGGGATCTTCCTAGGCTACTCCACAAAGAGCAAGTCATACTGATGTTATAACAAAAGACTAAGAAAGATTGTTGAGAGTGCGAATGTCAAAGTTGATGAGGACTCTGTCAAATCATCCAAATGATGTAGCTACAATTCAAATGAAGACAACACAAATCAAGGGAAGAACACTCAAACACCAAATCTACTTTAGATTATTCCATATGTTCTGGTGAAGCAACCACAAGTTGTTTCGATAAATCAATTCAGTTAGGAAGCACATACAAGTGCAAGTGTAGAAGAAAGTTCAGAAGACATAGAAGTCCAAGAAAGTCCCAAGACTGCAAGGTATGTAAAGTTGAATCAATCTGAAAGTCAAATCATAGGAGATAAGAGTAAAGGAGTGAAAACTAGAAGAAAAATTGCAAAAGAATATTGTTTGATTTCCAAGATTGAATCTAAGAGTTTCACTGAAGCCTGTCAAGATGAACACTGGCTGGAAGCCATGAAAGAAGAATTGATACATATTGAAAAGAATGATAGATGGACACTGGTTCATAGGCCCAAAGAGAAGAATGTGATTGGTACTAAGTGGGTATTCAAAAACAAGTTGAATGAGGAAGGTGAAGTGGTTCGGAATAAGGCAAGACTAGTATGTAAAAGGTACTATCAAATGGAAGGTATTGATTTCGAAGAAACCTTTGCCCTTGTTGCTATAATTGAAGCAATAAGATTATTTCTTGCTTATGTTGCCTATAAGAACTATAAAGTCTATCAAATGGATGTAAAGTCTGCATTTTTGAATGGTGAACTAGAAGAAGTGTACATTGAACAACCGGATGGATTTCAGCTAACAGATAATGAAGATATGGTTTGCAGATTGAAGAAAGCTCTATATGGACTCAAACAAGCCCCCAAAGCTTGGTACGCTAGATTGGAAAAATATCTACTAAAGCTTGGATTCACTAAAGGTACTACTGATAGTAACTTATAATTCAAATTAGATCATGATAAGGAGTTAATCATAGAAGTCTTTGTTCATGACATCATTTTTGGTGTAGATGATAATCTATGCATGAAGTTTGCTGATGAGATGAAGAGTGAATTTGAGATGAGCATGACTGGTGAAATGAAGTTCTTTCTGAGATTGCAAATTACACAGTTGGACTAGGGGATTTTCATATCTCAGTCCAAATATGTGAGAGAACTGTTGAAGAAGTTTGGAATGGAAGACTCCAAACCTATTGGTACTCCCATGGTAACCAAATTTAAGTTGACTTATAATGATGACTCTCTTGAGGAAAATCAAACTAGATATAGATCAATGATCGATGGATTGCTCTACTTGACTAAGACTAGACTGAATATTATGATTGTTGTATGTATGGTCACTAGATTTCAAGTTGATCCAAAAGAATCACATGTGACTGTTGTCAAAAGAATCTTTAGATATCTAAAAGAAACAACTGAATTTGGACTTTGGTATCCAAAGGATGATGATCTCACTTTGTGTGCATACACTGATGTAGATTGGGCTAGTGATGTAGATGACAGAAAAAGTACTAGTGGTGGTGCTTTCTTCCTAGGGAAGAAGTTGGTGTCTTGGTGAAGCAAAAAATAGAATTCCATTTCCCTATCCACTGTTGAAGCAAAATGTATTGCTGCTCAAAATAATTGTACTCAAGTGATATGGATGAAACAAATGATGAAAGATATTAGGGTAATATATGAAGATCATATTGCTATATATTGTGAAAATTCAAGTGCAATAAATATATCAAGGAATTCGGTACTACACTCTAAGACAAAACATATATCAATCAAGTTTCACTTTCTGAAGGAAAAAGTAAATGTAAAAGAAGTCAGACTGGAGTATGTTCCTACCAAAGAACAGATTGTAGATATATTTACTAAGCCATTGCTGAAAGATACTTTTGAGTATCTCAGAGGAATGCTAGGGGTAATTACCCCTCCTAATAAGAAATAAATGATGCATTAACTTGCATCAATCCATGAGCCTCATTGTTATATTATGATCCAGATTGATGTTTTCGTGGTTGCTACTCAGGGGGAGTAGTTAGATGTACAAATATGTAGTTCAAAGCATATGGGAGGTTCATGGTTACCTTTTCCATTGATTTCAAAGGGGGAGAAGAGTAATGTGAAACAAATCTTAGGGGGAGAAGAGCAACATGACAAATCTTTTCAGAAATGAAGTGCAGAAGTCAGCATGTTGGGTTGAGGGTATTTTTCACATCATGTGTTGCCATCAATGCCAAAGGGGGGGATTGTTGGGAGTTTTTTGGATGTTGTGGATGTGTTGCTGATATGTGGTTGTCATTGATGTCAACACTATTAGCATTTGGTGTATCTATTGTTGTATATGTCGAGGATATTGAGAAAATAATAAGAAAAAGTGTTCCAGGTTCCTAGTGGAACTATGTAGGTCATGAAGGTGTTTCATTCTATACATAAACTATTAGCTGATGTGGATTAAATGGTTTATTTTTGAATATGTCTAGATCATCTACCAAAAATTTTAGATGTCCACATGAATTTTTGAGTATGTTATGGTCTGACAGTGTTTTGCTGGTCTCTGTTATTGTTCTTGAATGAATATTGTGTGATTCTGGCTATCAAAATTGTTGTGAATGCTTATTTTTTGTTTCTCGGTGTTCTCAAATGTCTCTAGTTCATTCTCTATGTTTGTGGTACATCCACATTATTCAGAGAGCTCGTGGTTGAAGATCTTCCTTGCGCATGTTTGGTTTTTCATGTTCTTGGCTAGTTGTAGCATGTTGTGGATCTTCATGGTGAAATTAATTAAAGTATTTTCATATTGGAGATGTTAATTTGGGTCTCCACTATGTTGTGGCTGACCTTGGCGAATCCACATTGAAAATCTAATTGTAAATCTGGGCTGACATTGTAAATATATTTTATTTTTCCAAGCCAGCTAAGGTGTGATGAAATCTCTTGTAGCAGATATATAAGAGCGATTATGTAATCGATGGAAAGTATACTTCATGTTCTCCTATGTGCATATGTGAAAATATCATTACTAAGCATAGTGTGAAGAAGTGTTGAGCTTAATTGGAACTGTATTTGGTGCAGGAGCACCCAAGCTTCTTAAGGAACACCTGAGAGGTCAAGAGGTTATAGGGGTCAGGAAGACCTATCAATCCTATCAGAACATCAATTATGGTATCTTGAAGCCTATAATGGCTTTTGAAGTGGATGCAGGCATTACAGGAGTCAACTATCCTAAGGGTCCTGATAAGGACCCTAGGACCAAATTGCAATATAGAGGGAACAATCATGTTCTAGGAGGTTAGGTAGGTTTATAATGCTTTAATGGTGTCAAATAAGGTTGAACAATAATAATTTAATGGTTTTTAGTGTTTCTAGTTAGTAGGAAATGATAAAATGTAAGTTTGGAAATTTAAATATTTGAAAATCCACTTTGGGTGGGTAACTAGTCTTTAGGAGTTTTAATCACTTTTATGTAACCTAATCAACCCCAAACGGTTTGAGAAGCTGGGGAAGGGTGATACAAATCTCCAAAAGTCATTTTTATGGAGGTTGATCAGTTGGTGAAGGTACTGTATAGACTATTTTCTGGAAAAAGTGAAAAGACATAGTTTTATTGCATTTTCTTGACTTCTGTTAATGAATCTTTGAATCCTCTTGATGAAATGTTCTATTGGATGATCTAGGGACTTGATTTTACATTTTTTTAACCTCTTGCACATCTTGATAAGTAGTAATAACAATTTCTTTGCATAATATATTGACTGTCCTCAGTAAAAACCTTGTTTTTTCATTGATTTTGAGAGTCATCATGAAATAATGATCCATTTCATGAGAGTTTGTGACTAAAAATTGTGAAATGGATCCTATTTAACATGTATCATACCAATCTAACAATCCAAAAGTGCAAGAAAGAAGAATCAAATAGTGTACATCAAGATTTGATAGTGAAAGGTGCTTGAAGATGGAGGCTAGGGTATAGCAGTAGAAGATCTGCCTTAATGAGGGGTATGTTTTTGAGTTGGGATAGTCTAAATATGTTTTCGTAATGGTTTAGGGTCAATAAAAAAGTTTTGGAAGTGATTGGAAGGTTAGTTTTCAAGAATCCCTAAGTTTGATGCATTTTATGGAGGGTTTTGTGATCAGGGATTTTAGAGGTGTCATAGAAGGTTAGGACCTTGAAAATCCTTGGTTTTGAGACAATTTGAGACACTGTTGAAAGTTTCTTAATCAGGGGATAAAGTTAGAGAGGGGTTGCTTTGTAAAAGTAGGCTAATTGAGTAGCCTTAAGCAGGGTAGGTGTATTGAACGTATATGTTGGTCCAAAAGAATCACTATTGGTTTTTGGATATGCTATGTAGGCCCTAAAAGGGTATCTCAATCCATAATTTATTTGGTAAGTGTCTTGGAAAGATTGAGTGTAAAGTGGCTTAAACCAGGTTGCATATGCTACAAGGCAAGGCATGCTCATATGGTGGAATTTTGATGAGTTCTTTGAAAACCATTTTGAAGTTGATCTGATATTCATTTTTTATCTATTTTGAGAAGGTTTCCACCTTCCTCTACATCAGAGTGGTATCAGAGCAATGAGTAGGTCCTTTAGGAATTGAAGAAACAACAATGGCACCAAAAAATCAATTGGCAAGAGAGTTGGAAGAGTTGAAGGAAATCTTGGAAAGGGAGAGAAGAGAAAGAAGGGAACAAGAAGTAGCAAGAGAGCATGCTAGAGCAAGAGAAGAAAGGAAATGGAGAAGGGAGAGAGAGACCATGCAAGAAAGGATAAATAACCTTGAGAGGAGTAGGAGGAGAGAAGACCAAGAGACCAAGAAAACAATGATGAAGAAGAAGAGCATGTGAGGGTAAATTAGGAACAGCAAGCAGATGAGATAGAGGACCTTGAGGAAAGGAGGTTACTGAGATTGTTGAAGGCAGTACAAGGTCATGGAGGAAAGAGTCACATAGATTTTCCTATCTATCAAGGGAAGATGGATAGTGAAGAGGTGTTGGGATGGCTTGATGCCTTAGAAAACTATTTTGAGTTTGAGGAGATGGATGAAGAGAGGAAGGTTAAGTTTTCCAAAACTAAGTTGAGAGGCACAACATTGAAATGGTGGACTAGTTTTCAGAATGATAGGATGGCTAGGGGATCGGAAAAAGTCTCTACATGGGCTAGGATGAAGAGTTTGGTCAAGGAAAAATTCCTACCATCTGATTACACAATTCATGTGAAGAGGATGAGGCAAAATTTAAGGCAAAAGGACATGGATGTGATGTCCTATACTGAGAAATTTCACAAGCTTGGTATCAGAGGAGGTTATGAGGAAGAAGATGAGAAAGTAGCCAGGTATATCAATGGCTTGAGGTATAATCTACAAGATGAGATTGGTTTGCAAATGCCAAGGACATTAGGAGAATGTTTTCAGTTGGCCATTAGAGCTGAAGAAAAGGTGAAGAGGAAGCAAGAAAGATCAAGCAATGGTGGAAGAGGAGGTAGTTCAAACAGGGGCAGAGGTAATAGAGAACAAGGACAAGGAAGCAATGACAAGAGCATCAATGACAAAGGTAAAGAGGTATTTTCTGATCCAACAGGTGGATACACTCCTAGAGGAGGAGGCAGATTTGGACAAGGTAGAGGCCCATTCACAGGTAGGTGTTTCAATTGCAATGAACCAGGGCATCCTTACTTCAAGTGTCCTAAATGGGAACAAGCTAATAAGGGTAGAGATAGGAGAGCTAACTTGGTACAAGAAGAAGACAAGAAGGAGGAATCAAAAACATTCATGGCAGACCCTGTGACTGATGGTGAGTTTCTTATGGTCAAGCAAGGAGAAATACTTCATCAAGAGCCAAAGGTAACTATCTTTAAGACTAATTGTCTTAGTCATGGTAAAATATGTAGATTGCTCATAGATTCAGGGTCACATAGCAATTTAGTTTCACTTGATATGATAACCAAGCTAGGGATTGAAACATTTGATCATCCTACTCCCTACAAGGCCACTTGGGTAACTCAAAGGCAACATGTAGAGATTGGTAAGAGAGATTTTGTGGATTTTTCAATTGGATCTTATCATGACAGGGTGCTTTGTGATGTCATTCCAATGACTTGTGGTCATATCATCTTGGGAAGACCATGGCAGTATGCTAGGAGGACAGTATATGATGGTTTTCACAACACATATTTGGTGCATAAAGATGCTAGTAGATATAAGTTGGTTCCTTTTCCTTTGGAGCAGTCTAATGAGAGTTTTGCGATATGTTTTGAGAAGAGTTTGTAGGTGAATAAGCAGGGTAAGATAGGTAAGACAAGGGAAGATATTGGTTGGAGGAGGAGTGATGAGCTGCAGCAGGGTTGTGGAGCACACAGTCCTAGAAATGAGAATTTGTGGGACTTAGATAGTGTCAAGGTTGGAGAAATTGAATGCCCTATAGTTGAGGGTGGTAGAGGTTGTGTCCTTTCACAAGGGAGACAGTGGAATGGAGGAAAAATCAGGGCTCAAATACAGACTGAATTCAAACAACAAAGAGGGCAAACCAAACACTATTTTGATTCTAACTTGTTGAGTGATATGAGGGAAGGTTGGAAGAAGAGGAAGAAGGTGGCCTTGGGTGATTTCTTGGTTTTTGATCAGAAGGTCCAGAGATACAGGAACAAGGAGTAGTGTGCTGACAACAAGATAGATGTTTCTTGGGGCAAGAATTCCTTCTTTCTTGGGGAGAATGGTGCAGGAGCACCCAAGCTTCTTAAGGAACACCTGAGAGGCCAGGAGGTTACAGGGGTTAGGAAGACCTATCAATCCTATCAGAACATCAATTATTGTATCTTGAAGCCTATAATGGCTTTTGAAGTGGGTGCAGGCATTACAGGAGTCAACTGTCCTAAGGGTCCTGATAAGGACCCTAGGACCAAATTGCAATATAAAGGGAACAATCATGTTCTAGGAGGTTAGGTAGGTTTATAATGCTTTAATGGTGTCAAATAAGGTTGAAAAATAATAATTTAATGCTTTTTAATGTTTCTAGTTAGTAGGAAATAATAAAATGTAAGTTTGGAAATTCAAATATTTGAAAATCCACTTTGGGCAGGTAACTAGTGTTTAGGAGTTTTAATCACTTTTATGTAACCTAATCAACCCCAAACAGTTTGAGAAGTTGGGGAAGGGTGATACAACTCTCCAAAAGTCATTTTTATGTAGGTTGATCAATTGGTGAAGGTACTGTACGGACTATTTTTTGGAAAAATTGAAAAAACACAGTTTTATTGCATTTTCTTGAGTTCTCTTGATGAATCTTTGAATCCTCTTGATGAAATGTTCTATTGGATGATCTAGGAACTTTATTTTACATGTTTTTTAACCTCTTTCACATCCTGATAAGTAGTAATAACAATTTCTTTGCATAATATATTGACTGTCCTCAGGAAAACCCTATTTTTTCATTGCTTTTGAGAGTCATCATGAAATAATGATCCATTTCATGAGAGTTTGTGATTGAAACTTGTGAAATGGATCCTATTTAACATGTATCATACCAATCTAACAATCCAAAAGTGCAAGAAAGAAGAATCAAATGGTGTACACCAAGATTTGATAGTGAAAGGTGCTTGAAGATGGAGGCTAGGGTATAGCAGTAGAAGATCTGCCTTAATGAGGGGTATTTTTTTGAGTTGGGATAGTCTAAATATGTTTTCCTAATGGTGTAGGGTCAATAAAAAAGTTATGGAAGTGATTGGAAGGTTAGTTTTCAAGAAGCCCTAAGTTTGAGGCATTTTATGGAGGGTTTTGTGATCAGGGATCTTAGAGGTGTCATAGAAGGTTAGGAACTTGAAAATACTTGGTTTTGAGACAATTTGAGACACTGTTGAAAGTTTCTTAATCAGGGGATAAAGTTAGAGAGGGGTTGCTTTGTAAAAGTAGGCTAATTAAGTAGCCTTAAGCAGGGTAGGTGTATTGAAAGTATATGTTGGTCCAAAAGAATCATTGTTGGTTTTTGGATATGTTGTGTAGGACCTAAAATGGTATCTCAATCCATACTTTATTTGGTAAGTGTTTTGAAAAGCTTGAGTGTAAAGTGGCTTAAACCAGGTTGCATATGCTACAAGGGAGGGCATGCTCATATGGTGGAATTTTGTTGACTTCTTTGAAACCCATTTTGAAGTTCATTTGATATTCATTTGTGAGCCATTTTGAGAAGGTTTCCACCTTCCTCTGCATCAGTATTCAGGCTTGAGTAGAAACTATTTTCTCAATTCATACCCTCTGGATTTTTAATCCAACTTTGTTGGGCAGTGAGGCCCTTTTGTAATTGAGAAGTGAGCTCTAGATAGTGTGCCTGAATGCATGTGCATTCCCATTTTTTTTCATTATAGATTTAGTAGGGTATAATCTTATGGACTAACTTCCACCATGGTTTTTCTCCTAACATGATTTCCACGTAAAAAATCTTGGTGTTCTTTGTCTCTCTGATGTGTTAATTGCTTATGGTTAATTGTTCATTCATTAGATCTAAGATTAAGGATAAGTTAAGTTAGAAAAAGCTTAAATTTTTGTGACAACTGATTCACCCCCCTCTCAATTATCTATCCTTATTTTTCCAACACTTTGATCACATCATTCCTTCCATCGTGCATCACTAATTTTAACTTTGCATCTAGGATCCTATCAACAATGGGAGATGCAGTGAAGGCATTAGATTTAGACACTTAAAACTACATGAAAATCAATGGTACAAAAGGCATCACACATAATATCTTATCATATTAGCGAAAAGAAACCTTTCAAAGAATACCATCGATCATCGCTAATTTAGAAATTAAGCTTGGAAATGAATTCATGATGAGTGATAAAACATAAGGTCATCACTCATTGCTAATTCTCCTCATACAGTTTGCAAGTAATTAGCGATCAGAGGATTTACATAGTTATATTGTGTATCACATATCGCTAATGCGGAACTTAGCATTTAAAACATATTTGCTATCACACGATATAAAGGAAATTTCATCACATCGCTCATCGCTAATCCTAAATTCATCATTTTATGACTATCCACGATGAGTGATAAGACATAAAACTAGGGCATCCCTTATTGCTATTACAAATTTGAAGGCTCAAAATCCATTAGTGATAAGCAATCCCTTAAAGAACATCACTCAACACACATTCTTTTTAAGAGCTCTAACAACTATCCACGATGAGTGATATCAAAGAAAACACCGCCTCATCACTCATAGCTAACTCAAAATATTTACTTATGAAGAAATCAACGATGAGCAATATAGTATTATGGGCATCAGGAATTAATTGGGAACTTTGAGCACGTGCATTTAAGTTGTTCTAATGAAGGGGATCCCCTAGGATGACATGAGAATAATAGGCTTGAGAACTTCTGAGTCACAAAATGTAAAGGATGTAAAGGCCAAAAATGCTCCCTACTCAACCTTATAATATTTTAGGAAATTTTGACCTAGGAAAAAGGGACTGGTCACTTGACAACATTGATGGACATAAGAGTTTTAAAATGACCGAAAATGGGAAATATGCAGTCAATGACCAAATTGAATGTTTCAAACAGTTATAATGGATAAAACCCTAAACCCCCATATAAGAACCCTACATCCGGATGTAATAAAGGTTTGAGATGAAGTAAAAAAATTTAGGGTTCAATATGGGCACTCCAAAAAAAATTCAATTTTGATAGTTCCATGATGATGCAAGACATGGTGATATCTGATTAGATGTCTTTATTAGGAGCTAGATAGTGTGTGTGTGCATTTGGCTTAAGGTATAGGTAGCTTGCTAGTGAATTTTGAAAGCTAAAGAAACCCTATCAAAATTATTGAGGAGATCTAAAAGATGGTGAGAATCTTGAGGAAGACATTGTTGATTAGTGGAGTTAAGCAAAAAGAAAAAGATAATCTAAGAATTGTCGATGTAGTTGCATCTGATGTGAGTGTGAGAACTCTGCAAGTGCACAAAGTGTTTAATAGAGTTATGTATTGTTAAGTGTGCAATATATGCAAAGAGAGAAGAGTGTGTATAGTGCAAATGTGTGAGACACTACAAAAATGGAAAGAGATGCAGTACAACAAGATAGAACAGTAATTTTTCTATGTGAAGAGGAGAGTACAAATAAAGGGTGTGTTGGTGAGAGTGAAACTTCAGTAGTAGAGTGTGAGTTGTAGAAAGTAAAATGATGTAATGAATGTAATGATTCATTATTGGTTTTTCAGAACCAAATCTTATGCTCACTTGAATTTGTAATCCTTTAGAGGTTGTTGCCTCAGTGTACTGAGTTGTGGCTCAATTTAGGGGATTGTAGTCTCCTTGGAGTTGTATCTCCTAAACCAGGGTGTTGTAGCATCCTTGAAATTGTAGCTTCTAAATTAGGTAGTTGATGTTTCCTTGGGTTGTAGCCCTAAAAAATTATAACAAATATTTCATTTGTGATGTTGGATTTGAGCAATAGACTCAAGCAGCCTTTGTCACTGTGGTTTTTCCCATCTTGAGTTTTCTATATGCATATGGTGTTATGTGATGTTTTTGTGTGCATATATATTTATGTCTCTATATGTTTATTATCTTCACATTAGGTGGTTAAGGAAGTAATCTACATATAATTTTTGAGAGCTAAAGTTTTAGTATATACCGATTCACCCCCCGTCTCAGTAGATCATCATGTTCCAACAAAGATTTCATAGAGGCAATTGAACACCAAAAATAGAAAGGGGAGAAAATTGTCCACCTGTGGTATAAATTTTAGCCTAATTTGTTAGGACATTGGTGTCGGGGGATATTGAACACCTGGATTACTTAGGGGTGGGGAGGTGAATCGGTATTATTTTGAACCAATTAAAAATTTAACCATTAAACTCGTAACATATGTAGTGTATAAAAATGCATACCTTTGCATTTTTACACATAATTTGGACCTATTTTAGCATCCCTTGCATTAAATTCCCTTAGGTCACTTATTATGGCCCTTAACAACCCTTTTGGTGCATCCCAAGGCATATTTCAACTATAAACCTGACCAAAATCCATAAACAACCTTTAATCATAGTAACCCACCTTTCAAAATTCCAAAATAAGCCTTGTGGGACCAAGATGCCCTTGGTGACATCTTAGTCCCCCTTAGTGGGAGCAAGACGTCACCTAGGGCATCTTAGTCCCGAGGGCTTTATTTTTCGAGAATTAAGAGTGAGAAATGAAAATATTTGAATTAATTTGACATTTTGTCATCCTTTGGGATCTTATAATCAAGTTATTAGATAGGAGTGCATATAAAAGTAATATTCCCACCCATTTTTCATACAAGTTTTAAAGTTGAGATGAGAAGAAGAGAGAAGTGAAGGAGAGTTTTAAGAAGCAAGGAATTGAAATCTTGGAGCAGCCTTCTATTGTGTTTTTGTAGGTTTCTCAAATCCATTTTCATGTCAAGATCTAGCATTTCCAAAGACTAATGGTGGAATCCTATGGAGGATCATCAAAAATTCTAGGTTAGAGATGCAACTAGCCATTCTTCCAAGCCTAAGGACTTGTTTCTTAATTGATTCCATCTTACATTATTGTTCTATTTTTTGCTTTTAAGGAAGGTACATTTCATGTTTGTGACTTATTAGGATGATTATAGATCTCCTTTGTAGGTCATTGTCATTTTCATCTTAGGAATTCTATTCTAACACATTTGAATATGGTTTCTCCATGTTATAGCTTGCATAATCTTAAGAAAACTTAAGATTAGGGAACACACACATTTCCATTTTTAGATCTATGCATTTTAATCAAGGTTTAATTACCAAACAAGGGGTTTGACCAAGGTAAACCCCCATAAACAGTTAATCAAATTTTGTTTTTTTTGCAGGTTATTTACAAGTTCAGATCTGAAGACTTGGTGAAGAAGGAATTCTAGACTTTGGACCTCAAGATCACATTCATAGATTTCAAAATTTTTGATCAGGACTAAGATGATAGAAAGGGCATCTTAGTCCTCCAAGTGGAATTTTGTAGAGATTCTTTCAGATCCAGTTCTGACATCTAGAGATTTTGTATCTACCTTGAAAAACAACAACAAAACTAATACTTGGCAGTAAGGTTGTCTTAGTCCTCCATAGCATATTTTGACAACTTCTTTGCATTTCCCGAATCCTTGTCACATTTCCAGACTTCCTAGGTACATATATCATAACTTCCTGCTACTTAATTTCATCATTTGTATCCTTCATTTAGCTTGCATTACTAGGTTTTGTGAGTTGATTTTTAAAGTGTCTTTTCTAAGCTTTTGCTTGGTGGTGAACCTCTCAAAGCTTAAAGAACCCCCTCCTAGGTCTTCCTTGTTGAGAATTGACTCACCCTTTTGGATTTATAGTCAATCCAATTAAGGTTCCTAGGACATTATTGAGTGGCTAAAAGAGAATAGATGTGGGAATTCCTTCCCACTTCTTATTTTATTTCCGGTTCAACATATTCAATTATAGTATGACATAACACATGAACACCAAGATTTTTATGTCGAAAATCCAAAATGGGGAAAACCACAGTGAGGATTAGCTAACCTATTATGTATATTATAGAAGTGGTCACTATAGGTGGACTCACTATCCAAATGGACTCATTTCCCACTGAAAAATAAAAGAGATAGAAGAGATTGTAACCCAGCCAGATTTGAACTATTTCAATTGCATCTAACTCATGCATGAAACATAGTTCCAATAAAGCTCAAAATATAGACTGAAAACTCTTCATATTGATCTGAATTAACACTTTTCTCTACTCTGAATTCACTCTATATTAGTACAATTTTCAACAACTAACTCTTATCACATGTCATCATAAATCAAAATACCAAAAAGATCTAACTTATATATCCACTTCACCTATAACATCAATGAGGTCAGCCTAATTAGATGTAATATACAAAATGTAGGTTGTCAGCTTCAAGATCTATCCACACACAATTCATTCCAAGATTCAAAACTTATAAAAATTTGAAATAGGTCAACACATACCTAAAATAGCACCCACATAACATATCATATGTTGTTCAACCTTTGCAATACATCCAACTTATTAGGTCAACAACAATAATAACCTTATTATGAAATTTTGCAACTATATATCCCTAATTAGACACATGGACCTCCAAAATCTATTCCAATTCGAATATGCACTCATTTGACACCTGCCAACATCTCCAAAAAATGACAAGACCAAAAACCAATCTGCAGCTCGAAGTGCAGACTCATCAACACATATGCACAGAACTAGAAATCACCTATAACTACCAAGTTGAACTTCTATTACTCATAACTCCAAAACCAAAAACCAAAACAAGATGAAATTGTGGAATTATGTTCCTTTATCAACCAACAAATTTATGTTAGAAGTGTAGAGAAAAATCTTAATCACTTGACCAATGTAGACTCAAATATTGGATCCCTTGTACATAGAATCACTTGAATAGACAGTCAATTTCCACAACTACTTCCATCACCAGATCAAACCTTCTTGCAAAATTGTCTTTCATAATCATCATCAAACATGTTCAAGACACCTAAACTGATTTGCACCATATTCTTTATATTGGGATACAATGTTGACATCAATGACAACATTACAATGCATAACTGTATATCTTGTGCTAACTCCAAATGCTTGTGTTTCCAACAAGTTCATCAATGAAATGTCCTTATTATTCTAACAATATCCCCCTTTTTCATTGATGGAAACATGCCAAAATAATCTCAAAAATTATTCCCCCCCTTTGATATCAATAAAAAATGGTACATACAATAGTCTTCATTGATACAAGATCTCCCCTTGACAAATATGTTTATTTATACAAATTAAAAAACTAAACTAACTCCTTGTAAGAATGTTATGCATCATAACCAAATAAAAATTTTATACCAGAAATCATTGTACACCATCTAAATATATACACTAGAGTTTCAAATAGTAAACTAAAAATGTATAAAGAAATAAAAAATACTTTCAATCAAAGGAGGTTGACTCCTAAAGCTTCGCAACATGAACTTACATTATTGTTTTCCCTCTTCCTAGATCTTCTTGGCTATTCCAAACATCCTGAACTATATCTCAAGTTCCATAAGACATTCTTCACCTTCTTTGAGAGTGTTGGGTATTGGATTAATCTTGGTAGCTTTATCAACACTTACAAGGGCACTCGAAATGGATGTGAACTTTGAGTTCATTAGATCCTTTAGGTTTCTGAACTACATAATAATTTTCTCCTTTTGACCTTGCAGTTGGAAGTATTTCTCATGTAGGTATTCTATGGTTGATCTTGTGTTTCCATCTAAGTCATGTGCTAGATCATATGCACTAGAATCTCTATCTATCTATGACCCAATTGAGTCCATTTCATCTTTCATTCTCTTTGTGGCTTTGGGCCACTTCATGTAAAACTGGAAAATTCTTTGGCCTCAACCACACAAGCTCGTGCACCCTTGAGACTATTGTGAAATTTGTTGTGCTTGTACACACTTCTCTATAATCTCCAATAGTCTCTTCTCATCCATTTTATTTTCCATTTCTTTCTCAAGTTTCTCTTCAATCTAGAGGCATACTCTTTGAAAGAATCAGTCAAAAACTTCATGTTTTCCATACCAGAGAGTGAATTGTCAATTATTTCATTGAGTATGGCTTGTTGTAAGGTATTCATAGCTTCTTCAATCAACTCTCTTCTCTTTTTATGAGTTTCAATGATTTCCTTCCATGTAAATGCATGGAATACATCTACTAGTTGTAGCCTGTGGAGTGGTGAAATCTTAGCAAGGTCCACATTTCCTTCTTGCATGGGTAGTTATAACAATTGTGCGTACATAGCGAGTTGGAATTTCAATTGCATATTAAATAGATTCTATAGTGAATCTCGAGAGGTTCCAAAGGATTCACTAGTTTCCTTTACATAAACTTCTATAATCTTTTCTTTCAACTCCTTCTCCTTCTCATTATTAATAGTATTAATTGGTGTCTCCACTTCTTGCTTTCCCTCATCTTCGAAGGAATCTTCATTCTTTTGTTCATCTTCTTTTATTGTTTATCCATCACCAATAGTTTGTTTAGTATTATCTAGAGGGATAATCATCTTTGGTTGGTCCTTTATGCTCTCAAAATGTGTATCAATTATTAGAGGAAGAGTAAGATTATCCTCCTTAGCAACATATTCTCTGATAGCTGCATCCTTTTCAACATTCTCCTTAGCCTCTATATTTTATTTTGTTGTATCTTCAGCTTCGTGAGGAATATTATCTTTTTTATCTTCTTCATTTTCCTCATGATCATGTTGAGAATCATCCATCTACACATCATCTTCAATATTTCCTTCTAGAGAAAATATCTCCCCATTCACTTCCTCTTTGCTCTCCAGGGTCATCCCCAACTTGTGTCCTAGCTCTGATGCTTTTTCAATTCTCTCCTTTGATTGAAAAAATGTTTGGAAATGAATTTTAGTTAAGTTTAATCCCTTATAAACCTTCTATTGGAGTATGTGAAACACTGAGAGGGGGGTGAATCAATGTTTCAATAGTCAATTTCAAATTAATGATTATTCAAAACACTTAATCACTTTGAAAACTACAAAATTTTAGTTTCAAGAGTATAATAAAATGTGATAAATTTTTTGCATATTCTTAAACAATATGTGAACTCAAATGTTGCAATGTAAATGAAGAAAAAAACAAGACCAAATTGCATCCACAATAGAATCATAACACTTTTTTTTTCATGAGTAGAAAACCCTCATAGGGATGAAAAACCACTCCAAAAATGCCCCACTGGCTTATCAAAATGCCTCACTGGAAAAGCCTCACTGGCTACAAAATGTCTCACTAGAAGAGCCTCATTGGCTACAAAATTCCTCACTAGCTACAAAATGACTCACTAGAAACACAAGCCTCATTGGCTATGAAATGCCTCACTGACAACACAAAATACCTCACTAGCAACATTAGCCTCACTGGATACATACAACCTCACTAGCCAAAGATTAAACTTGTCAAACTAACATGATCTTATATAACACATTATTAAACATGAATAAATTAATTACAAAGGTTTACCATGTTTCATTGCATAACATTTCTTCTTTCCATATTAACGCATTCAATGTCCTAAAGATTCATTAAATTGGAATGTTCAAAACACAAAATGTATCAGATTATACACTACACAATTTTGCATACAATTTTGCAAAATAACATTTCAAAATTCTACTCATAAACTCAACACGATGTCTCTGTGAAAGCATCGAACTAAAAAACCCCAAAAACACTATTTTTATAATGTTCAGAATGTTACAAATTTCTTTCATCTGTCACTTTATAAAACTATCATATAAAACTTGTTCAATATATTTCCATAACTACCCTTGAAGCCATCATGATGACTTGTGTTCAACCAACTTTAACCTACCTTTTACCATGGTTGATACAATATGCAAGTTTTGTGTATACATTTAAAACAAGACAAACTCAAAGTGTAACACATATAACAAACTATGAGAATAATTGTTCTTTACACATAGTCAATACTACCAACAAATTGTGCATACATATTAAATAATAGACACATGGCCTCAAGTCGACTTCATATTTGCAAGACACGACCTGTGTAAAGGCTTTTAATAAATCTGCTAAATGGTTTAAACCCTATGCCCTAGAATTAAGTTCTGAAGACACAAAAAGTATAGACTCTTGACTTGAAAAATATGCATACCCTTGTAAGAGAAACCAAGGTCAATCATAAGCATGATGAGTGACTATGTACACAACAACAGATCTCGAAAACAATTTGACTAAGAAAAAATACAATTTCCAGTTTAACCAAGGTAATCTTCATTAAAAGCCTTAACTGCCTAAATAACCTCCAAACCATTTTCCTCAATGTTTTCCTTCCTTCACCAAGCTTCTATACCACCATGTTCACCAAGCTCGTCAAGCCCTAAATCAACTACTAAAAACCATGTTTCATTGTTTTCCAAATGATAACTTTTAAGGAATAATCATTATGTCAAATATACATAATAATGTGTTCACTTTGAGACAAAATCATTTTGTCAATTTTTAAACCTCAATGCTACCAAAAAATCATGACATTCAAATGATATATGTCAGTGTTAAAAACATAGCTTTTATTCCTATGAGTATAATACTCATCACAACACCTTGTATCGATCTAGTGATACAAATGTGCCAAGGTCAATGCATAAGACCCATGTCATGGTCTATAAAAAAATGATAAGTGTAGGCCAAATCTAAACCTTAATACCAAAGCATTTCTTAACACAAAATATGTCAAGAGTAGACACAACCACCATATGTATACCAAGTATGTTGTCTCAATAACCTTTCATTGTCAAAATCACCCATAAGCACAAAAATATATATTGCCTTTGTGACCAAAGAGAATTTCCATCCCAGTGACATTCAACCTTAATCAAATAGCACTGAACCTTCAATGAATACCAAACATGTATATATACCAATGTGTATTACCTGAAAATGTGCCAAATTGAACATTCAACCAAAACCAAACTATCTCATGTCTTTCATTGAAGTATAGAATATATGAACGAATGCCACCTCTGTATATGCCAATATAAACACTTGACATCAATACAAAAATCAATGTCAAAGAGGTCAACAGCTTCCAATATGACCTTATTTTGTATTGAATACACAAACTGAAAAGTTGGCAAAAACCCTAATTGTCTATGCAATCAACTTCAAACACTCTGCAATCTTCCACATGAGATATTTTCTACCAAAATTTTCTCTAATAGATCAAACACATTGACCTACACCACATATCCTAGTTCTGAAGCTTCAACACCATTTCTTTTTCATGGGAAAGAAATATTTTCGTTAAAGCTCCCACATAGCCAAAGCTCTCAACTCAATTTCTAGAGGAAACATCTACACCAGATGCTAGTAAAGATTAGTCCTTAACCTTAGTCTCTTCCTTCTTTTTCTAAATCTTTTCTATCCCCTTCTTTGTCTCTATTAAATCAATCTTTTGTACTATATCATTCTTCTTTACCAGATTATCCTTCTTCATATTTCTGCTTCTACAAAACTTAGAAATATGTCTAGGCCTACTACAATTGTAGCATATAACATTCTTTTTAACTGGGTTGCTTCCACTCATTCTAAATTTTCATTGATAATCTTTATGCACAAATCCATAGAATGTATAACAATAGGAATTGAAAGATTGAACCATTCTACCATTGCTATAAAAATTCATCATTTGACTTTTGCATTCACTAGCTCTATGAAAAAATATCTTGCATGTAAAACATTGATCAAGAAAATATTGAACTTTCTAATTCATTATGCTTCTACATTCCATAGCCTTATGTCCAAATTTATTGCAAGAATAATAAAAACCATTAAAATATGGGTACCTTTGTGCATTTGGTTGTTTGATCGGTGGTCTTCTAGCTTCATTCCTTTGATTCTACATCTTCTTGATATTGTTGTTCTTTTCTTCAATCTTCTTTTCAGGCTAGCTTGTTCTATTTAAGCTTTCTCCTATCTCAAACTCTAATCATTCTTTATCTTTGGAGCCTTTATGATTTGTAATCATTTCATCAAAAATTTTATAACTCATCTTGATTTTTTCTTCAGGAGTCCTTGCTTTTTCAAGATCTGATCTCAAATTCACAACTTTTGGTTCAATCTTTGTGCATTCTTCAATTTTTCTTTTCAACATTGCATTCAAACATTATAACCTCTTTTTCTTTCTTAAACTTGCACTTTCAAGTCAGTAATTGTTTGTTTTCTTGCTTCAAATTTCTCACTAACTTCATTATGCCTCTCTCTAGATTTTTTTATTTGCTCTCTCAATTTTTTGATGCATTCATTTGATTCTTTGAAATTTTCTTTTAGATCTCTATTTTCACCTTTAGTTCTTTCTTAGATCTTCAAGAGCAACTTTGAGTTCTCCATTTATGTTAAATATGCAATCATCTTCTATAGATCCAACAACAAGAATCTCTTTTGGAGGAACAACTAGTGTTCTAATAGTCATGTGTTCAACCTCCAAGATCTTCCCAAAATGATTAAGCTACTTCAAAGGGACCAAACTCTGATACCAATTTTTGAACACCCAGAATACTGAGAAGGGGGTGAATCAATACTTTTTTAAACCAATTAAACATTTAACTATTCAACTCATAACATATTCAATTGCAGTATCACATAACACATGAACACCAAATTTTTTTACATCAAAAAATCAAAATGGGAAAAACCACAGTGAGGATTAGCTCACAATATATTATAACCTATTATAGTATATTAGACAAGTTCTCACTAAAAGTAGATGCACTATCCAATTGCATCTAACTCATGCATGAAATATAGTTCCAGTGAAGCTCATAATATAGACTCAAAACTCTTCATACTAATATGAATTATTACACTACTCTTCTATACATTGGACCGATATTCACATAATTCACACCCACTAACTCCTATCACATGTCATCATAAGCCAAAATACTAAAAAATATCTAACATATATATCCACTTTACCTATAATATTAATTAGGTTGACCTAATTAGATGTAATATACAAAATGTAGCTTTCCGGATTGAAGATCTATCCACACACACTTTGCACCAAGATTCAAACCTTATAAAAATTTTAAATAGGTCAACATGGACCTAAAATAACACCCACATAATAGATCATATCTTTTTCAACCTCTGTAATACATCCAAATTATTCGGTTGGAACTAGTAATAACCTTATTACAAAATTTGTTGACTGTACACCCACAATTAGACACATAGACCTCCAAAATCTATTCCAACTAGAATATACACTCATCTGACAAATGTCAACATCTCCACAAAATAAAAATACCAAAAACCAATGCGCGAAGAAGTGGAGACCCATCATCACATATGCACTAAACTGGAAAGTGCCTTTAACTGCCAAGCCAAACTTCTATTACTCATAACTCCAAAACCAGAAACAAAACAAATTGAAATTTTTGAATTGCATTCCTCTATCAACCAAAAAAATTATGTTAGAAGTACAAAGAAAAATCTTCATAATTAGACCAATTTTGACCCAAATAACGGATCCCCTATACACAAAATCGCCTAAATGGACACTTAGTCAATTTACAAAACTATTTCCTTCACCAAATCAAAAATTATTGCAAAATTTTATTTTATAATAATCTTCAAACATACTCAAGACAACTAAACTAATTTTCATAATAGTCTTTTTATCAGGATACAATCTTGACATCAATGACAAAATTGCAATGTAGAACTATATACCTTGTGCTAATTCCACATGCTCATAATGCCAACAAGTTCATTAATGACATCTCCTTATTCTTCCAACAAGGGTGTCACTGTCCTCCTAGGTATTTTTTAGATTTATTTTTGTATTCCTTTGAATTTAGGTCTACACTTCCATTTCTCATCTATAGACTTTTTGGAATGCTTCTAGATATTTTTGAAATTGAGTTTTCGTGAGTTTTCAAGGCTTAGAGTTTCAAATGCAATAATGAACAAAGTTCCTTCAAACTTCCTTTGATACTTTTAAACTAGTAACCTGCACATTTAGAAAGATGGAAAATGTTGTTCCATATAGGGTCCTTCCTCAATCAAACCCTGTGAAAGTAATTCCACTTCCACAATTGCAATGTAAATGATAGGAATCAAAATTCAAAGGAAGGAATGATGATTAAAAAAATGGTACAACTCACGACCCTTCAATGGCTTCCTTGAAGGACTGAAGTCATGCACATCACCTCAAGGATGTTGGCATTAGACACATAGGACAACTAAGAGGGGGGTGAATTAGTTTAGCATTAGAACTTTCAAACCCTCATTAATCTTCAAACCCATATTAAGCATGAGCATGAATCTAAAAAAATGAAGTGTCAATAAATCAACAACCATACACAAGAGAACATAAAAGTTTAAATGGAAAACCTTAATTAGGGAAAACCACAATGAGGATTAACTCACATATATATGAATATCAACATTGATTACAAAGGGATCACTACTAGAAGGGATCACTACCTAAAGGACTCACTATCCAAAAGAAAGAAAGGCTCACTGACCAGGAAGATCATTTCCTCTAGAATACAAGAGAATATAAAGAAACTATTGCAAGGAGGTTCACTACCTCAAAGCAATAGGAGAATCCACCACAACTCTTCACCATCTACAACCTTTGGATCACTACCTCTAGCAACTTCAAGTACACTGAAATGTAGACACCTTCTGCTCACTACTTCTAGTAGTCTAAGGCATTCACGCTCTCACTCAGATCACAAAACTTGATCACATATACTTAAATTTTCACTACTCTTCATATCACACAGTTATTCAACAATTAAGCTTGCATATATATCATCCACAACCATGAATAACCTTATCCAAGTCAGCTTCAATGAAATGTATGCACCTCAAACAAAAAACCAAAAAATAGGTCAGCACCAAACAATTCCATGATGGAAACAAGTGAGGGTCGACCACACCAAGGGTTAACCAGGACCCAAATCTACATTGACACACTACACCAAGCTTCCACAATCTATGAATCACATCCACAAATAGTGCTAACATGCCATGTTGGCCAACCTGACATTAATGCTACCAAGCAATCAAATTCAAACTTCACCAAGTCCAAAAACATCTTACAGGCCACATATCAATATTACAAAAAATTCTAGAATATTCCAACACCAACATGATATTCAACCACACTAGAACAAACACATGCAATTGAGAATACTATCATCATGTGCAATCAGTCAAACTACCACTGAGACACAACACATGAACCAAGCTTTCAGAATAGTTGAACACTAGAAATTTCAAGGGTAGATAGATGCAAGGATCATTAGATCATTCCAAAATCTACAAGATAAGAAACTTCAGTGTGGAGAAACACAGAGGAATTCCATTTCTTTGAAACAACCATCTTCACAAGACAAAGATAGTCCTACACACTATCAAATACATCTACTATTGCATGATCTATAACCTGAAACTTTGGATATAACACCTTCAAAGACCATTGATCATCATATCCAGACAATACATGCACTTATTCAAGCATGAAGAAATTAAAAACACAATACAAAATACATCCCTATCACCCTGTATATTCTATATACAAATTTTCTTAAAAGCACTTGGAAACCAGGTGACCATGTTTCATCTGCAACACATGCTCAACACCACAAACACCTTCTCATCATGACCATAATATATTTTGAAATTAATTGAAATACTAATGAAAACATAGTACAATAATCCCCCCCTTTGTCATTGATGACAACACCTACTAATAAATCATCAATGACAAAAAAACCAACTTTGCATCTCCTACACTCAAGTAGATCTCCCCTTAATTGGACATTTCCAACATTTTAAATTTATTTGTCTATCCCCATTTCTTATGTTTATTAGGATTCTTTATCTCCCCCTTTGAAATCAATGGAAAATGACAAAACCAGCATAATACACTTCTATCTTTCTCACTTTGAGGAACAAGATATGCTACCCCTGACTACACTAACCAAAGATAGCACTACTTACTCCCCTTGAGAGTTAGTCATCATCAGTCCAAGGAAAACAATTCATCTTGAATTGCACCTCTAGATGGATGCACCATCTTATGCATCTAGTTGAAACAAGGGGCAATAACCCTTAGCTTGTTTCTGAGATATTCAAATGTATCTTTTGGAAGAGCCTTTGTGAAAATGTCTACTATTTAATCCTTTGAGGAACATACTCCAACATTAATTCATTCTCAACAACTTTCTCTCTTAGAAAGTGATAAAGAAAAGTGATATTATTTTTTCTTGAATGAATTACTAGATTTTTTGAAATGTTGATAAAACTTGAATTATCACACAATATAGAGATAGGTTCATCATATGATACTCTAATATCTTTCAATATCTACTTCATCCACAACACCTATGTGCAACAAGATGTTGCAACAATATATTCTACATCTACAGTAGGTAATGACATAGAATCCTTCTTCTTACTCAATGATGCAGAGCATCTACAAACATCAAGGATACTCAAGACCCAAAACTCAAATTGGAGAAGATCTACTAAGCATTCACTAATTTACACTTCTTTGATATTTGATTTCCACATGGCCAAAAGACACCAATTCATCAAATCATGATTCCAAACTCTTATTAAACCCTAACAAACCTTCAACATCATCATTTTGATATGAACAAACCAAATACGCTTCCTTATAACTTTGTTTAATCAGATTCACAAATTCTTGCACTCAAAGATCTAATTTCTTGTAGTAGTCCATAACAGTAAAAATGGGTATAATTCTTAAACCACATTGAATCTCCATAAAAAAATTACAATTACAAGAACCCATTTTTGAATAATTTAACATATCATAAATTCATATGGTGTTGTTTTGAAAAGTTCACCTTTAAATTTGACTATACCACTGATATAAGCCCCCAAATATGTCTAATTTACAAAGGAAGTACTCACCAATCGACTCCAAAACCCCAAATAACTATAAAAAATCTTGTATCAGGTTTTAAAACATCTGAATCAACAAAATTTTAACCATTTTAACCCTTCTTAAGGCCACAAAACTCAAACCCTTTATTTTGACTTCGCTATGCACAAATCAATGAGGGTTTATTGAAAAAGTGTATTCCAAACCTTCAATCAACTTTCCACTACTTCAAACATGTTGGCATATGTCTACACATGGTAAAAAACCACCTCCAATCCTTTAACCCTACATTTTAGTTAACTCCATCATCGAGCCATCATTTTTGAACCAAAAATCAATGTAATTCAAGTGGGACAACAACATGTATTCTATGATTTTACTTCCCTTTCACTTGACAACACACACAACACTAAACAAACTCTATTGAAACCCATTCCATCAATTCTCTAAGCCTACATTTGTGGAATGGTTGCAAAATACCACTTAGACTCTCAAAACCCTTAATTTGTGGGTTACAAAATAGTTTCAAGAAAATGTGCTCTTAAATCCCTTGAACTAAATGAAAACTCTTCAAATATTCTTCAAATGGAAGCTAACACCTAATACTAAGAAAAAAATTTTAAATTTAAGCCTTATAGATTTTGTGTAGTCCGTACAAGGCCTGAATACAAGAGAGAAAATGTTGTTTTAACAGTACAGGGTACTTTTATTAACAAAAAATGTTCAAAATACAATATCCCATGCTTGTCTCACCTTTACAAGGCATTTTTATAAATATATTACATTAGTTACTATAGCTTCCCCTTCAATTCCCAACAACCAAACCTTTCCTTTACCCAAATGACTTCACATTCTTGTATTTTACAATTTGCAGCTTTTGCATTTGTGCAACAAAATGAAATCTTTTTGTAAATTGACTTAACTGACCTCCTAGAGACCTAATGGTGACTCAATTACATTTGAAATGACCTTATCATGACCTTTCTACATACAAAAAATTATGATAAATCAAATTTTACATTCTTTCCTATTAGAGGCATAAAACTACTAGGTGATCCTGCACCAAACAACCAACCTAAAAAGTTTCCAAGTCCCTTTGTAAATGTGTTGCATCAACCTTGATTCTTCATACCTGCATACCTTTTTCAATTTTGTCTTGCACTGCTCTCTCTTGTTGTGCTCTTGAAAATTTTACTTGCCTTTGTCTTGATTCCAACTTTTTCCTTTAGCTCTACTTCACTTGTCTTTGTCTTTTTCCTTCTCTTTCTTTGTCCATCAGATTCACCAATCACTAGTCTCAAACAAAGGACATAGGACTATGCTTTCATAGTACTTAACTCTCATCTAACCTTTTCTCAATCGAAGGACATAGGACTATCCTTTCAAATTACTTACCAGGAAATCTTTCCTATTTTCGACCTATTCATCCTTGACTTTCTCTGACCAACTTATCAACTCTCTTCTTCAACAGTTCATCACTCTTCCAACGGACCAACATTTTCAACTTCTGTAATGGCTGCAAACTCTTCAAGTGCTTCTTAAAAAAATATACATCTCCCTCACTTCTTCACAATCTTACAACAACAAACTATCCATCTTACCCAATAGTAGATCGTGGAAGATGCACCTACCCACTCTCTCCTTGATGGTGTAACTCTCTTTGCACCTTCTCCCCAAATCTCTATTGGAGGACAATAAACAAAGACTATTCCTTGTTTGTAGCCAACACACTCTTTGGCAACTCCTCTCTTTCTTGTAGCTTTAAGATGGATCAAGCACCTGCAACCAATCAACTCAACAAACCACTAGATCAACCAGCTCTAATACCAATTGATACAGAGCATCTACAAACTTCAAGGGTACTCAAGACCCAAAACTCAAACTGGAGAAGATCAACTAAACATTCACCAATTTACACTTATTTGAAATTTGATTTCCACATGGCCAAAAGACACCAATTCATCAAATCATGATTTCAAACTCTTATCAAACCCTAACACACCTTCAACATCATGATTTTGACAGGAACAAACCAAATACACTACCTTTTAACTTTTTTTTATCAGATTTACAAATTCTTGCATTCAAAGATCTAATTTCTTGTACTAGTCATAATAGCAAAAATGGGTATAATTCTTAAACCACATTGAATCTCCATAAAAAAAATTACAATTCCAAGAACCCATTTTTGAACACTTTAACATATTAGAAATTCAATTGGTGTTGTTTCAAAAAGTTCACCTTTAAATTTGACTGTACCACTGCTACAAGCCCCCAAATAGGTCTAATTTACAAATCAAGCACTCACCAATCAACTCCAAAACCCCAAATAACTATAAAAAATCTTGTATCAAGTTCTAAAGCATCAGAATCAACAAATTTTTAACCATTTTAACCCTTTCAAAGGCCACAAAACTCAAACCCTTGATTTTGACTTCGCTATGCTCAAATCAATGAGGGTTTATTGAAAAACTGTATTCCAAAACTTCAATCAACTTGCCACTACTTCAAACATTATAGAATATGTCTGCACATTGCAAAAAAACCACCTCCAATCATTTAACCCTCCATTTTTAGTCAACTCCATCATTGAGCCATCATTTTTGAATAAAAAATCAATGTAATTCAAGTGGGACAACATGTCTTCTATACTTTTACTCTCCCTACTCCTTCCAACACACACAACACTAAACACACTCTATCTTAACCCATTCCACCATTTCCCTAAGCCTACATTGGTGGAATGGTAGCAAAATACCACTTAGACTCTCCAAACCCTTGATTTCAAGGTTACAAAACAGTTTCAAGAAATTGTGCTGCTAAATCCCTTAAACTAAATGAAAACTCTTCAAATATTATTCAAATGGAAGCTGTAAGGCCTCTCATTTCAAGTGACTAATACAACCTTAATTTGTTATATATTTCTCCTAAATAGATGGTTAGATATATTACGAATGATATGAAGGCGACTATCTAACAATGACCTTATAGTTTATTTTTACTTATGTTATATCATTGTTATTTTACTTAATGAAGAGGTATGTGCATGTGAATTATGGTATGAGATTCAAACTTATAAGATGAATTTGAAATAAGATAATTGTTGTGTTGTATTGCATTGAAAGAGTAATTAACTATGTAAATGAATTGTGAATAAAGTTACAAAGATTCGGTTTGCAATTAATGTGGTTTATTATTATATCTAATTGTGCTTAATTATGTTGTGCAGGAAATTAAGTGAGTCGATGTGGGATTAACATTAAAGGAATCAAATATGCAAATAGGAGGATGGATAAATATTGGAATCATATCAGATACATCTTTGGGAAGTTCTAAGTGTAGCCCTATTTGACTTAGAAGGGTTTGAGGTTATATTTTGATTGGGTGATTATGTTTGAGTAGAATCCAATTGTAGGTCATGTGATGTGAGTTTGGTTGGGGTTGGAACCCTTGGTCAAGATCAAACTCGTATGGATTCTTTTGTGGGTTTTAAAAAGGGATTATTGAGTCAATTTCCTTGGTTTTTGAACAAGAATAGACCCCTAGGACCTATACCTATGCATTTGGAACCTTTTTGACATGTGAACTTGTCCTTGGAGTGTGAAAAGACCCATCAAAAGTCCACATTCATGAATGTGACGAATTCAAAAAGTGTTGGGGCTTGGGAAGTGTGACTTGTAACTCTCAACTTCCCACTCCCCAAAAGTTCTTGGAATTGGCACAAGACTCACACATGTGTGAGCACTTGTGGGAAAGAGTGTAGGTTTGGAGGAATCCTATATATCTCAAGAAGATGGAAGATTTGGGCATTTCCCACTTCTCATTTTGGAGAACTTGTGAAGTGAAGAAAAGAAGGAGAGAGTCAAGGATGGAAGAATAGGAGTTCAAAGGAAAGAAGCTTGTAGAGAGATAAGTCTTTTTCCATTTCTCATTCTTAGTATTGGTAGAGATAGCTTGATCTATGCATTGAATCATAAGTAAGATTGTTTAAGGGATATATTAGAGTAATGTGTTGTATAATGAGCAAGCTTGTTATAGCACTAAGCTCTCACCATTGAATTACACTAGTGTATAATGTATTTCTTGCTCGGGGGTATGGCTAGAGCCCACGATGCTCTATGATGCCATTATGGTAGGGAGGAGAGCAAGACCTTGTTAAAGAGTTTGTAATTCAATTATTTCCTCAAATATTGTGGTAATATTTTAAGTCAAAAAAAAGAAAGAAAGATGGATTTCATATTATTTTTTTTTAAGAAGAAAATTATAGGAAAAGAACAAGGTCATTGCATTCACATGTAAATCATTTGTTTCTCAATGTTAAAAGAAAAGAGAAAGCCTTATCCTTTTGGGTGTTGATTTATGGTATTCCTAAATATTGTTGGTAATATTGAAAGTTAGTATTGTGTTTTAGAAGAAAGATACAAAAGAAAACAAATCCTAAATGTTAGCATGTTATTTTTTTTATTGCAAGTTTTATTCATAGGCATGTTATTTGTGCCATCCTTTTTTATGAATAAGTTGCAATATGGAAGGTTTAGATAACATAATTTGTATCTTGTTTCTATGAATAAAAAGACACTCTATGAAACTTTATTTGACTCAAGAAATGTATAGGGCATGGAAAGGAAATCTTTTGAAAATGAAGGAGAAATTGTACCAACCTAGTTGAGTTTCCTTTTGTATCAGCAATAGAATAAATATTCTATATTCACAATATTAAATTATCTTTAATTTAATAACTAAAATAAATAAATATAAAAGAAATATATATATTCTAAAAATAAATTAAAAATTATGAGGTTGAAGAATTAATTTACACAAATAATTACATTTTAAACTCCTTTACTTTTTATATTATTAATTCTCCTAAAAGGGAGAAGAAAAGAACATAAGAGGAGAGATATTATTCCTTTCTTTTCCTAGAGTCCATAATGTTAAATATATCTATATTTTCTTTAAAGTCCTTATTTCCTTACTTTAATTAATAGAATATTTCCTATAAAGGTGGGAATACATTCCCTCTTCTTATTTAAAAACAACTACTAAACATGGGGTATAAGGTGATGGAAATAAAATAAAAAGAGAAGACATTGCTCACGTGGGAGGAATAAAATACTAGCACAACATTGTACACGTTTAAGACATGTTCGGATGATTCTAATGATAAGGATAAGATTTTGTTGGGTAATATCTAACTTATATTTCATTCATTTCACATTTATTATTACTTTTTCACAATTCACATGGAGGCTCCTTATTTACTCCCAATTCACCCGTCTAACCATTTGGAATTATTATATTATCGATTTTTACAATGTGGCAGCATAAAACCATGTGAGCAATTATAGGTTTGGACGGTATAGAATTGTTTGGGTGAAATAAAATAAAGTAAAACAAAGAGAAGAGCAATAAGGAAAGGGAGAGTTTATACATAGAATTATAATCTATTTTGAACTCCATTTTGAATGAAATAAGGAGTGACGAAAGAAGCCCTAAACTGCCAACATTTTCCCCAACTTCTTGCAACAAGGCAGTGGCCATGGGAAATAGGAGGAGTTGCCAAAATGGTGCATCGGAATGTTGCCAAAATGGTGCATCAAAATCCTTAGCGCCATTTACCTTTGAGGTTTCAGGTATACTCTATTGCTGGTAGGCCTTGAAGATTTTTTATCAGAAAAGAAATTAGAAAAAAACAAATCTTCAATTCTATGTAATATAGGAGGTGAACTAAAATAAAGTAATAATAAATTGGAAAAGATTCCCTTTTAGCAGAGGATTCAAGCATAGAAAAATATATATATATATAAGTTATAGAAAAAAAAAATATATATATATATTCCTTTTGTGTGAGATACCATCTTCCTGCAGAGACTCCATAGCCACGTTTGTTGTCGCCTCCTCACCTGCCTCCCAAATCTCTGCATGAACACCATAAGGTTCGACACACTGTGTATGGCTTTTTGCTGCATAATATCTAAGCCCAACTCCCCACTTTATGCACTAAAAAGTCAGATAAGTGGAAAGAAATTCTAGGAAAATAAAACTAAGTAAAACATATGTATGAACAACATATCTGATTTATGTATAAGAAAATCATGGCTGTAAGCTTATACCTGATCTTTGTCCATGTATGGATTCAGCGCCAAAGATGCCCTAGATTCAAAGTAAATATGGCGCCTAAGATCTCAAGACGCCTGTTCTGGCCATTTTCCTTAATAGCATATAGAAGTATAGTTCCTTAGGGCACTCCTTGGGATAATGCCTTACATTTGGTCTTGCAAATAGGGTTCAAAGCACTAGGGTATTTACCAACGTAAAGATAAAATAAAATAAAATAAACAAACAAAATTCCTGCCATGCAAGAGAGTTCTGGATGTCTATTCTCTGTTTTAAAAGAAAAAAAAAACAACTCCGTGACTATAGATTGGTAATAGACTCCTATATTTAATGAATGCGTCAGTAACGTAAAATCTCTGGACTTCCATAATAGTTCAAATAGTAAGTTGCAGAGGATTTAGGGATACTGTTGTCACTTTCTTGTAAAACAAACTTTTAATCAAGTCCCTCCATCGCACTTACGCTGGTCATCTCTAAGCTTGGTAAATCTATTGGTACGAACTGAGCTTAATTGCTAGAACTTTATTTTATGCATACAAGGCTATGCATATAATGATTTAATAATGAAACCCGAAACTCTCATTGGCTGCTAATAAGAGTAGTTTGAAGTTACGCTACTTTTAGTTTATTTATTATCATCATTCCAGAGGCATCGTACCTATGAATAATTCAAAAAGGAAAATAAAAATAATAATAATAATGATAATAATAAAAATAAATAAACAAACTCCTTCGCACAGACATCTGAACGCTTGGACCGATTTTGGTACATGCACAGTATTTGGACATGGAATCGTGGGCGTAGGTGCCTAGACTGTTTAAGAGAAAATCTTGATAACACCGCCTATATGTTCAGGTGCTTAGTGCAGTGTGGAGGCAAATAGGAGAGAAAGCCTCCCTCCATCATTAAGTCCCTGCCACCTTACCTCCTCATGACCTGCGTTGATTCTTGTGCGCCAGTATTTTTCAGCTGAAAAGGATTTAAGATTAATTAACCACCCTTTCTTGGATTGCATGTTAGTAAATTTGGCATGAAGATCTTAGTGGAGAAAGGAACATTTTAAGCAAAGTAACAGACTTGTTTTCTCGATAATTTATCTCTGTCTGTGGGAGTAAGATTATCTGCAAAGGCATGAAAACACATAATGTGTATGTGAATCTGAGTGGTGGAGTTAATAGTGGCGTGAATATTAAACGAATCAAATTGCAATGCTTATGTAGTCTCAATGAATTACTACGTGAAGTGTTTAACATCTTTCGGCAGCGTACTTTCCATGTGTTCATACTGTTCCCTTGTGAGAATTCATTCTTAAAGTCTTTTTGTTTTTAAAAAAAAAAACTTCCACCATGTGGAAACCTTGCATATAATTCTCCTTCCTTAAAGGAGAGGGGAATATGTTTCCATATTCTCTTAAAGAGAATCTGTTAAATTAATTAAGATTTTGAACAAGGTAAAGTTTAGCATTTAATAGAAATTCTTTAAAAGAGAGTTAAACCTCTCTTTATTCGATTTCTTCTTCCCATTTTCTTTTAAGGGAAATAAATAATATGTAAATGCTAAGATATTTAAAATGAATTTATTCCTATAAATTATTCTTTAAACTTGCATCTTAAAATTTTATTTTATTTTTAAATAAGTATATATGTATTACATATAGATTTATTTGCTTTCTAAAAAATAAAAAATAAAAAAAATTGAGGATAATCATAAAACAAACTACAATGAGAGATTAATAATTATCATGGAGATTATAAATATGTTAATTATTCGCATATTAGAATTTGGTGGCCAAATTGTTCTATGTGGGTTCCAACAATATCGTCAGGATGGCAAAACAAAAAAAGTGGTAGGGCCGTCAATTTAAATAGTGTCCCGTCAATTGGTCCTTAGGATTAAAAGTAAATCAAAATGATGATATTTATATGTTTCCTCACGTTAGAACCCATGTCGAGCTAGTCTTTCGAGGATATCAGCTTTCATGCGGGAGTGAGTATCATCTTGAGTTGGTGGCTAAGAGCCTAGTAGACGGTATGTTTGGAGATAATGGGAACCATTTTCATTTCCTTACCCTACTCTCGAGCATGACGACGAAGATAGCATTGTGCAATTCATGAACTATGTACTTGTAGGTGTAATAAGGTTAGCATTTCGTAATAATGTTATATAAAAAAAAAAAATTAGTAGTATTTTTACGCTAGTCTAAAATATGGGCATTACAGAAGCTAACACCTAATAGTAAGAAATTTTTTTGAAATTGAAGCCTTATAAATTCTATGTATTCTGTACAAGGCCTGAATACAAGAGAAAAAAACATTTTTTTGACATTAGAGGGTACTTTTATTCACAAAAATTGTTCAGAATACAATCTCCCATGCTTGTCTTGGCTTCACAAGGCCTTTTATAAATATATTAAATCAGTTACTATATTTTCCCCATCAATTCCCAATGAAAAAACCTTCCCTTTACGCAAATGACTCTTCACATTCTTGTATTTTGCAATTTTGCAAATTTTGCATTTGTGCAACAAAATGGCATCTTTTTGAAAATTGACTTAATTGACCTTGTAGAGACCTAATGGTGACTCAATTACATTTTAAATGACCTTATCATGGCCTTTTTACATACAAAACATGATGATAGTTCAAATTTTACATTCTTCCCTATTGGAGGCATAAAACTACTAGGTGCTCCTACACCACTCAACCAAGAAACTAGTATCTTTGCAAGGATGAAAGAACCTCCACTTGTATTTCATTTTTCATCTACAAAACCTACCTAATATTCTCTATATAAGCACTCAAAGAGAAGTTGGTATCCTTAGAATACCATACATTAGAGTGTGGATTGCTCTTCAAATATTTGAATATCCTTCTTGACTACTGCCACATGTGATTCTCTAGGATCTTCTTAAAATATTGCTACATGACATGCATTCTAGTTGTAGTTAGATATATCAATCAACCAATCATGGATCTATATTTAGTCTGATCTGTCTTAGGAAATTCATCATTTTTTCTAAATTTACAACCAGTAACTATGGGAGTATATACTACCTACATTCCAAACTTCTTTAGCATTTCCTTAACATATTTTTATTGTGTAATGAATATACCTTTTTTATATTTACTAATTTTTAGCCCAAGGAAGAAAGTCATCTCCCCAAACATTGACATTTGAAACTCATTTTCCATCTCCTCTTCTTTGAAGTAAAGGTTGTTATCTGCAGTACCATTTTTGAATACCTACTACAATAGGTACCTATCTTATCTTGCATACCAAGCTCTAGGAGCATTTTTGAGCCTATATATTTCCTTTTTTAACTTGAAGACCATGTGAGGGTCTTTTGATAATTGAAAACATTTCAGTTGTTCAATGTATACCTCTTCTTCTAACTCAACATTCAAGAATGCAAACTTTACATCCATCTAATATACCTTGAAGTATTTATGTCCTGCAAAAGCCAAAAACATCCTAATAGCCTCCATTATTTCTACAAGAGAAAAAGTCTCTTCAAATTCTATTCCTTCAACTTATCATTAGCCTTTACACACAATCCTAGCCTTGTTTCTGACAACTTCATTCTCATGCAACTTGTTCTTGAAAACCCATTTAGTTCCTATCACACTCTTGTTTGCTAGTCTTGGGACTAGTTCCCATGTTTGACTATTCTCATTCTACCTCAAATATTCTTCCATAACTTTTACCCAATTTTCATCATTGCATGCTTCAATAATTATTTCAAGTTCTACTTTAGAAAGTAAACAAAATTTTACTTGTTCCTCTGCCATAGAATCTATTCTTCTTCTCATCACACATTTTTGTTTTTCTCCAATTATTTGATCTTCAGAATGATTTTTTTTGCACATACTTAGAAGTCTTGGAATTATTTTTCTAAGCATCTTCCTCTTCCACTAGCATTTGTTTTTATTTTTCATCTTCTTTCTCTTCTTCTTTGCAAGGGGGTTTATCAGATTCATATCCTTCTATCAGCATTGAGCTCTGATGCGATTCTTCATCCACTGTGACACTTGCAATTTAAACTATCATCTTTATCCTTTTGTTGTAGCACCTGTATGCCTTTCTCTTTATAGAATATCCAAGGAATCTTCCTTCATCTAATCTTGCATCAAAATTTCCTAAGTTCTCTTCATCTCTCCTGATATAAAATTTACTTCCAAAAACTCTAAAATATTTCACAGTAGCATTTTATCCATACCATAGCTCATAGGGGTTCTTTGAGTTGTTCACTCTTGCTTTTCCTCTATTAAGAATGTAAACTATGGTATCAATTGCTTTTGGTATGTGCAGGATCATCATGGAAAAAACAAGCCCTTAAGTGGCAAAAAATTCAAAAAAATCAAAGTTAGGAAACTTGACGTAAATTTTTTAATAAGTTATCTATATTATTTATAAATTATGTAAGAATAGAATCTGTAGAAAATTGAATGTAGTTTCTAAGCTACTAGGTTTATTTTTAAAAAATCTATTTGGTGACAATTTGAAATTTCAATGTAGTAGCACTTAAATTTTAGGAAAAAATAAGAAGTAGGTGTTTTTCTAACCACCCTAAACCCAATAAAATGAAAATATATTTTTATAATATATTAGATATAAGTAGAGGACTCATGTTCAGATGTAATGCATAGTTTTTTGTAAATTTTTTTCAAGTAAATAATTAATTATGAATTTTTTATTATAACTTTTAAAAAATATAAAAACTCGTATGTCTAACAATCTTAACTTGGTCAAAACTTCATTATTATTATTATTATTATTTAAATTCTATATTATGTGAAGCATAGAATGTGACACATGTTTCAGATTCAAAAAATGTGATACCATTTAAAAGCTATAGATGTTTTTCAATCAGCCTATCAATCAGGACTTTAGTCGTAATTCAAATAGAAAATGAATAATAATTATTTATTAAATTCAAAGTAAAGAATAATTTATATTGGTGAAAATTTGAGAATCTCCTTTAAAAACCCTTTTCATTTCATCAATTTTGGGTAAAAAAAATGTTGTCAACCACATACCCTACACATACCCATCATATCGCCACTTTTTGACCCATCTGTTGGATCTCAGTTGTGTTTATTGTTTGTCCTTGATGTCAAATCCCTTTCAGTTGGTTCTCTTTGATGATCAATCTCTGTTTGGATCCTTATGATTTATTATGACACTTCTTTGGTGTCTCTTGGCTATTACAGAAAGATATCACAGTTGGTTTCCTTGTCAGGATGTTCTTTTTTGCATATCACTGGTATTGGTTGTTTCTCTTTCAGGCTTACACATATCGGCATGAGTATGGCAGGGTCTCCCTGATCCACTTTGAAATGTCTATGTTGCCTATCGGCAACACATTTCTGATGTCATGTCGATTGAATTTAACATATAGGCTACTTTTGACATGACATTGATCATGGTCTTGGCAATAGAATAAATCCCTATCAGCATGTTGTTTCATCGATCGCTTTGTGTCTTGGCGACCGGCACAAGAAAGTTCATATAGGCAAGAGTTGCGGCATCGATATGATGTCTTAGCGAAATTGGTATGTCACACCAACCTTCATTGAAAGATCATATCGGCAAGACTTATTTAATGTCACAACGATCAAGATCCATCTCTAGGCATCTATTGGAATGACATTCTCTTGTGTTTCGGCAATAGAAAAGGATTATATCGGCATAAGTTATATCATTGGTATGTGGTCATAGCGAAATTTCTTTGACTCACCGATCGGAGATTAAATGGAAACACATCGGCAAGAGTTTAAGGCTTTGGTGAAGGGTCATAGCGAAAAGGGTGATGTCTCCCTAACTAATGCATGTGGAAGTCTTTCAGCAGGAGTGTTGTATTCAGTATGTGGTCTCACCGAAGACATATTGTCTCATCGACCATGCATCGAAAGGTCTTATCAGAAAAGGTTGTAGCTTTAGAGCAATGTCATAGTGAGCCCGTCAAGTCTTGGTGACTAAGTCTTATGTGGGGGCATTTGGCGAGATGTTGGTATTGTCTCAGCGACTTTAAGTGGATAAAAATTTTGGTATGACTCATGTTCTTGAAGAGAGGTCTCGGCGAGTGACCTCTATTCTCGCCAATGGAAAACAAAAAGGTCTTCATTGACATAAGATCTGGATTGTCTCAGCGACACTGGATGAAAGGGTGACTTTTGGTATGAGTCAAGCATTCTACGAGAGGTCTCCCTGATGATGGTATGCTATAGCGACTCTCATAAGGTAGAAGGATGCATCGGTGAGAGAATCATAATGTCACAGTGACACACAAGTGGATGAAGACTTTCAGAAAGACATGGTATGCTCTACAAGAGGTCTCCCCGACTTTGATATGTCTCGCCGATGGAATTCAAAAGGACTTTATCAGTGTGAGATTTGTTCTCTCTTGGCTATCTGAGGTGAATTCGGGGTGTTTCGGTATGACATGAAACGATCTACAAGATGTCTCCCCAATGGTTTGAAGTTACAGCGACACTCATAAGATAGAAGACTCGTCAGCAAGAAAAACCATGTGTCACGGCGACAATGTGTTTCAAGTGACTCTCGGCAAAAAATTATGAAGTCTACAAGAGGTCTCTCTGATATCTTTTGGTCACAATGATAGTGAATGAAACAAAAGTAAATCTCGGTGAGAAGTTTCCTTATGTCTCAGTGAATGAATAATACACTAAAGAAGCCTATCAATGAGACATGATGTATTTGTTATGTCTTCTTCCTGACTCTGATGGCTCATGGAAAAAGCGATAACTAAGAGGAATGTCTGGCGGTGCAATTTCCTTCGACAGAACTATCTGGATGTCTCGGTGAATGATTAACAGACTCATACACTATGGCCGGCATGTTGAATTTCTAAAGATAGTGGCAGGTCAACATCATGGATTGGCATTGAATCTCACAACCGTTACATGGCAGAATATTCATTGAGTTTCCTTTTTGAGCAGTTGTGTTTTTGAAATAATGGATGATTTGTAGTTCTCTGGATAAGCGTTACTATTGATTTTTACCATCATCTACAGATCATTATGATACAACTTCATATTCAAAAATAAGAAAGAGAATTTTAGAATATGGTGAAAAATGCTTTTTGAAGATTTCTTCATAACTGGCATACTTGAAATGTATATATAAACCTGTGTTGAAAATAGTGAAGGTTGGTGATTGTAATTCTGGGATATTGTCCTTAAGGTTTTCTATAGATGAGAAAAGAGAGAGATCCTCTGATATTATGAATGTAATTCTGAAATATAAGTAAGGGGTTGGTACTCCTTGAGATTGGTGTCTCTAAATGAGGGGTTGGTGCTCAAAAATTAGCCTATAAGGCATTTTTAATAGTGGTTTTGAAGATTAACCCAGTAAGGTAGTTTAGGAGTGGTTTTAATACCCCAGGAGGGTTTTCCACTCGGAAAAAGCTTGTCTCTTTTTTCTTCTATGTGTTCACTGCTTTTCTGTGTTGTTGTTTAAGTTCACTGTTGGATTATTATTGTTCTCAATTCTGTTTATGAATGATTACATTCAACTCATGAATGCATTAATTAGAGTAATATTGAGATCAAATCTGAGCTATGTTTTGGAAAATGCAAGATATCTCACTCAAATCATATTTTCATAAGTTGTCAAATAGACTGAGTTAATGTTGTCATATCTTTGTGCTTTCAAAAGTGATTACTTTACTCTATTGTTGAAAGAAAAGGAAATCAGAATTAAAAATCTGGGTCGAAGTTGAAAAAGTTTAGATACTGATTCACCCCCCCTCTCAGTATCTGTCCATAACTCCAACAATTGGTATCAGAGCGTAGGGTCCTCTGTTAGGTCTAAACCACCTAGGATTGTTCCTGGTTTCTTGGAGTACTTTGGTTAATATGGGAAAGAACGGAAGGAATAAGGGAAAAATATGTTCTCAGCAAAATGTTATTCATCATGCTCACCTGAATCTAGTATAAGGAATAACGAGGAAGAGTTCATAAATAGTTGCTCTGAAATGGTAGATTTTCCTAGATCTGGAACTCCTCAGTTCGAAGAAACAAACTTTATTATATGGAAAATTAGGATGGAAACATACTTACTTTCTTTAGGATCTGAAGTGTGGGCAGCAATTGAAAAGGGTTGTACTACATCTGCAACATCTCCTTCCTCTCTTGAAGAAAAGAAAGCTCTTGAATTCAATACCAGAGCAATAAATGTTATTTTTAATAACTTGCCAAAGAAAATCATTACAAAAGTCATTCATTTCAACAGTGCTAAGGAAGTTTGGGACAAGTTGACTGAAATGAATAAGAATAGTGAGTTACAAGATGAGATATCTTTGGATACTGAAATAAGTTGTGAAACATATGAGAGTGAAGAAGGTGTAAACTTTCATAGTTTTGAAAAGAAGTATAAGGAGATCATTAATGAATATTTAAATGATCAAGAAACTTGTGTAAAAGTAGATCAATCTTGGGATGAAGTTAACTCTGAACAGGAATATGATGAACCAGAAAGTGAGGTTGATTTGGAAGGTGAACTCCTATGTGCCTTAGATACTATTAAGCAGCTTAGAAAAGAAAACTAGTTTTTAACAAGACAGCATCAGCAAAAAGAGAGTCTGGAAGTCAAGTTAAAAGACAAGGATGAGTTGTGTAATAAACAAGAAAATGAGATTGATTCTTTAAAGAAATATTCAGATAATGATTCCTTGTTAAAAGAACTAACTCTTAAGGATGATAGGATTATAAGTCAAAAAATTGAAATTGAAGAATATAAGAGGATTGCAGATGTTGTGAGTTCTGATTTGGAGATTAAAAAGATTGTTTGTCTAAAACTTGAAGAAGAGGTAGTTGCTTTAAGAAAAGAGCTTGAAAGTATCAAGGCTCAATCTGTTAAGATTCAAAAATTTGATCATAGTACTAATATATTGAATGAGATGTTGGGTTAGAAAAAAGCATTCTAAAGATCCTACAGGAGTGGGATATGAGGTTGGACAAAGCTCTACAGACAAATCTAAACATGAAACAGTGTTTACTACTTTAGATGGAAAGAAGTTTACAACCAAGCAAACATCAAGAATGAAGGTTGATCTTGGTTATAGTATTGCTGCATCAAAGGATAACATTGACACTAGAAGACAATCTAAAGGTATTCATAGAGAAAGGAAAAATGTCTTCAGATCTTCACATCCTTGGCATGATCACTCATTCCGGTATAATCATTCTTTCCAAGGATATTGTTATGTTTGTAATGACTATGGTCATAAGGCAATTGATTGCATAAGATGGTCAAATAAGAATCATCCTAATGTCCCTAGAAATGAGGATGTGGTGTGTTACAACTGTAACAATTTTGGTCACTTGAGAAGAGACTATAGAATAAATACAAGTGATAATAATGTAGGGAACAATGCTAGAAAAGTCTATAGGAAGTCTTCTATTTCTCCGAACAATCACAAATTCATTTGTTTCAGATGCAATAACATTGGACATAAAGTACATCAATGTAGATTCAATAGAAAGATAGGTACTTTAAGCAAACAAGTGAAAAAGGCTTCACTGGAGTGGAGAAGAAAGAGCAATCAAGATGACAAGAAGAGCAATAAAGATGCTTATGAGAAAACTCCTTGTACACTCCTTGCACAAGTGTTGCCTTCCAAGTCTTGAGAAGAAGAAAAGACTCAGGGGGAGTCTATTATGGTAATATATTTTACCCCTATGGAGTCTAGAATTAGGTATGGCATCTTGCATTTGCTTTTGGTGGTATAAGATGTTAAGAAATGTTTTTGCTTGGTCTAATGGTTGACAGTTTTTAGAAGTTTTTGAAATGATAGTGCACATTGTTTTGTAATTGAGCCTTTTGGATGCTTGGGTTTTGGAAATAATGGTATGTCATTATGACATCTTTGAGTGGTGTGGAGACATATAGTTGAGTTCCTCAACATATTAAAGATGAAAAAAGCCTTTATTTTCAAGGAATGTCGATGGATTTATCTTTGGGGAATAGTGATTGAAAAACATGTTTGATGTTATGAATTATTTTTGTGATGATATTATTCAGTGATGCATGAAGAAGTTGGGTTTAGATTGTGTGCTAAATGAAGATACTTATAATGTCTTTTGCAAGATGTTATGAAGGAATTGAGTGTTTTGGTCTTCTGAGTATGATACTATGATCTAAGTAGGTTGCTACAATAGTCTTGAGAACTATGTATGTTCATGGGATATGCTCTGTTATTTGTGTTTCGATGAAGGAAGGTGACTGGTAGTGTAGACACCTAAAAATGGTCTGGAGAATCTAATTAATTAAATACGACTTATTTGATTAATTAATCTTAAATTCATCTACTTAATAAATAAATAGAAATATTTATTTATATTAAGTTCATTATTAATTCTTCTATTTTTCTCCTAATTAAATAAACAAAATTAAAAACTTTGTTTTATTTAATTATTATCATTTTTATCATATTATTTCTCTCTTAGTTAAATAAACAAAATTAAAAACTTTGTTTTATTTAATTATTATTATTATCACTTCTTTTATAAATTAAATACACAACTTAAATAATTTGTGTTATTTAATTACCTCATCACATTTCTTCTTAATTAAATAAAGATATCTAAAATCTTTTATTTAATTATCATTTTCCTTTTGTTTTAATTTAATAAACAAACCCTATAGTTTGATTTATTAAATTATTCAATCATCTTTTTGCTAAATTTAAATGAATTAAAATTATTTAAATTAATGCATAAATCATTTACCACTATTCACTCACCAATAAAATTAAATTTTCAAAATTTAATTAATTCTACTGTCATTCACGGGAAGAGCTTCGGGGACAAACCTGGAGGAAGTCCTCTCAATCTTCTTCCTCCAATCTTCCCTCTCATCTTGCCTGGTGTTTTCATGGGGAGAAACAATCCTCCATGATCAGCTCCATCTTCTCATCCCATGCCATTCAATTCTCCAGATTGAATCCCAGCCTCTTATCCCATATCCCTGTGCAAATGTGCTGTCGTGAAAGCTATAAATACAGCTCTTTGGCTACAAGAAATGGATCCCAATTTGTGTAATCTTACTCTGTAGGTTTTCCAAGCATCCAACATTCATCCAACATTCAAGCATTCAACATTCATCCAGCATCCATCCTGCATTCATCCAACATTCAGCATTTGCAGTCATGGCTGCCATTACATTAGTTTTACTATTTAATCATATAGGAATAGAATATTTTAATTCTCGTTCTCTAAGTGTCATTTCAATAGTCTAATTAGCTTCTAGAATCTGAGAGAAACGTAGATTAGAGAGATCTTTAGAGTTAGAGAGCAATAGGATAGATTTCTGAAGATTTTAGTTTAAATTAGTTTAAATTTCTTAAATCTTAGATGCAATGTCTTATTTAGAGGTGTAGAAGCATGTTTAGATGGTTTAACTCATTCCTACGCTCACAATTTGGCACCCACCATGGGGCATAACCCCATATTCTGATTAATTTTTGTGAAAAGTGTCTTACAGGTATCGGCGTGATAGTTTTCGTAGAACCGTGACTTTTATAGCGCGCCGGCTAGATTCTGTAGCGCTCTGGTGGTCTGTTCTAGCGCACCCGTCAGCTGTTTTAGCACGCCGATGGTCTGTTTTAGCGCACTGATTTTCTGTTGTAGCACACCGCTCAATTGTTTTAGTGCGCCGAGTCACTATTTCAGCGAGCCGCGTCACTATTTCAGCGCGTCGACTCTTTGTCCTTAAAATATTTTTTTAATCTAGATCTGATGCATCCGTGACCAGATTTTGTTTTTTTGTCCATTTTTTATTAAAATTTACCAATCCTAGGATAGAAAATGGATAAAATTTATCAATCCTAGGATAGAAAATGGATAAAAATTGATCAATCCTAGGATAGAAACTTCACATTTTCTTGTAGGATTAAAATTGAACATCATGCTTTTATGGAGCAATATCTCCATATAGATTAGCTAATTTGTCATTTGGGTTTTAAAAGTGAACAAACTTCTCTACTGTGATTAGGTGATAGGTTTATGCTCTCCCCTTTACTGGGTGCATCAAAATACCAAACTCACTTTTCTTTATGCATTTTTAAAGCTTTTTAAAACCTTTAGACAGGCCTGCCGTAGTGGGAAAAAGTACTCACCCTACGGGAATGACTTGAGTGGGGATAACCAAAAGCCATGGTATTCCAACCCACTTAAAAATTTATGTGAATTTGGGGAAACCCTCTTTCAACGGAAGTGTGCAGGATAACCATCCCCAAAATCTTTGTTCTAAAGATTGGGAGGTCTCTCGAGGGAGTTTATCCATTTGTCGCTCTGAACGAAAACCCTATCTAAGAACCTAGAAATAGAAGCACGCTTTTCAGTTTCTAAACATTGTAATACTCGGCGGTGCAGGGGTGGGGAAGAATCTACCCTCAAGCACTCAGCATATAATTGCCAAGGATTGTTTGCTCAAGGGATCCGGTATCCACTTCCGTCACTCTGAGTACGCACCTAGAAAAGACAAAAACACGGGCGCCCTCTAGGGGGTGACATGGCTATGGGCCGTTCGAGTATATAATGATGACCTTTTATCTCTAGGAGTGAGTCTATCTGAAGTGTCTTATCTGTTATAAACCAGTGAAAATCAAGAAGAATTATGCTTGATTCTTAAGAACATACACTATCTGTTTAGATTCTAGGATTTTAAAGTCAACCATTCTATTCTTGCTTGCTGTGTTTTCTCTCATTAAATTCAGATAAGATCATCACAAAAATCTTCAAAATCAAAACACTTGTGAAATTCTCATGATTCGAGATTGGGTATCCACCAAATTTGTCAAGAAATCTCTTGTCAAATGAATCAGAAAGCCAAAGAAAACACTTACATAAAAACAACTTCTGAGAAAGCAACGATTTTTATATCAAAGCAGGAAAGTTCTACTCCAACATAGGACTTTTATTCATAGGTATCACGATTTCTCTAGAGGTTATATGGATGACTATGTTGTTGCTCCCTTAGATTCACAAGCATTTTATCAAAGAAGAGCTCTTAGGAAACACCACAATCACAGTCAAAGAATTCGTCCAGAATACATCCCACAACCAGCCATACAATACAATACCAGACCAAGTGAGTTTCATAGAGTAAGATAGTTTTTTGGTTTAGCACCTCATGGTTTTGTTATAGCGTGTCACTGTTCTGTTATAGCTCATCACTATTTTGTTTTAGCGCTTTAGGTCTCTGTTATAGCGGGTCATCATTCTGTTTTAGCGCTTTAGGTCTCTATTATAGCACGTCACTGGTCTATTTTAGTGCTTTGGGTCTCTATTCTAGCACGTCCCTGGTCTATTTTAGCACGTCACCGCTCTGTTCTAGCGCTTCCCCGGTATGTTTTAACGCATCACTGGTCTGTTCTAGCGCGTCACTATTCTGTTATAGCACGTCCCAGCTATGTTTTAGCGCTCCGAAAAGTTAGAAAAATAGAGAGTTAGTAAGACAATTTGTTAGTTAGCCCATGTCGAAAACAAGGTTTTCATCAGTCCAAAACATTTTTTTTCCCATAGTCCAAAACACTTGAATCATACAAAAAGAAAACTTTACTATTGTACCTAGGTCTTGAAACATCTTGCAAAGTGTCCTTATCACTAAATCTGAGATTTTTTTTTGTCAAAGTTTCCCTGTTAAGGATTTTTATTATCCTTCCATCACGAAACTAGACACGACTAAATCAGATTTTAAATCAAAAACCTCAACACTTATCCAATCAAAAATCTAAGATCAGAGTCTAGAGTAAAAAAAGTTTGTATGCGTATTTTTACATGATTAGCGTATCAAAGACAACAACAAGAAGAAAACAAAAGAATAGCAGCCATGGCTGAAGAAAAACCTTGGGGACGATATAGCAACACTGATCCTCTCACTAATTCACAAGAAAAATAAATAACTGCAGAAGAAATTGAGAAAGTTCAACAAGACCCTCATTTCCATAAATTTATGGAAAAGATGCTAGAGCAAGATATGGAAAAGTATCTTCTATTATTAGCTGACAAAGGTGCTAAGCTTCCTAAAGAATTTGATGTCAATCAACTCAAGGAAACAACCACACCTAACTCAACTAATATAGAAAATCCAAATCAAATAGATGCTTTGATGAAACAAATCCTACAATTACAATTACAGTTCCAAAATATCCAACAAGGGCCAACAAAAAGATATTCCTTACAAGACATTTGCCCTTATCCATTCGACCCAAGCATTAACATGATACCATTTCCACGGTATTGTGAATACCCGTTGTACAACAAATACAATGGAAGAACCGATCCATTTGATCATGTATGAGAATTTCGAGCCATGAGCATAGAGTTCGCACACGAGGACTCTTACTTACTACGATTATTTCCAAGAAGCTTAGGAAACACTTGCATGGAGTGGTTTTCTAAAATGGAACCCAGGATCCAATCTTTTGAAGAACTGATAAATAGGTTCATAACACACTTCTCATTCAACATCCAACATGGGGTAACCTTAAAAGAACTCTACAACACCAAACAAGCAAAGGGTGAAAAGTTTCTTTCCTTTCTCCAACGATGGAGAAGGCTATTTGCTAAATACCCTAGATCTATTCCTGAAGAAGAGAAGATAGAGATGTTCATTGATAACCTAGTAGATGACATGAATTACCGATTGGACTTACAATGTCCATCTATATTTGAACAAGTTATCAAAAAGGGGCTCAAAATCGAAGAGGCTCTAATCAAAAGAGGAACAATCAAACACTTCATTGAAGGTTCAAACAATAACAATTCCTCTAACAACAACAATGAAAAGCCCAGATTTTGGCAAAAGAATAAGAATACTGATACCATGATCAATACACACACATCTAAACCAGTATTCACCTTGACGCCAACCACTACAAACAAACAAAACAATGGACTTAATGTCAAACAAAGTAGTGATCAAGGAAATAATCAAAATAGTGGAGAAACAAAAAACCCAATCATTCCAATGACCATCCAATAAACGAAAATTCACGCCATTAGGGAAATCATTGGAATCAGTCCTCAAAGAAATTTTAGATGAAAAACTTATTCAAGTATAAGAGGCTAGAAATTGGGATCCTCAAGTCAAACCATCATGGTGGAATGACTTGCATTACTGTCATTACCATCAAAATAAAGGCCACATGACTGAAAATTGTTGGCAGTTAAAACATGCGGTACAAGACCTCATAGATCAAAAGAAAGTATTTGTAGAGGTTCACCAAACAAACAAAGATCATACAACATTCAAAAATCCTCTACCCAATTATCAGAAGGGAGAATCCTCTTCCATAAACACCAAAGGTAAGAATGTCGGTTATGTTTATGACACAACAATCCTTTGTTTTTCTGCTACCAAAGAGGATGAGGAGTTATGCAATCAAATCAATCGAAACAATGACATTACATCTACTAATTTGGTACAACATATGGACAAATCTGAAAACCAAATTAACGTAATCACACTCAAAGGGAAACAAGAGTACCAACCGGTTAATACCACAACAAGGGCACAATCCAAAGTTATATTGAAAGGAGCATCATTATCATCCCATATGTGGATCCTCCCTCTAATCAATATAATCTCATTGATCAATTACAGAAAATACTGGCACAAATATCCATCTTGGAACTTCTAAAGATTTCCCCATCGCACAAAGAGGTTCTTGAGCAAGCTCTTGTATCGACAACGGTACCTAACAATTTTGATGTGTGTCAGTTCCAAGCTATGGTGGGACATCTATCTGCACCTCATTTATGTTGGAGTGTGACATACCAGCGAGCTATGACAACAATCTTCCATGACATGATGCACACCTTCATGGAGGACTATGTGGATGACATCTTAGCCAAATATTACACCAGAGAAGAACATCTAGAGATACTTGTAAAAATATTTGACAAGTTGGAGAAATTCAAAGTTAGATTAAATCCCAAGAAATGTGTCTTTGGAGTAACATCAGCAAAGCTCCTTGGATACATAGTTTCTACAAAGGGAATTGAAGTAGATCCAGCAAAAGTTAAAGCCAATTATGGAAATGCCACCTCCTAAGAATATCAACACATTGAGATCTCTACAAGGCTGACTACAGTCCATCAGAAGATCCATCTCTCAACTAGCAGATCGGTGTCATCCATTCAATCATCTTTTGCATAAAAATGTGTCTTTTAAATGGGATGAACAGTGTGAGAATACTTTCAATCACATCAAGCATTATTTAATGACACCACCAATCTTGGTGTCACCTAGTGAAGACAAGCCATTGTTGCTATATATCGCAACCACAAATATTTCTTTAGGAGCCTTGCTAGCACAAGAGGATAAAGAAGGAAAGGAACAGGCAGTATACTATATTAGTAGGACACTCAATGGACATGAAGTAAACTACACCTTCATTGAAAAATAATGCTTAGCAGTAGTATTTGCAACAGAAAAATTGTGACACTATGTGCTCACTCACACTGTCAAGCTTGTTGCAAAAATTGATCCCCTCAAGTATTTACTGAGCAAAGCAGCTTTAACAGGAAGGTTGGCAAAGTGGGTCATGCTCCTCAGTGAGTTTGATATTCAGTATGTTGAAAGGCGAGCTATTAAAGGACAAGTCATCGCTGACCAATTAGCAGAAGCTCCATTATCAGACAGTCATCCTATGACCATGGAATTTCCTGATGCGGATATCCTCAACTTTACAACACAATCATGGCAACTCTACTTTGATGGATCCTACACACAACATGGATCAAGGGCAGGAATTCTATTTGTCACACCTCTTGGGCACACAATTCCATGATCTTATAGGCTTACCTTTCATTGCACTAACAATGTGGTAGAATATGAAGCTTTGATCCTTGGAATTAAAGTGGCTATTGACTAGAAAGTCACAGAACTACAGGTGTATGGAGACTCTCAGCTAATCATCTATCAAGTCAACAATGATTACCAAACTAAGGATGACACACTAATTTTATACAAGAGACTGGTAGATGATCTAAGAAAATACTTCATAGAAATAAAATTTGAGCAGATACCAAGATCAGAGAATAAAGCAGCAGATGCCATGGCCACAATAGCATCTCTTCTACAAATGCCTGAAACACAAAATCGTTATCGATTTATTGTGGAACAAGTGTCAAATCCTGCATATGCAAATCCCAAATCCCAAACCATAAGCCTTTTGGATGGTGCCCAATCTTCCATTTATGGAGACATTTATACTTATCTAAAAGATAATATCTTACCACCAGATCTTTCTCGTAACCAAAAGCGCAACTTCATATGCCAATCTGCCAAACATACCATTATTACTGACACCCTTTACCGTCGAGGCCTAGATTGTACTCTTTTGCATTGTTTAGAACATAACGAATCCGCTTCTGCTTTACATGAGGTCCATGAAGGAATTTGTGGTACACATTCAAGCGGATTATCTTTAGCCAAGAAACTCCTTCGTTTGGGGTATTACTGGCCACACATGGAGCAAGAATCTTATAAGTTTGTCAAGAGATGTCAAAAATGTTAGATTCATGGCAATCTTATACATGCACCAGCACATGAGCTTCATCCATTCACAACTACATGGCCTTTCTGTCAGTGGGGATTGGACTTGGTAGGGAAAATTAACCCATCTTCATCTAATGGACATAAGTTCATTATCACCGCAACAAAATATTTTACAAAATGGGTGGAGGTAGTTCCCTTAACCACAATCACTAGAAAGAAAATATCATCTTTCATACTTAATTATCTCATTTGTAGATATGGGATACCCCAGTCAATCATCATAGATAATGGCAGGCCTTTCAAGAACCAAGACGTCCAAGAATTGTGTGAAAAGTTCCACATCCAACATCGCTTTTCAACCCCATATTACCCTCAAGGTAATGGACAGGCAGAAGCTTCAAACAAAACAATCTTGAAGATTCTTAAGAAAATTGTAAATGAGGTAGGGCATGATTGGCACATTCAGCTTAACCCTTCTCTTTGGGCTTATAGGACTAGCATCAGAACACCAACAGGAGCTACACCATATGCTCTTGTTTATGGATCAGAAGCCATATTACCTATCGAGGTAGAAATTCCATCCCTTCAAGTTTCACTAAAGGGACTCATTTCAGATGAGGATTATAGGATTTCTAGACTTCAAGAATTGGAGCTACTTGATGAACGTCGACAACAAGCTATTAATCATTTGATAGCCTATCAACAAAGAATGTCTAGGAACTATAATCAGAGGGTTAAGCCTAGAGTCTTCCAGATCAGAGACTTGGTCCTACGGGAAAACCCTAGAAATCAAGCAGACAGAGAAAAGAAGGGAAAATTTGAACCTAACTGGATAGGGCCTTATGCCATTATATCAGTCTATGGATCAGGAGCATACTGACTGTCTACACCAGAAGGAGACATGTTGGATGAACCCATGAACAACATTTATCTTAGGCAATTCTATACTTGAGGATACCTAGTGCATGGTTAGTAAGGTTGTCTTGACAAAAACTTGGCAAACAGGCATCATGATGACATAAAAACAAAATATATATATATATAAATAATAAAAATATATATTAAAAAAGAAAAAAAAGAAAAAAAAGAGAAAGAGAACACAATAAAAACAAGTGATGAAAACCTGGCAAACAGGCGCTACTTGTGATTTTCACCAGCTCTTCTATCTATTAGATACAGTTTTGTCATGATTGTTTCCTTTCAGATCATTTTCGTCTATCATTTGAGATAATCATTATCACTATCCATATCATAGCGGAGATATCATGTTTTACCCTAGCTTGGGGGCAACATCCTAGTGTTATTTGGTACAATGGACTTCCAGCTTAAATGGAAAGACAATCAAACATGACAACACCAAGTGACGATACTTGAAAAGTAACAAAAAACATCAGAAAATCCATCAAAATCCAAAAACATCAGAAAATCAAAATCCAAAAACATCGAAAAATCCATCAAAATCCAAAAACATCAAAAAATCAAAATCCAAACACATTAGAAAATCATAAAATCCATGCAAAAACATTCATAAAATCAAAAACACAAAAATAGAGTCTACATCAGTCAGAAAGTGGAGTCCATGTCAGTCGAACTACGTGGTCTCTGCGTGTATAACGTAGGCAAGACTAATCTTTGATCAGTCCCCGAGACCCCTAGGATAGGTCTTTAGGTTACATCATTTGGTCGAACATCTGAGAATATCATGCAAACATCAACACACACATTTCAACATCAATGATCTAATCTGAATAATGATTTGAAAATACATTAAGTAGAATTTGAATTGTTGTACTTTTTATTTTATCATTTGCTTATCATTTGTTTGGAGCTACTCGATGATGTATTGAACTAGAGAAGCAAGGAAAGAGAATGATACTTTTCTTTGTTTGTTGTTTGTGAGTTAGTCATTATTATTTTGTGAATTGTCACGGGAAGTGCTCTACCAAGTATCATGGATGACATTTTGATTCACTTAAGAAAATGATTAATTCTTGTCTGTTTACGCAAGAAATGCTCAAGTCATCATTGGTCTATCTTATACCTTGATGCTTGTGTTCGCTTGCAATATCAAATATCATGAAATAAATACTCAGGTCATCATTGGTCAATCTCATATCATTGATGCTTGTATTCGCTTTCAACATTTTAAAAGCTCAGTGATGATACAAAGCAAAATAAAAATATTGTTGAAATGACACTTAGATTTGCATTGATAAAATAGGCTTGCATGGTAAAAATAGATTGCATCCATAATAATACATCTGTAGAGTATTGGTTGCACAAGTTACAAAGATTCATTTGCAAATAATGTTATCTTTCCTTATTAAAGATTAAGTATACTTGACACATACAATTTTCATAAGGGCATGCATATAAAACCATTTCTTCATCTCATCATAAATTTCACAATAAACATTTCATTTTGCGATATCATATGCACGTTATGTTCCATCATTCATTACATTTATCATTCATTTATATATCCCATTGATATCTCATCATTCATTCTATTTATCATTCATTTATATATCTCGTTCATATCTCATCATTTATTCTATTTATCATTCATTTATATATCTCATTCATATCTCATCATTCATTACATTACATTTATCATTCATTTATATCTCATTCACATCTCATCATTCATTACATTTATCACTCATTTGCATCTCATCACATTGTCATTATCATATAATTGCAAAAATCATCATTACATTGCATACATCATTTCATTTACATCTCATTTTATATATCATATATCACATATCCATACATCATTCATTTACATTTCATTATATACATCATCCATTTACATCACATATTCATACATCATTCATTCACATCTCATCATTCATTACATTTATCACTCATTTGCATCTCATCACATTGTCATTATCATATAATTGCAAAATTCATCATTACATTGCATACATCATTCATTTACATCTCATTTTATTCATCATACATTATGTCACATATCCATACATCATTTCATTTACATCTCATTTTATATATCATATATCACATATCCATACATCATTCATTTACATTTCATTATATACATCATCCATTTACATCACATATCCATATATCATTCATTTATATCTCATACATTACATTTCATCCGTACATCATTCATTTACATTTCATTATATACATCATTCATTTACATCACATATCCATACATCATTCATTTACATCCCATTTTATATATTATGCATTGCATTTCATGGAGAAAAGAAATACATCATCAATATCATTTCACATCATCATTAATGCATCTATACAAATAAATCATCATAAAACATAAAAATTCAATACATCCATCACATAAATCATGTAGAACACATCATAGATCAATACATTCATCACATAAATCATGTGGAACATATCATAGATCAATCGAACCGCTGCACATATATATCTCATCAAGTGTCAAGTATACAATGAAGTCTGAAAAGGATGAAAATAACATCATATCAAAAATGGCTGTATATATCTCTTGAAAGGTACACAAATGATCTCAAGTGGTACTTACACCAGAAGGAGTAGGTCTCGCACCAGTATCATGACCACCACCAGATGTCCCAGGATCTCTCGGATCTCTCGGATCTTGAGAGAGAGGCTATGTCACACCTCTGCTCACTGTCCTCGAACGAGTCCTCTCTAAGCGAGACTGGGCATAACTAACTCTCTACTCTGGGGGGCAGAGCTCATGATAATGGCTCCTATAAAACTCAATCAAAGCACCTGCCGCATGGCCTCTCGCATGTAATTTTCCATAGAGGTCCCATAGGCCACTCTCTGCAATCTCTCTGCAGTAGCCTGTGCTGCCTCTACTGCTTGTCTGACAGTATCTCGCTCTGTGGTAAAGGCTGTAATCTATGCCTAAGCGGTGGTCAATTGTGCCTGTACACCTGCTAACTGAGCTTGTACTATCGCTGTTGCTTGTCTGGCCTCATCTCTCTCACTAATCAAAGAGGTAATCTGTGACTGTGCAGTAGCTAGCTGTGCCTGCATCTGGGCCTGAGTCTGTGCCACTAATCCCTGTGCCTGCGCTAACTGTCCCTGTAACATCAAAATATCAACACGCAAACCAATGACCTCTGATTGCTCTGCTAGAGAGGGAACAACTACCTACCTCTTACGAGGCACACTAGATGATGGCTCTGAGGTACTTGCTATGCTCGGTCTCCCCCCATCTCCGCCATCATCATCACTGCTATCATCACTCTCATCACTGTCACTCTCCTCGCTACCCTCCATGTCCACATCTACATCCTCCTCTCTCCTCCATCTCTGACCAACCTGACCACCTCCTGCAACTGCTGGTGCTAGTGTTGGTACTGGTACTGGCTCATCTAGAATGGTAATACGAGGAGGAGGGTGCAGAGCCAAATACTATCCATACTCAGGAGTAACTAGTGCCTCGACAATGTCTTGTCGCATATCCCATGCTGATGGCTATAGAGCATGATAACCCTCAACAAGTGCCCCATAAGGCAAGCATGGACCCCAATCACTGGCATCTATCCATCATCATCCGTAGTGCGCTACTCCCTGTGGCATACACTGCACAATCCCATATTGCCTGTAACCACGACAAAATAGGAATCGCTCCAAAATCCTGGGGCTCTTCCCGATCAAATACATCGAATCGGCCAAGAACCCCAACTCAATATCATCCTCATCCGAGTCATCACAATCCAAACAGGGATGCCAGGTCACTGTCTCCACATCATTAAGGATCCGTCTCCAATAATCTAGCTTACCCATCATATGCTGGGTAGGCCTGCCTCTGTAGCAAAACACATAGGGTCTCATTGTTGGTCTCGATAACACCGGCATAGGATGCATAATAGCAATATGCTCCCATGCCCATACCTGAAGAAGTGTAGCTCCTGCCAATAAACTGCTACCTCCGAGGTACACGATCTAGTGTAAATCATGGTATAGCTAAGCAAGCATACACATACCCCAAGCATATCTCATCCTGTTGGCCACCATACCCTCTAATACCCGACCCCATCCAAGAGATAGACCCTTTGACGTCTTATCAGGACAAAGGAATCCACCAATAAAGCCGGCCAAAACTGAGGGAAGTGGAGCATATGACTCATAGATCTCTACCCATGGAACCCACTCTCCCACAACATGGGGATCCTAAAAAACTCTTTGCATAGACTCTACCCCACCAACTTGCTTTGCATCATGCACGACAATCTCCCCAACAAAAGGAATGCGAAGAATATGCCATACATCCTCTGGCGTCACGGTCATCTCGCCAGTAGGTAAGTGGAAGGTGTTGTGGTCACTATGCCACTGCTCTGCTAAAGCTATCAGTAAACCCCTATTAAGTCTAATATGGGGCATATCCAGTAATGAGGCCAAACCACAATCGGTAATATGCTGCCTCTCATCCACTAAAAGTCGTGGTATCATATCAAAAGGCCAGGAGAACTGCTCTCACACCTGGATAACATCTAAATGCTCCTGTTATCATACAAGAAGAACATTTTAATCAACATATCAAACATCAGGAGGTCATCAAAATTTTAAAAAATTATGCTTTACCTATCAAACTATCAATTTTTCAGGAAGGAACCCTCATCTATCAATCAGGTTTATTCCTTCAGAAATTTTAATTATTCTTCGCCTATCATGAGGGTAATTATTATCAATCAATGGATCTCGCTCATCATGAGATCATTTACCATTTATTTAGTCAAGATCAAACTAAATCAGATGGAATCAACACACAAATCGATGAAATAAAAATCAACGTGCACAATTTTTCATCAATCTACACTTCTAAGCGCTACAAAATCCTACTAAAGTGCTACAAAATCTACCTAAAGCGCTATTTCTACTGAAGCGCTACAAAATCCTACTGAAGTGCTGCAGATTTGACCCGATGCACTAAAACTCTGACGTGCTACCCTAATCTATGGACGTGCTACAGATTTCGGTTGGTGCGCTAAAACTATGGCACGCTACAATAGATCACGGACGCGCTAAACCGTGCCTGCCGCGCGCTAAAACATAAAAACACGTGCAAAATGACCTAAAAAGTATGGGCGCAAATCATGAAGAGGATTTGGGGTATATACCAGAGGTCCATAATTGGCCGGACGCTGGTGATGTCGCACACGCTCGAGTCGGTGGGTGTGGTAAGGGATCGACATCCTGAAGCTCTAGCATTCTGAGGGTCTCTATCACAAGATTGTCAAAGTCAAATGCACAAATGACATTTGAAAATGACCTTTTGAGCTTTTATAGGTTATTTTTGTGAGATTTTCATGGGATTTACTTATTTTTCCTTCTGAGGAATTAATTCTTATCTATCACAGGGGCATTTTGAATAATTTTTTTCGGGAGATAAATTGTTTCTTCACCAGTTCATCATCAAATCATCATAAAAAATCAATTTTTTTGAAAAATCATATGAAAATCCAAAATTCATCAATTTATCTCCCATGGGGGCATATATTGCTATCATTTCAAAATTCAACATCTGGGGCAAATCAGGGGCATATTTTAAACTCCTCGTCACACTGTTAAAATCATTCTTTGAAGCAATGCGTAAACACATCACTTCAAAGAGGGGCAAAATGTAGACACCTAAAAATGGTTTGGAGAATCTAATTAATTAAATACACTCTTATTTGATTAATTAATCTTAAATTATCTACTTAATAAATAAATAGAAATATTTATTTATATTAAGTTCATTATTAATTCTTCTATTTTTTCTCCTAATTAAATAAACAAAATTAAAAACTTTGTTTTATTTAATTATTATTATTATCATTTTCTTTTATAAATTAAATACACAACTTAAATAATTTGTGTATTTAATTACCTCATCACATTTCTTCTTAATTAAATAAAGATATCTAAAATCTTTTATTTAATTATCATTTTCCTTTTGTTTTAATTTAATAAACAAACCCTATAGTTTGATTTATTAAATTATTCAATCCTCTTTTTGCTAAATTTAAATGAATTAAAATTATTTAAATTAATGCATAAATCATTTACCACTATTCACTCACCAATAAAATTAAATTTTCAAAATTTAATTAATTCTACTGTTATTCATGGGAAGAGCTTCGGGGACAAACCTGCAGGAAGTCCTCTCAATCTTCTTCCTCCAATCTTCCCTCTCATCTTGCCTGGTGTTTTCATGGGGAGAAACAATCCTCCATGATCAGCTCCATCTTCTCATCCCATGCCATTCAATTCTCCAGATTGAATCCCAGCCTCTTATCCCATATCCCTGTGCAAATGTGCTACTGTGAAAGCTATAAATACAGCTCTTTGGCGACAGGAAATGGATCCCAATTTGTGTAATCTTACTCTACAAGTTTTCCAAGCACCCATCATTCATCCAACATTCAAGCATTCAACATTCATCCAGCATCCATCCTGCATTCATCCAGCATTCAGCATTTGTAGTCATGGCTGCCATTACATTAGTTTTACTATTTAATCATATAGGAATAGAATAGTGTAATTCTCGTTCTCTAAGTGTCATTTCAATAGTCTAATTAGCTTCTAGAATCTGAGAGCAAAGTAGATTATAGAGATCTTTAGAGTTAGAGAGCAATAGGATAGATTTCTAAAGAGTTTAGTTTAAATTAGTTTAAATTTCTTAAATCTTAGATGCAATGTCTTATTTAGAGGTGTAGAAGCATGTTTAGATGGTTTAACTCATTCATACTCTCACAGGTAGTATTAACCTCATCATGTATGGCTGGGACTTATTTTTGAACTTTGAAATTGAGTGTTGTGTCTGAAAGTGAGTGCAAGTTATATATATGAAAGCTGCTTGAATTCATGTTTTGATAGAAACAAAAGGAGAGAGCTTTGGTGTGATTCCTTGAAGATAGATTATCTACATGATGTTATTAAGTTTCTTTTTTTGAAGTGGGAGTTATTGCCTGTGTAGTTACTGTTGATTTATTTGATAATTTCTATTCAATTGAAGTGAGTGAAGTTGTGTTGTTTCAGTATGATGCTCTATCTTGCATTGGTGATGTGAAGTTATTCAATATGTCTGTTGCACTATTGCTCTATTTGCAGCCGGTTCTTATGGTATTTGGTTGGCTTCTTAGTTGTGTTTTCTGGCATTGCACATTCTTCTCCTCTATCCTTTGTCATTGAGGCAAAAAGGGGGAGAGTCATTTGTGTTTTTCCATCAAGGACAAAGGGGGAGTTTGTTGGATCTCAGTTGTGTTTATAGTTTGTCCTTGATGTCAAAATCCCTTTCAGTTGGTTCTCTATGATGATTAGTCTCTGTTTGGATCCTTATGATTTATTATGACACTTCTTTGGTGTCGCTTGGCTCTTTCGGGATTACACATATCGACATGAGTATGGCGGGGTCTCCCTAATCCACTTTGAAATGTCTGTATTGCCTATGCAACACATTTCTAATGTCATATCGATTGAATTTAACATAAAAGCTGCTTTCAACGTGACATTGATCATGGTCTTGGCGACAGAAGAAATCCCTATCAACAAGTTGTTTCATCAAGGGCTTTGTGTCTTGGCGACCAGCACAAGAAAGTTCATAACGGCAAGAGTTGTGGCATCAATATTATGTCTTAGCGAAATTGGTATGTCACACCAACCTTAGTTGAAAGATCATATCGGTAAGACTTATTTGATGTCACAACGATCGGGATCCATCTCCAGGCATCTATCGGCATGGCATTCTCTTGTGTTTCAGCAACAAAAAAGGATTATATCAGCATAAGTTATACTGTCGATATGTGGTCACAGTGAAATTGCTTTGTCTCACCGATCGAAGATTAAATGGAAACACATCATAAAGAGTTTAAGGCTTCGGTGAAGGGTAATAGTGAAAAGGGTGATGTCTCCCTGACTAATGCATGTGGAAGTCTTTCGGAAGGAGTGTTGTATTTGGTATGTGGTCTCACCGAAGACATATTTTCTCACCGACCGTGCACCGAAAGGTCTTATCGGCAAAGTTTGTAGCTTCAAAGTAATGTCATAGCGAACCCGTCAAGTCTTGGCAACTAAGTTTTATGTGGGGGCTTTTGGCAAGAGGTTGGTATTGTCTTAGCAACTCTGAGTGGATAAACATTTCGGTATGACTCATGTGCTCGAAGAGAGGTCTCGGCGAGTGACCTTCGGTCTCACCGATGGAAAACAAAAAGGTCTTCATCGACATGAGATCTGGATTGTCTCAGTGACACCAGATGAAAGGGTGACTTTCGGTATGACTCAAGCATTCTACGAGAGGTCTCCCTGATGATGATATGCTATAGCGACTCTCATAAGGTAGAAGGATGCATCGACAAGAGAATCATAATGTCACAGCGACACACAAGTGGATGAAGACTTTCAGAAAGACATGGTATGCTCTATAAGAGGTCTCCCCGACTTTGATATGTCTCACTGATAGAATTCAAAAGGACTTTATCGGTGTGAGATGTGTTCTCTCTTGGCAATCTGAGGTGAATTTGAGGTGCTTCGGTATGACATGAAACGATCTACAAGATGTCTCCCCGATGGTTTGAAGTTACAGCAACACTCATAAGATAGAAGTCTCGTCGGCAAGAAAAACCATGTGTCACAACGACAATGTGTTTCAAGTAATTCTCAGAAAAACATTATGAAGTCTACAAGAGGTCTCTCTGATATCGTTTGGTCATAGCAATAGTGAATGAAACAAAAGTAAATCTTAGTGAGAAGTTTCCTTATGTCTCAGTGAATGAATAATACACTAAAGAATCCTATCAATGAGACATGATGTATTCATTATGTCTTCTTCCCTACTCTGATGGCTCATGGCGAAAGTGATAACTAAGAGGAATGTCTAGCGGTGCAACTGCCTTCGGCAGAACTATCTGGATGTCTCGACGAATGATTAAGAAACTCATACATTGTGGCTGGCATGTTGAATTTCTAAAGATAGTGGCAGGTTGACATCATGGATTGGCATTGAATCTCACAACCGTTACATGGCAGAATATTCATTGAGTTTCCTTTTTGAGCAGTTTCATTTTTGAATTAATGGATGATTTGTAGTTCTCTGGATAAGCATTACTATTGATTTTTACCATCATCTACAGATCATTATGATTCAACTTCATATTCCAAAATTAGCAAGAGAATTTCAAAATCTGGTGAAAAATGCTTTTTGAAGATTTCTTTGTAACTGACATAATTGAAATGTATATATAAACCTGTGTTGAAAACAGTGAAGGTTGGTGATTGTAATTTTGGGATATTGTCCTTAAGGTTTTCTATAGATGAGAAAACAAAGAAATATGTGCTTAACTAAAAACAAAGAGATCCTCTGATATTATGAATGTAATTATGAAATCTGAGTAAGGGGTTGGTACTCCTTGAGATTGGTGTCTCTAAATGAGGGGTTGGTGCTCCTTGAGTTGGTGCTCAGAAATTAGCCTATAAGGCATTGTTAACAGTGGTTTTGAAGATTAAGCCAATAAGGCAGTTTAGGAGTGGTTTTTATACCCCAGGAGGGTTTTCCACTCGGAAAAAGCTTTTGTCTCTTTGTTCTTCTATGTGCTCACTGCTTTTCTATGTTTTTGTTGTTTCATCTCACTATTTGATTATTACTGTTCTCAATTATATTTATGAATGATTACATTCAACTCATGAATGCATTAATTAGAGTAATATTGAGATTAAATCTGAGCTATGTTTTGGAAAATGCAAGATATCTCACTCAAATCATATTTTCATAAGTTGTCAAATAGACTGAGTTAATTTTGTCATATCTTTGTGCTTTCAAAAGTGATTACTTTACTCTATTGTTGAAAGAAAAGGAAATCAGAATTAAAACTCTGGGTCAAAGTTGAAAAAGTTTAGATATTGATTCACCCCCCCCTCTCAGTATTTTTCTAGAACTCCAACACCATCATGATCCTACACATACCCACTTCTCTCTTGTAGACTTTCGATAGATTTGTTTCCTTTAACATGGTTATTACTACTTCTTGAACTATCATATTCTTCCTCTTTGTAACCCCATTTTATTGAGGAGTCATATGAGATGATAAATTTATTTTTATCACATGATCTTCACAAAAACTATTAAACTCATTATAGGTGAACTCATCACCTCTTTCAAACCTTAAACAGTTGATTTTTATATCCATTTCATTCTGAACCATATATTTCAATGCTTTAAAATTATCTATAGCTTATGATTTTTCTTTGAGAAGGGTCACCCAAGTCATTCTAGAGGAATCATCTATTGAAAACATAAAATACCTGTTACCTTGAGAATTCTTGTTCAAGGAGGTCCATATAGGTTTGTGTATACCAAATCCAAAGGTCTTGTAGTGGAGTCTTCCTTAGTTTTAAACCTCTTTTTTTTTTTTTTTCCAAACTAACACTCTTTGCAAATTGCATTGATAGGCTTTATAATTCTTGGCATGTCTCTCACAACATGAGTAGAGTTGATCTTCACTAGGCTATCAAAATTTATATGACACATTCTTCTTTTCCATAGCCAACTTTCATTGATTTGATTCATGAAGCACTTACCACCAACACCTTTGAGTTGATAAGCACTTCCTTCTATCCTCAGTCTTGCAACAACCAAAGTTCTAGAGCTTCCTTTTTATTTCAAAACATTCTAAAACACTAGATTTTATCCTCTGCTACACATTTTTTTCTACACTAAGAAAATTATGTTGGAGACCCTTGACATAAAAAATGTCATTTGTCTTATGCTTTCCATCAAAATTAATTGAACCTTTTCCACAGATCTTAGCAAATGTGTCATCACCATAATACTTCTCAAGTTTAACAAACTTACTCTTATCACTTTTCATATGATTTGAGAATCCACTATCAATTATCCAATAGTACATCTCTTCTCTTTTGTATGAAAGGTAGTCAACATAGTTCCTTCAATACTTTGACCTATTTTTGGAGCAGTTTCCTTCGCACATCTTTTAGGAACCTTAGTAGAATTAGTTACAACATTAAAAACCATGAACAAGCACTCACCACTTCCATCATCTAGATAGTTTGATTTCTCATCATCAGATGTACCATTTTCTTTTTTGACATAATTTTTTTTTTTGAAAGATTTACCTTTGTGATATTTATGTTTTTTATTTAAAACTTTTCCTAGACATTTTGAAGCATAATGACCTATAGTACCACAATTAAAACAATTGGAGGGTAACTTAACTTAGTATTTGATAGTGCCCTTTTTCAATCTTCTTACAAAATTTGATTCCACTTCATCAAGATCATTTGGATAATATTCATCATTACTCTCCTTGCTTACTATAAAGGAAGTTTCTTTCCTTGAAGGATTTTGGTCAAACTCTCTTAATTCATAAGTAGTTAATGCACCAAACAATTGATCTCTAGAATATTGATCTAGATTTTGAGCTTCCTCAATAGCTGAAACTTTAGCACTATAAGATTTAGGAAGGGTTCTCAATACTTTTTCACAATCTCACTTTCCTCTAGTTTTCCACAAATACCATTGATGGTATTGAAAATTTCATGCACCCTTAGCATGTATCCTACAATATCTTCATCCTTTAACATCATTAGTGTTTCAAATTTGTCTTTGAAATTCTGCACCTTTGCTTGCTTGACTTTAACATCTCCTTCATAAATTCTCTTCAACTTCTCCCAAAAATCTTTAGAAGTTTTGTATCTTATCACCTTCACAAGTTTTTAATTATAAAGCCCACTCAAGATAGAATTCCTCATTTTTTCATTATTCTCATAATCCTTGATATCATTTTCACTTTTCAGAGGAGTAGTAGGCATAGTATATCTATATTCTACTGACTTCCATACACCAAAACCTAATGAGGCAAGAAAGGATTCCATCCTTGATTTATAGAAGGCATAACTAGTTCCATCAAACATAGGGAAATTGACACCATTTGTGTTACATCTAGATCTACCTCAAGTGATTAAGATTCTTCCATGGAACCTCTACTCTAATACCAATTGTTAGACACACAAAACTGAAGCAAAGAAAAATAGGTGCACCCTAAATGAGATTAATCAAATGGAGGAACCTAATTTTTCTTATGTTTGAATGGATGTATCATTCAATTATGAGAAGAAAAATGCAATCAATCCTAACTATTATAACAAAAATAAGGAAGGTTTTAAGATGCTGAAACAATGTGTACCTTGTTGAAAAGGTGTTGTTTTGGGGCATTATTGAGGACTCATTCGCCCAGTGGTGAATAGGTACCTACTAGGTTTCTAGAAAAGTGATTTGTGGGTTATGTTCTTCAATGTCTACACTCCTAGCTCCCAGGTGACCAGCTCTCAAAAGTTAGAAATAAATTCCATAGCTTTGTTTTCATGATCTTACAAGATAGATGACAAATTTTACATTTTTTCAATCTTGACAACTTCAAAAAAAAATTTCTCCACTTGATCTTCAACCTAAAATCTGTAATCACACATCAAAGGAGAAGAAAAAATGTTGATTGTTAGGGAATAGGGGTTTTCCTTGGTCAAACCCCATTTAGGTAATTAAAAATTATGATGAAACAATGAAACATGAACATGAAATATGAAACATGAAAAAATGACACCTTGGATGAAGTCTTGTAATATAAATCAGCAATCTAGCTTGAAATGGCTAGAAGGAATGTAGATCTCAATCCTGAATAAGCATGTGAAACAATGCTTGACTTGGATCTTTAATGCTACATCAACACATAAGCTCAACAACATGTATGATGCACTATTCCTTTGAAATGATGATATGACCTTTGATTGCTGCAATAAAACCTTGATAATCTACCATTGAATTCCTTTGAAAATGCTCTTGAATTCTCTATAATTCTCTTGTGAATGTACTCTTATGTTCACTTCAACTTTCTAGGATGTCTTAGATGAAACTATATGAAATAACCTTATATCTCTACTTAACTTAAGCATTAAAAACAAAATTCAAATAACACAAGCCAACATCATATCTAAGATTCAAAATAATTAAAATCCTACCACAAACATGTTCAAAAAGGGCTCTCCTAAGTTAAGGAGGACCCATTTTCCATAGGGAAAATGGATCCTAGCACAGTTAACTAGGAAAAACTTCGAGGACATGAAATAATATGTAAAAAGGGGGTCCTAGGACCTAGGAAGAACCCATTCACCAAGTGGTGAATGGGTCCTAGGTTACTAGCATGGGACTCAAACATTTCCAAATAAAGTTTTGTGAAATGTTAATCTTTTTTGAGATATATCCTTCAGAAAATGCAATAAATAAGGCTTGGATTTGAATTTAAGGGGCCAATTAATCTCTAATTAACCTCAATTAATTAATAAATCCCTAGATTAGTGTGAAAGTGTAAGGAAGAACTTTACAACACCCTAAATAAGTCACAATTAATTATATTTTATCATTAATTACTCAATCCCAAAATAAGCATAAAAAAGGGTTACTTTTTTCGAAGCTACATTTAGCCCCCACTTTAGTGAGTGTTTTCCCCCACGACAAACTCACAATAAAGTAGACATTCAAGACACTTAAGTATGTAGCAATGAAAAAAGTATGCACCAATGATAAAGATACATAACCATACCCTATCAAAGACCAAGAAAAATAAAGGAAAATAAAGGATCAAACTTTGATCATTCCAAAACCATGTGGAACATGACTGTTTGTCTAAAACAATGATCATGCTTTGACAGTTTGTCCAACAGGATGTGGAACAAGTCTAGGTTGTTTTTTCTCTAACATGTGTTCTCAATTTGGGGTAGTGGAACCTTAGGCCATCCACTAGGTGAGTTATCCAAAAGGGTGACAAATGAGAGTATCATATTGGCCTCCCATACCATATCAAAGTTATCCTCCTAGAAACTTTAATAAGCAATCACAATGTTATGATTTTGAATGTTATGTCTATAGGTTTTTTTTAAGGGGATTTTTCTTCATTCGTGTGAGGTCTTCTTCTTAGGTAACATTGTGCCTAATGTCTCCTATAGAGGACAACTCAAGAATATCAGATCACCACTTATGGGATGCCTCGTTCACATCATGTCACTAAGAGAAATCATACGCTTAGAAATATCACACTCTTGGAGGACATCAAACTCAATGACACCACCAAGAAAATGATTTGTCACAAGAAAAAAGAAAATCACACCATGAAATATGATTTTTTTTTAAAGATATCATCAATGTATGCACCCACTTTAAAGATTTTTCTAACACCATTTTTGTGAAAAACTACATTAAAATAGCCAATTTTTTCTCCTAAGAGATGAGATCTTTCCTCAGAAAACGCTATGCCAAGTCATATGTTTCAAAAATAAAGCTACATAATGAACAAGGAGGGAAGGGTTTCCCCAAAAAATACATAAGGGATATATGGATTCGGGATCAGTATGTCTTTTCTTACAATGTTGTTCAAGAGTTTGGAACTATCATCATTCCCCAAATACTCATAGAACCAAAAGAATCACACAAATAGAGTGAAAACAAAGAAAAATCCTTTGGTTCAACATAGAGGATACCTAAATGTCTCAATTCCTTGCATCATCCCTAAAAGGAAAACACAAGACAAGAAAAAAAGATAAAATGTTTACGATATAGAGGAGAATGTAGATACATATAGAGGAACACACAAAAAGAGAGTGATATATCAAATGAAACATCATGGGGGATCACATTATGCACATGCAATCACATACAAGAACATGAAAAAGAAAACAAACCAAGAGAATAGTAAGGCACATTTGATTCAACCTATAGCAGGTCATCCACATCCCAATCTTGGTCAATATAAATAGAAGGAAGACAACTAGCCAAAGGGACAACGAAAAGTGCCAAACCTGGGGAAGCACCAAGTTCAACACTCTTTTTGGTAGATTTTTTCATTTACGCTCATAGAAGAGGAAAACAATGTATTCAATTCATTATGCACTTGCTCATCAATATTTGTAATTTCAATGTCATCATCTAGATGTATCAGAATAGGAGGTTGAATGACAATGTCCATGGAATATTCTTGTTTACGCTATGATGAAGGTATAGAATCATCATGCATTGCTTCAGGTAAGTTCAGATTTTGATTTTCTATGTTACTCTTTTCTTCTATAGCTTGTAACATATGAGCAATAGCATGACGTTTATACCTACGCTCTCTATCACTTCAATTTCATTTCAATCTATTTTCAATTTCTATTTGCGTAGGAGCAAGTTTGTAAATCATAGGTTTCTTCTATTCACTTAGGGGAGGAACAAAAGAAACCACAAGAGGTTGCTCAACCACTTTCTCTTTAGCTTTGTAAACTTGTTTAATTTTAGGAGGCACAATTGGATTGTTTTGGTTATCTTGCAGTCTCTTATAGGAAATTGTGCACAAGGTTTTTGTCATAGGGTGCTCTTGGATTTTCAGAAGGACTTTCAGTTTAGTCATTGTTTCATCAAGGATAGGTTACTCTATCATGGGTTGAGGCATGTTTTGAAGGGATAATTCCTTTGTACACTTTCCTTTGAACTTTTGATAGGATTTGAATAAGAAGTCCTTACAAGGTCTAATAGGTTCCAAAGGCTTGAGCAAAAATAAATCTAATGAAAAGTTCCCTTAGGAAGACGTTGGATTACAACCACTATGATGCACAATAAATATATCATTGCCAAAGGGAAACTTTAAGCATTTATGTACAACCGAGGGGACAAAATTCATGGACCAAAGCCATGGATAGCCTAACTTCACATGAAATTGGTCTAATTACAGAATGATGGTGAATGAGACATTTAATTATTTTGGTCCAACTTTTAAAGGTAGATCTATTGAGCCAATTGTAGGACAAAAAAACCATTATGTTTCTTGATCCATGTTTTTAGTTTTTTGTATTTATATTGATATAGTTCATACAAAAATAAGAACCTTTAGTAATCACATTCTCTCCACAGACAAGATCAATTAATATCCCATTATTATGCTTGTTATTGATTCTTCTGGCTATGTAAAGAGGACCATCGGTTGCATGTTTAAGTATGTTTTTTTGTGAAAAAGAAATATCAAGGGTAGTTTTAGTTGAGCCCTTATGAGGTTTATATTTGATAAGTGCTACATGTTCATCAATATTCTCATCTTTTATGTTTTCAACATTCGTACCAATGTTCATCACATCATTCTTGGTTTCACTAGCTTTGACAAATGAAATAGTGTGCTTAGGCATGTGATTTGTAAAGATTTGTAAATTTTTATTAGGATGAGCCACAAACTTATTACCTTGATCATTCAAACCTCCAATTTGAAGTTGATTATTGCTAATATGGTCTCACACAAGGTGTTTAGGATGCTTAGAATATTTCGTACCATGTCCATTTTGTTGGTAATAATGGCAATAAGAGCTTTGTTGAAAGCCTCCAAGCAATGTTATATTAGGATTGCACTCTTTAATAGGAGGTAAGGTAAGCATATTCTTTTCAACAAGCTATAACATGATACTATGAAGGGTGTTAGGTAAAGGTGTGAAATTTTTGTCCCTATCCCCAAAGGAAAAAGGATTTGTTGTATTTATAACAAACACTTGGTTATTAGTTTGTTGACTTGGTTGAGGGGAGTTAAGTTGTGAAAAACCCTTATTTTTCTTCTTGAAATGTTGGTAAACATTTTTTGTTGTGGATTTGGTCTTTTTAGGATGGCTAAGAGGATTTCTCACTTGACGATCACAAGCCATATTTTCATAATCATTTAGGGATGTACACAACTGTGTAAAGGATGGAAATCTCAACATCTCAAGTTTATCTTGGAGTTTGTTTTGTAAGTTGGTAATAAAAGTTCATTGAAGGTCACAATCATGAATCTTAATGTTAAGTTGTGAATAGATTGTTTGGTATCTTGCTATGAAATAATTCCCTTTCTCATCATCCTTTTTTTTACATGTCATTAAATCAGTTATAAAGCCATCATGGGACCCATGTGAATATGAAAGTGGTTGTAAAAGGCATCACCAAGCTCATTGAATGAACCAATTAAATTATTTGGTAAAGAAGAGAACCACTCTAAATAAGTATCCTTCAAGGACCTAGTAAATATCTTAGCGAAAAGTCCATCGTCAAATATGAAATCACTACATAAGGTTGTAAAAGTGGAAACATGGCTAACGGGGTCTCCTTTCCCACCATATTTCTCAAATCAGGGAACTTCTACACCTTGTGGCATTTGTGCTCTCAATATATTCAAGGATAGCAGATTGGTTTTGATGTATTGTGAAGGTCGACCATTGTTGTTTTGATTTATTGTTGTAACTTATTATTGAGGGGACGTCATGCTTTGCAAAAGTTTGTTAAGTAGAGCATCATTGTTATTGTAAGGTGGAGGAGAATAGGGTGGAGTGGTATATGTATGCAAAGGAGAAATTGAATTGTAAGTTGGTGAAGGTGGATGGTTGAGGATATATTGTATTTGAATGCACAAATCTAGAAGTATTCATAGTGGAAATGAGTAAGGAAGTGTTCACACTACTAGTTGGTTCAATTGTTGTGGTAGGTTGATTACTAGTGTATGGAGTAATAGAAATGGGTATTGTACAAGAAGGGATTGAAGTTCCACCTTGGCTTTGAGTACACCCCAAATCTTGAGAAGAACTAGTGTTGCTTGGGATGGTGTTGCTAACATTAAGAACATTGGTTGTAGGCATGGAAGTCATGGGAAATGAATTATGCATACTAGCATCCATAGGGGGTTGATTATCAATATTATTAGGAAGAGAGCTAGAAAACCCAAGATCCACTTCAAATTGTATATCACGGGATGTCATGAGCCTCAAACTACACCTCACAATAGTATTTCTAATAGGACACCAAGTTGTAAAGCTCATACAATATTTCATAAACTTAGTTTGAAATCTTAAGATAGAAAGAGGCAATGTAATGACCTAGAATGAAATGCAATTTTTCAAATTCCAAACAATGAAATTTATAGATTATACAATGCAATAAACTAAAAAAATTGTTGTAAATGAAAATTTGAATTTAGAAAAAAAACTAAATGAAGCAAATTAAGTTAGATCTAATGAGTTTAATGAAACGAAAAAATCAAAAAACTGAAATAGAGATGTAACAACAACAAACAGAAGCATAAAATAGGAGATTTCATATTCCAAAAATTTAGATCAACACCTCACTAGGGACTCATTCGCCCTACGGAAAATGGGTCCTAAATTAGGGTTTAGAAATTGAATTTTACATATTTTAAAGCTTTTTCTAATGAGTTTCAGATTTAGGTCTATAATAGTAAGTTTTCGATTCAAATTTTTGTAAACGCAATGTGAGAAGTAAGTTAAAAATGTGACAAAATGATGAATTACAAGACCTAGTTTGATATGAAATTTCGTTTTTATTTTCAAATGAAAATTTATTGACCTAATATGATATGCAAGATGAACGTAATTTTTTCATATTTAAAGAATGCAAACAATGCAATCCTAAAACCCTATATGAGATGTAGATTTGAATGCAAAGTAAGACACCCTAAATGAGAAATAATTCAATAAAAATGAATTAAATATCTAATCTAGGATGAAAAGAAAGAATCAAAAATCAAAAAATTACAATGCTCAGTTCACCAAAATGAAACAAAGAAAAGGAGGTGCACCCCAAATGATATTAATCAAATGGATGAACCTAATTTTTCTTATGTTTGGATGGATGTTTCATTTAGTTATGAGAAGAAAAATGCATAAATAACAACCAGAAATCAATCCTAACTATTATAACAACATTAAGGAAGGTTTTAAGATGCTGAAACAATGTGTACCTTGTTGAAAAGGTGCTATTTAGGTGCTCAATAAACCCAAGATGGGAAAAACCATAGTGAGAAATCTTACTAGGAGCTACTATCCTAATCCAGCCTCACAATCCAATACTTAGTTACAATTCTTTAAGGGAACCAACCCTAAGGAGACACCAATTCCCTAGTTTTAGGAGCACCTACTTGAAGGAAGCACACACTCCCTAATTTGAGCACCTACCCATATATCTAATGGTACCCACCAATCAGTTTTACAATAAGAGATATAACAAATTGATCACAATCCTATGTTGCAACCTATTTGCAACTGATCAATCCTTTGTTGATGTCTTTGCAACACTCTATTATCTATACACCCTTCTCTTTATCTTGCACACTCTCTTCTATTCCACATAGTCAATAATGGATCTTCTGTTTTATATCTTTTTCACCAACTTGTAGATATTACCTCAAGATTATCATTAGTGTACTAGATCTCTATTAGGGTTTACCTGGTAACTTCTTCATCACAATTCCTCTCCATTGAGCTACATACACATTAAATTTAGATACAATTTTTTTCTAAAAATAGAAAATTGCAAAACCCTAGGATTAGATCTACATTTAATTCATTCTCTTTTTATTCAATTTTATTCCATTCTTCATTGACATGGCTATCTGTGCCACCCCTTAGTAGATCAAATATTCATCGAAATTGGTCACAGGTGTAGTTGGACCAATTAATTATTTTCCTCTGTGTTGGTTATCAATGAAAACTCTATTTACATGGATTGTTTGATATCTTCACATTTGAATCTGAGCCATTGATTCTGTTCTTCGCACCATAATCCTCTGGCTCTTCATTGATCTCAAAAATTTTAAAACATCACCATCACATTAAACCTATTTAAACTATTGTCATTGATCTCCATCTCACAACTATCACTTTACACCATTGAATACACTTTAAGATATTGAGCTGTGACATTTCAGGGTCTCACCAATATTTACCTTTCTTTTTGATACTTCTATCGAGAGGCATGAGCCCACATCATCATCACACAATTCACAAAAAGGATGTGAATTGGTCTACCGATCAATAATCCTTCACCATTTTTTGTCACATGTCATCATGCACCACTGTCACCACCCTAGCAGGTCCCACCAAGGACTTTTCCATGACTCTATTATGTCGAGGGGACACCAAATGAACTCTCTCCAATATGGCATTGTCTCTTCTATGAAGTTTGATCAGAATGTTAAAGAGACACATTATTATGTTCCATTTATTTGTGTCTATCTCCCTAATGAGGTGAATTCACATCTGCACCATCCAATCAACCTTGTTCAATCTGCACCATTGATTAACCTATTATCACCACATGTCTTCCAAATCACTGCCACAAGTCATCCACCTTTTCATCCTTCCCACGTGTCAAATTCCTCTAGCCCGTGGGGTCAAACTAAGTTAACACTTCCATTCAGTGAGATGGTGGGCTACTGTCACCTATCCATATATGTCACGTCATTCACCTTCTTCCATTCATTGCTCATCATAAGAATCATCCTATCACTACACCTCACAATAGTGATGTGAAGTGACCAAGCGATATGTTTCCACATGTCTACTAGACCCATCATTGGAGTGTCAAAGGGACTCTAAAGTCACTCACTCTGATATATAGAAGTCTCATCGATGAAGTTCTTATCAAGATGTCGAGGGAATTAGCCACTAAGTCCCACCAATATTCATATGTCTCCTTGATGAACTTAGTGATGTCATTCTCCACTAAATTTTTCCACCATCTTATGTTGAAGAGACTCTTAAGACTTTGTTTTTGAATTTCCACTGTCACCTTGATGTGGCTTCATCACTCCATCGAAGGGACTCCTAAGTGACTCCTATCGATATAGAGCAATCTCTCTGATACAAACACATAGACTTCACCAACCTAAAGCACTAGATGAAGGGTCCAGTCACATAATAATTTAAATGACATAAGTTGTAACTTATGCAATTGGTAACATATAGTAGGAAATCAATGACAAAAGTAAAATATCTTAAGGGGTATGTGCAGGATCATGATGGAAAAAATAGGCCCTTAAGTGGCAAAAAATTTAGAAAAATTAGAGTTAGGAAACTTGACGTAAAAATTTGAATAAGTTATCTATATTATTTCAAAAATATGTAAGAATAGAATCTGTAGCAAATTGAATGTAGTTTCTAAACTACTAGGTTTGTTTATAAAAAAAAATCTATTTGGTGAAAATTTGAAATTTCAATGCAGTAGTACTTAAATTTCAGGGAAAAAATAAGAAGTAGGTGTTTGTCTGACCACCCTAACAACAATAAAATGATAATATTTTTTTATAAGATTTTAGATATAAGAAGAGGACTCAAGTCCTGATGTGATGCATATTTTTTTGTAATTTTTTTCCAAGTGAATAATTAATTATGAATTTTTTATTACAACTTTTAAAAAATATAAAAAATTGTATGTCGACCACCTTAACTTAGTCAAAACTTTATGAAATTCAAATTTTCTTTTTTAATCGTATAGTATGTGATGCATGTTTTGGATTAAAAAATGTGATATTGTTTTAAAGCTATAGATGTTTTTCAATCAGCCTATCAATCAGGACTTTACTCATAAGTCAAATAGAAAATGAATAATAATTACTTCTTAAATTCAAAGTAAAGCATAACTTATATTGGTGGAAAGCTAATAATCTCATGTAAAAACCCTTTTCGTTTCATCAATTTTGGGTTAAAAAAAGTCATCAGCCACATACCCATCATATTACCACTTTTTGGCCCATCATGATCCTGCACATACCCTAAGGTGCCTTGACTGCAACCCTAGGTTTTAACCAGTAAACCCTAATTCTGACTGAGAGTAGTTATAATTCATTTGTACGTATGTGCAGGATCATGATGGGCCAAAGAGTGGCTATATGTAAGTGATATGATGGCCCATGTGGTGGACGACTTTGTCTTACCCAAAATTGATGAAATGAAAAGGGTTTTTAAAAGAGATTCTTAGCTTTCCACCAATATAAATTATGCTTTACTTTGAATTTAATAAATAATTATGATTGATAGGTTGATTGAAAAACATCTATAGCTTTCAAACATTATCACATTTTTTGAATCCAAAGCATGCATCACATTATATGCTTTGCATACTATAGGATTAAAAAAAAAAAAATCATGAAGTTTTGACCAAGTTAAGACGATTTATTATATTTTGAAAAATTTGTAATAAAAATTCATAATTAATTATTTACTGGAAAAAAAATAACAAAAACATTATGTATCGAGAAATGAGTCATCTACTTATATCTAAAATCTTGTAAAAAAATATTATCATTTTATTGTGATTAGGGTAGTCAGACAGACACCTACTTCTTATTTTTTCCCTAAAATTTAAGTACTACAGCATTGAAATTTCAAATTTTCACCGAATACATTTATTTATTTTTTAAATAAACATAGTAGTTTAGAAACTACATTCAATTTTCTATATATTCTATTCTTACATATTTTTGAATTAATATAGATAACTTATTCAAAAAATTATGTCAAGTTGCCTAACTTTGATTTTTCTAAATTTTTTGTCACTTAAGGGCCTACTTTTTCCATGATGATCCTGCACATACCCTGTAAGCATTGAACACATCATCTGAGCCTGCAAATCATATATCTAGAATGTCCTAAAAAAAACCACATCGAATCTATTACTAGATTTTCATTCAAATGCCTAGAAGCCATTGCTATAGAAAGATAACATTTTATCAACTTTGCATTATTTTGAGAAACTTTTGCACCATCTACAAAACCATTCTTCTTTCACCAACAACTTGAACCATTGCTTCTATATCCTAATCCACATCTCTTTTTCGTCATGCCACCAATCTTCCTTGTATGATATCCCCTTTTGACATCAATGAAAATAACATGCTAACAATCTCCCCTTTATCATTGATGAAAAAATATAATGCTCCAACTCCAAACAGGGACTTGATACTAATTACAAATTTATCAAATTATGCTTAGTACCAACTATGACACTTCTAGACACCAATTGTAGCTCCCCCTTAGGTCAACATCCATGTACACCTTCTACTCCATTGATCATTTGAGCATTTTGAGCATTTATCCTTTATTCCCCCCCTTTGAAATCAATGGCAAAGGGTACACCCCTTGAAAATATACTCCCCCTTTGACAAGAAGTTCAAAGAGAAAGTGGGAATCTTTGATTATGCAACCACCAAGTCGTTATAAATTTGTAAAACCATTTTAACCTGACTTGATCTATCCTTTCCATCTCTAGGGATGAATGAAGTGGAAATTAGGCTCCCCCTAGATCCATGCCCTATCACTAGAGTATAGTGATAGGATGTGGGAACAACCACTCCCAATTTCTACCTCAGATATTCAAATTGTTCCTTGGGAAAAGGCTTGGTGAAAATTTCAGCTACCTATTCTTTGGTTGGAACATACTCCATGCTGACCTCCTTGTCTGCAACCTTCTCTCTGATCAAGTGATACTTGATGATTACTTTCTTTTTTCTAGAGTGCATCACTGGATTCTTCAAGATGTTTATGGCACTTGAATTTTCACAAAGAATAGAGTTAGTTTCATTGTACTCTACCTTGATTTCCTTAAGTGTCTAATTCATCCATAGAACTTGACTACAACAAACTAATGTTGTTACTACATACTCTAATTTTGCTATGGAAAGAGTGACTGATTCTTGCTTCTTGCTTATCTAGGAAACCAATTTGTTTCCCAAAAATAATGCTCCACCACTAGTTCTTTTCCTATCATCTATACTTCTTTCCCAATCTGCATTTGTGTATGATGTCAAAGAAAAATATTTTCTCTTGGGATACCACAAACCATAATCAATAGTGCTTTTGATATATCTGAAAATTCTTTTCACTATGTCAACATGAGACTCCTTTGGTGCAACCTAAAACCTTGCAACTAAACATATGACTTGCATAATATCAGGCCTAGATGCAGTTAAGTACATCAAGCTACCAATCATTGAAATATACATTGTCTGATTTGCATCTAGGGATTCATCTGATTTTCTCAATTTGCAACCAGTTATCATGGGGGTACTAACTGGTCTATCCTTCATACCAAACTTCTTGAGCATTTCCTTATCATATTTGGTTTGAGATATAAATATCCCTCTATCACTCTGTGCAATTTGTAAGCCAAGGAAAAATAACAACTCTCCTAACATTGGAATTTCAAATTCATCTTTCATATGTGTAGAAAATATTTGATACATTTTATCATTGCTACCTCCAAATATTATGTCATCTACATAAACAACAACAATAATCATGTGCTCACCTTTTTATTTAAAATACAAATTGTTGTCTACACATCCCTTTTTGAATCCTTGTTGCTGAAGATATTGGTCTAATCTAGAGTACCATGTTCGTGGTGCTTGCTTTAGACCATACAATGCCTTTCTCAATCAACAAAAATAGTCTTCTTCTCCTAATAGTTGGAAACCTTCTGGTTGTTCAATGTGGACTTCCTCTTCAAGATTTCCATTCAAGAATGTAGATTGAACATTCAACTGATATACCTTGAATCCCTTGTAAAATGAAAATGCAAGAAACATTCATATTTCTTCTAATCTAACTACTGGTGCAAATGTTTCTTCAAATTCAATGCCTTCAACTTATGCATATCCTTTGCACACTAATCTTTCCTTATTCCTCATGATATCTCCATCCTCATTCAGCTTGTTTCTAAACACCCATTTAGTGCCAATCACATTTTTGTTTGGGGGTCTAGGAACCAACTCCCATGTTTTATTCTTTTCAATTTGATTTAGCTCCTCTTCCATGGCCTTTATCCATCTTTCATCCTTGTTGGCTTGTCAACCTTAGGAGAGAAAATTTTACTTTTTCTTTGTTCTTTGCAAATCTTCCCCTGTCTGAAATCATTCTTTTTTGTCCCCAATTATCTGATTCGCTAGGCGATCCTTCTGCACATACTTTGGAGATGCCTTGTCAACCTCTTCTTCAAATTCTTCTTAATTATTTGCCACATTGTCTTCATAATTTGAGTTATCTTCCAATTCATTCTAATTGTATTTGTTACATGCTTTATACTTTCATAAATCTTTACATTGATTCTTTCCATAATATTGTGTAGTCTTTTGTTAGAGAATTTATATGCTTTACTTTGGGTGGAATATCCTAGAAATATTTGTTCATCAATTCTTAATTCCAAGCTTCCCAAATTCTCATCTTCTCTTTTGATGTATCACTTGTTGCCAAAATTTTTGAAGTACTTCATAGATGCAGGCCTTCCATACCACAACTCATAGGGGGTACTATCACTATGTGCTCTGATTTGAACTCTATTCAAAGTATATAATATATTACGAACTACTTCTCTCTGAAATATATCAACTAATCTGGCCTCATTTATCATTGTTCTAGCATTGTCCTTCAACACTCTATTCTTTTGTTCTACAACTCCATTCTAATGTGGATTTCTTGGTGTTGAGAATCGTCTCTTGATTCTATGTGCCTCATAGGATTTAACAAATTCACTTGATGTGAATTCTCCTTCTCTATCCGACCTTAAGCATTTAATCCTTCTACCTATCTCATTTTCAACCATTTTCATGAATATCTTAAATATTTCAAATTCCTGTGACTTGTCTCTCAAAAATGTCACCCATGTCATTCTTGTGTAGTCATCAACTAGTAGCATGAAATTCCTTTTACCTTTTAGACCTATTGTCCTGTAGGTCCACACAAATTAGTATGAACCAATTTCAATGGCTTAGTAGTTGAGTATTCCTTGGTTGAGAAACTAGTCTTTGTTTGATTTCCCTGTTGACACTCTTTGTATATTACATTTGTAGGCTTGGTTATTTAGGCAAGTGTCTTACCATAACTCTTGAACTTACCTTCACTAGATTATCACAGTTTACATGCCCCATTTTTCTATGCCACAACTAGCTTTCATCAACATGTCCTATCAAACAACTTTTACCTTTTACTTCAGAGAGGTTATAAAGATTATTGTCAGTTCTAAATCCTTGTCCAACTATTTTTCCATTCTTTCAAGTGTTTTGCATCCTTTTGAATCAAATATGACTTTGTAACCATTATCACACATTTGGCTCACACTTAGCAGATTGTGCTTCAATCCTTCCACATATAAAACATCTTTAGTGGGGTTTTTACAATATAGGCTCAAGATGCCTTTACCACATATCTTGACTATGGTGTTATCACCCAAAATCATAGATCCTTAATTACATTTCTTGAGTTTGATGAATTTTCTTTTGTCTCCAGTCATGTGCTTGGACCAACCATTATGTATCACCCGTAGATTTTTCTTCTTAGCATGAAATGTTGTTTGTGCAATCATTGATTGTGAGGATATTTCTCCTGTTTCTTTCTATACATTCTTAGCCTTCTTTTCTATCTTAACCTCCATAATTTTAGATTCTTTGTTTACTCTAGCAATTGGATCTTTCTTTTTCTTATTCTTAACATTTGGTCTTGTAAACTTTGTTCTACAATTTTTTGATATATGACCAAATTTATTATATTTATAACAAACTACATTCATATCCACTAAAGGAGAAAACAAATTCTTGCTTACAAAGTTTATACTCCTCTTAGGAATGACTCTACATTCTCTAGCTCTATACCCAAATTGATTACACATATAGAAATATCCATAGAAATATAAAGAATACCTAGTCATAGCATTTTGTGTTGGATGAGGGGATCTTTTGTGCAACTTCCTTCTGGTGTCTCTCACCCTAGTGAATCCATCAACATCATTCCTTTTGAAATTATTCCTTCTCTTGTGATGATTAGGGGCTAATTGGTTATTCTTATTGTCTATTGCATGCTTCTCTTCTTCTCTAGTTTTCTCTTCCTTTGCAAATTTCTCTGTGAATATGCTCTCTTTGCAATCTCTTTAATCAATAGAATGAGACTTTTCTCCCACTCTGATTCTTTCATATAACTTTACAAAAGTTTCTATGAAGGTACTCTTACCTTTCTCAAGCCCTATTCCATATTTTTATTTGTTTGAGGGATTTTGTGTGCTTAAAATCTCATACAAAATATTTGATCCACTTTTCATCTTGAGTCCTTTCTCTATTTTCTCTTTTTCTTTTTCTAAATCTTTTCCTAGAGCAACAATATCTTCCTCAAGCTCTATACATTTTTCAGCTTCAAATTGTAGCTTGGATTTAATTACATATTTTTCCCTCTTGGCTTCCACTAGTTGTAGGTTCAAATATACCACATACTAGGTAGATTCTTCTAGATCCTTTTTCATTTTGTCAGACTCTTTTTGTGCAAGTTTCTTCTACTACTTGTTATTCCTTTTTAACTTCTCAATCTCATCTCTGAGATCATCAATCTCATATAGATCATAGATGATTTCTCCTTCTAGATCAAACACTCCTTCTTCACCTTCTTCATGAAGGTCTCCTTCCTTTTTATCTTGCTATTCCTCATATTATTTTTCCATGAAGAGAAACTCATTTTCTCTCACAACAAAAGAACAAATTTGTTCATCATCTAAGATATTATTGTCATTTGATACATCAATGTCCTCTTGGATGTATAGACTTTTCTTCTTTTTCTAAAACATCCTTCGTTTAGGGTAGTACCTAGGTTTCTTCAGTTTATCATCTTTATCGTGATTAGAATTATCTTTCTTATCGTAGGGACATTTAGCAACAAAATGGCCTACTTTACCACATTCAAAGAATTTAAAGGGAAACTTACCTTTGTACTTTCCAAATCCTCTTCTTAATCTCTTGATGAAATTTTCCTCTTCTTCACCAGTCTTATCATTCTTGGATGTTATCATCTCAACCTTGTTTTTCTTAGGAGATACATCCTTCTCCTTGTTGACAACCGTGAAAGCAGCCTCCTTCCTAGATATTTCTACAACACCCATCCTCATTTCATATGCAGTAAATATACCATGCAACTCATTAAGAGTAAGTTTTTCTATTTCTCTTCCTTCCTCTATTGCAAAGATCTTAGGATCATATCTATTTGTCATTGACCTTATATTGACCTTATAAATTTCAATACAATGACATCTTCTTTTACATCTTCTCCATATCCTTTAATAGAGTTCACTATATCATTAACCCTTAGAAGAAAGTCTGCAATCTTCTATCATTTTTAGGCCTTCACATCTAGCTCTCAATATTTGAAGCTTTTCTAGTTTTACCTTGTCATCTCCTTCATAGATTATTTTCAATGTATCCCAAACATCATGTGCAGTCTTACAATACATAACCTTGCTATGATATCTAGACAAACTATTCATAATAGCAAAGCTCATTCTTTTTTATTGTTCTCATAATCCCTTTTTCTTGTAGAATCAATGAGAGGTGTGGGTGGTGGTGTATATCCATTCACAACAAACATCCACACATCAAACCCTAAAGATCCCAAATACCCCTTCATCAATGAGATCCAAAAAGTATAATTTGTTCCATCGAACCTAGGTGGTTTGTTTGTAGAAGAACCTTCTTCATTGGTCATTTGTGTTCACAAACCAAAGGATTTACCCTAGCTAATTAAGCTTCTCCTAGGGAAGCCAGGGCTCTAATACTAATTTTTGGAACAAAAAAATCTATTGAGAGGGGGGTGAATAATAATATCTTAAAATTTTCAACAATTAAATACGTTGTGTAGATTAATTCTTTGAGCCTTTAATATGCAGATTATGACTTAACATGCAAATCAATGAACATGCACACACAAAAGCATCACATAACACAAGATGTACATGGGAAACCCAATATTGGAAAAACCACAATGAGAAATGCTACTAGGAGCTACTGTCCTAATCTAGTCTCACAGTCCAATATTTAGTTACAATTCTTTAAGGGAACCAACCCTAAGGAGACACCAATCCCCTGGTTTGAGGAGCACATACTCCAAGGAAGCACCCACTCCCTAATTTGAGCACCTACCTAGATACTGATGACACTAACAAATTAGATTTACAGTCATAGATATAATAATTTGATCACAATCCTATGTTGCAACCTATTTGCAACTACTAAATCCTCTATTGTTGTCTCTACAACATTATCTTCTTTGCACACCCTTCTCTCTATATTTCTCAAACTCTTTTCTATTCCACACTTAGTTGATAATTGATCATATTCTATTTTGTATCTTGTTCACCAACGTGTAGAGATTGCCTCAAGATTCTCATTAGCATACTAGATCTATTTTAGGGTTTACCTAGTAACTTCTTCATCACACTTCATTTGCATCGAGCTACATACACATTAAATTAAGATATAGAGAATTTGCTAAGATTAACAAACTACAAAACCTAGGATCAGATCTGTATTTAATTCATTCTTTATTTATTTGATCATATTCTAATCTTCATCAACATGGCTATATGTGATACCACTTAGTATATCAAATCTTCGCTAACATTGGTCACAGGTGTAGTTGGACCAATTAATTCTTTTCCTTTCTGTTAGTTATCACTCAAAACCCTATTTACACGAACTTAGCTATTTGATATCTTCACATTTGAATCTGAGTCATCAATCCTATTCTTTGTGCCATGATCCTCTAGCTCTACATTTATCTTGCCAAATTTAAACCATCACCATTAGATTAAACCTCTTTAACCTAGTGTCATCAATCTCCATCTCACAACTATCGCTTTACACCATCAAAGACACTTTAACATATCAAGCTAAGACATTTCAAGGTCTCACCAATATTTACCTTTCTTTTTGATACCGCTAGTTAGAGGCACATTCCCACATCATCGCCACACAATTCACAAGAAGGATGTGAGTTAGTCTACCAATCATTTATCCTTCGCTATTTTTTTATCACATGTCACCATTCTCCCCCATCACCACCCTATCGGGTCCCACCAAAGTCTTCGCCATGACTCCATTGTGTCAAGGGGACACCAAAAAAACTCTCTCCAATATGGAATTTTCTCTTCTATGAAGTTCTATAGGAATATCAAAGAGACGGATTATTATGTTCAACTAATATGTGTCTTTCTCCTCGATAAGGTGCTTTCACATTTGAAACATCTGATCAACCTTGTTCAATATACGCTGTTGATTAACCTGTTATCACCATGAGTCTTCCACATCACCACCACAAGTCATCCACCTTTTTGTTCTTGCCATGTTTCAAAATCCCACTAGCTCGTGTGGTCAAACTGAGTCAACACTTCCATTTGGTGGGATGGTGCATTGTTGCCACCTGTCCATCTATGCCACATCATTCACCTTCTTCCATGTCACACCTTTTGTTCATTTCTCATCAAAAGAATCATCTTATCACTTCACTTCACAAAAATGATGTGGAGCGACCAAGCAATATGTTGCCATTTTTTTGTTGGACCCACCATTGGAGTGTCAAAGAGACTCTAAGGTTACTCACTCTGATATCCAAAAGTCTCATTGATGAATTTGTTATTGGGATGTTGATGGGACTAGCTAATAAGTCCCACTCACATTCATCTCTCCCTGATGAACCTGAGTGACATCATACTCCACTAACTCCTACTGTCATCATTATTTCAAAGAGACTCTTGAGACTATATTTTTGAATTTCCACTATCACCTCAATGAGGCTTCATCGCTCCATCAAAGGGACTCCTAAGTGAATCCTATCGATATAGAGCGATCTCTCTAATATGAAAACAAAAACTTCACCAACCTAGATTACTAGGTGAAGGGGTCAGTCACAAAATGACATAAATGACATAAGTTGTAACTTATGCGACTAGTAATCTCTAGTTGGCAGTCAATGACAAAATATAAAATCTATTAAGGTGCATTGATTACAGCCCTAGGGTTTAACTAGTAAACCTTAATTTTGGCTAAGAGTAGGCATAATTCATTCCTGAGCATTCAACACATCATCTAAGCCAAAAAATAATATAACTAGAATGTACTCAGAAAACCCACATTGAATCTATCACTAGATTTTCATTCAAATGTTTGGAAGCCATTGTTGTAGAAAGCTGACAACATTTTGTCAACTTTGCATCATTTTGAGAAACTTTTTTACCATTTGCAAAACCATTCTTCTTTCACCAACAACCTGAACTATTCCTTCAAGATCCTAATCCACATCTTTTTTTCATCATGCCACCAATCTTCCTTATATGATATCACCTTTTGACATTAGTGACAACAACATTGTAACATAGGGAAAAACAATAGTGATGATTTACTCACATATATATATGACTAACAACAGCGAATACAAAGGGATCACTATATTGGAAGGGATCACTACCTAAAGGACTCACTATCCCAAAGACAAAAAAGGCTTACTACCAAGGGTTCATTTCCTAGGAAGATCACTTCTTCTGGAATATAAGAGAATAGAAAGAATCTATTACAAGGAGGTTCACTACCTCAGAGAAACTGGAGAATCCACCACAAAAACTCTTAACCATCTGCAACCTTTGGTTCACTGCCTCCAACAACTTCAGGTACACTATAATGTAGACACCTTCTTCTCACTTCTTCCAATTGTCTTAGGAATTCACGTTAGCTCTTAGATCACAACAATTGATCACATATACTTCATTTTGTACTACTCTTCACATCACACACTTCTCCAACAATTGAACTTGCATATATATCATTCACAACCATGAATAACCTTCTTCAAGTCAACTTCAATGAAACGTATGCACCTCAAACACACAACCACCAAATAGGTAGGCACCAAACACTCCCATGGTGGAAAGAAGTGAAGTTGGACCACACCAAGGGTTAACTTGGACCTAAATCTACATTGAAATAGAACACCAATCTTCCACAATCCATGAAGAACATTTGCAAATAGTGCTAATATGCAAGGTTGGTCAAACTAGAATTAATGCTACCAACCAACCAAATTCACACTTCACCAAGTCTGAAAACATCTTGTGGACCATGTAGCAACATCACACAACATTCTAGAATATTCCAACACCAACATAATATTCAAACACATTGGCGCAAACACATGCAACTGAGAATACGATCGTTTTATGCAACTATTCAAACTATCAGTGAGACACATTTCATTAGCCAATCTTGTGGAACAACTAAACACCAGACCATCAAAAGAAAGATAGATACAAGAATCATTAGCCCATTCTCAAATTTGCAAGATAAGAAACTTGAATGTGGAGAAATACAAAGCAATTCCATTTCTCTAAGACAACCCTCTTCACAAGCTAGAGATATTCCAACACTCTTTCAAACACATCTTCTACTACTGCATAATGTAGAACCTAAAAATATAGATATAATACCTTCAAAGACCATTGATCATCATATCGAAACTATATAGGAACATCTTCAAGCATGCAAAAATTTATAACACAATACATAACAGATCCCTGTCACCCTATACATTCTCTATACTTCTCTCAAAAGAACTTGGAAACCAAGTGACCATGTTGCATCCGCAACACATGCTCAACACCACAAAAACCTTCTCATCATGACCACACTCGAGGTGACATTAATGACAATGCTGATGACAACATAGTGCTATAGTCTCCCCTTTTGTCATTCATGGCAACACCTACTAAAAAATCATCAAGAACAAAAGAAATCATCTCTACATCTCCAACACTCAACAAGATCTTACATTTTTGACTTATTTCTCTCTCCCACTTTCTTATTCTTTTTAGGCTTCTTTCTCTCCCTCTTTGACAACAATGGAAAAGGGAAACACTTGCATACTACACTTCTCTCTTTCTCACTTTTAGGCACAATATATGCTCCCCTAATTGCACCAACCAAAGATACCACTGCCTACTCCCCCTAAGAGGTATCCTTCATCAATCTAGGAAAAATAATTCATCATAAATTGCACCCCTAGATAGATGCACCATCTTAGGTTCACCAAAATGAAACATAAGAAAAAGGGAACCCTAATTTTGATGTCTAAACCTAGGGTTTCTTTTCACTCATTTTTCAAAGTTGCATTAGAATACAAATCAACAAGGTGAATAGTTTAACTATCAACCATGAAGGTAAGACAATTTGACCTATATTTGTATTCTTAGGGACTAGAAAATGGATTATAAATGATTTGAAATGATTAACCTAATTGAACAATATGACCTAATACATAAAATGCAATATCACAAAAGTACACAGACTAAAACAGTAACTTGTAGGGAAATATGGGAAGTGTTGGATGATGTGCACCAATCATAAAAAGTTGGATCTAGAATGCATAAGGGGACATAGTTTCCTAGGGGAATATGGGTCCTTGTAAGCCTAGTCAAAACTTAAAATTTTGATTCTATAGTCCTTTTGTGTTTTTCTTGTTCCTATACCTATAATAAATCTACAAAATAAATTGTTTGGGTGGATATATGGGGGTTTTCCTCAATTATACCCTTGTTTTTAATTAATCCTCAATAAAAAGGCCAATGATTTGATAGAAAATAGTGTGTGAGCCTTATCTTTATGTGTGCCTAAGGTTGTTATGAGCTAAAATGGAAAGAAACCATAATCAAGTCTATTAGAGAGAGATTCCTATATGAAAATGACAAGATCCAATTAGTGAGAAGTCAAACACTCTAATTAAATTTGGAATGTAATAATGTCTTGCTTTAGGATGCAACTAAGATGAAGCTTGAAGATGAGAACACTAGGAAACAAGTCATTAGGTTCAAGGAAACAACCAAATGCATCTTTGAAACCTAGAACCCATCATGCTCTTCTATTGGCATCAACCTCCAATCATGGCATAATATTTCTCTAATTTCCCAACAATTAGATCCCAAAAAATGACACTTTAAATTTGAATTTTAAATTTTAAAATGCCACCAACAGCTTAAAATTTTCTCCCTAGCTAAGAAAGAGGACCCATACATCCATGGGCATATGGGTCCTAGACCAAATTTCTAGGATAGTGGGTATCAAGATGCATGAATGCAAGGGTCACTAAAATAGGTCCAAACTAAGCATGAAATTGTACTATCACCTACAAGGGAGTACAATTTTCTACATTGCATTAATAATATGTATATTTTATTAACACTATGCATTCATATTTAAAAGACTAACTAATTTTTTTCATGACAAAATATTCAAGTATTGGGGGGTGTTGAATTGAAGATCAAGGGTGGTAATCAACTATGATGAGTAGGGGGTTAGAAAAGTGGTATTTTGGACACCTTTTATGACTATGTAATCAAAGCACTGAATTTGTTGATTACAACTTGAAGCCTTAGCTTTAAGTAAACTAATCGAAGAAGAAACTATTAAACATTTAGATCCATTCAACATTAACATGCTAGATTTTGAGAGGTGAAAAGTTAGTGTGCACGACTATTGGGTGCTCTCCCCTAGTGCTGCTCTCACCAATTAGTAGCTTTTTTTTTACTAATGCTTGGGTGTCACCACACTTTGGATGCTTTTGTCTTTTGTTTGGACTTGTTCTTTCCTAGACTTTGAAGCTATCTTTCTAACACCCATTTTTTTTGTGAATAATGTATTATAACTTTAATTAATTAAAAAGAATCAATAATTTATTAAAGAAATCTACTTAATCAATAAGAATAGAACAATTATCAATGTTTTTAAAAAAAGATTATTAAGTATACAAATTTATTTTGACAATAAGAGAAAAAAATGGCGGTCGAGAGCACATATGAAACAATCTTACACTTTATTTTCTTAGTGAAATTGCAGAGATGTCAAGGAAATTTTACAAAACATTGCCCTAGGTACTTTAAAATTTACCACACCAAAATTTAACATGTATTCATTAATATTGTTTTTATTTTGTTAATTATGAATCATTGTATCAATTCTTCCAATTGAATGCTAGATTTATAAATTTCAAATAGATTTTGAAATCAATCCAATACAAATTCTCTTAATTATAGTATCATCTAAACTATCCTATCATACACAGTTAAATCCAAAAAGATTTACATTCAGTACATGAGATATGATGTATCAGGTTTTTAGAGAGACATTGTGGACTTTATTGAGATTGTTTAAAAACATTATATGATACTGCCCATAATGTACAAGAAGATTTTGTTATCAATATTTTGGTGTGAACACAACAACACTTAGTGGTTAATTCAAATAACTATAAAATGTACTAATCCTAGTATTGCAGTGTACAGACTCCTGGGACTCCTGGTGCTAAGTATATATCTCGTCATGGATGACAAGTGGAATCTAATGCATGATTTTAATTTCCTTATGTATGGACTATCTTCTATTCATAGAGAATAAATAAGAAAAACCTTCCACTATCATCTGTACAATCACTAAGAAACCTTACGAATGCTTACAGTTTTTATTTTTATTTTTTACTCTATTTATTCCAACTTTTGCTTGTATTGATAAAATAACAGATTAAAAAGATATTACAAATAGATTGTGGTAAGTGATTGTAAGAAAAAACAACAATAACATGACAATTTTCTTGGGTAAACAAACCCAACTATAGTGGGAAAAGAATGAAAACACATAGTAATAAAGGAGACAAACACAAGGAGACAAAAATATATATCTATATTCGATTTTCTATTTCATCAAAAGGATTATAATAAAAAATCTACAAACAAAAACTAAGAGCAAAAGCTCTATACATGCTTCATACAAAAAATTGTGCTAGTTCTGGAGCATCTTCCTTCTATGTGCTACTGCGTGCTGGAAACATTCTGGAGCACTAGAGCACTGCCAATATTCTCTGCTGTTGCAAGTTCTCCTGAAATTCTACTTTCTGTAGTTGTGTGTTCTACTAAAAATTCTTTCTGTTGCTGCTGCAAAAACTTTGTCTCTATCTCCATCTCCTTCTACAAAATTATACATTCTATTCTTCTTTTGTCTTTTGTTGGCATTCCAAAAAATTGGTGCCCAATTCAAATCAACCACCACAATTAATTTTGTTGTTGTCCAGCAAGGTGGTCAGACACGGCAAGGGGGAAACTGCCCAAATTTGATTTCATTTGATGGGGAATTTAATGCATTTGCCTGTTACAACTCTAAATTAGATATTCCAACACTCCCCCTTAATTTTGAGCCATTCTTCTCTTCATTATCGTTTGAAACTTATGGCTGAAAACTTCTGGAGCAACAGACAAAAGGTTCTAAAGCACTAGCACAAAGTTTCTAGAGCAAGCCTGTGTGCGTCTATTTTGCATTCTGGAACTATTTTCTGAAGTTCCAAAGCATTTTCCTTTTTCCTACGTCTTCCAAAACCAAAGTTTCAAAGCATCTATCTTTTCTGTGCTGCTCTTTTTTGTGCTGTGCTTTTCTATGCTTCCCAGAACCAAAGTTCCAGAGCATCCGCGCTTTTCTATGATGTGCTTTTTTGTGCTTCCCAAAACCAAAGTTCTAAAGCATCTGTGCTTTTCTAAATTTTCTAGAACTGAAGTTCTAGAGCATTCTTGCATACCAAGCCTATTTCTTAGGCATTCAAAGGATTCTTTTGACAATGCCTTTGTGAAAATATCTATGAGCTCTTACTCAAATCTGCAATAATGAAGTTGAATCTCTCCATGCTCAACCAACTCCCTTATGAAGTGATATTGAATTTTGATATGCTTGCTTTGCCCATGAAAGACAGGATTCTTTGTCAATGCAATAGAAGATATGTTGTCAAAAAATATGGTTGTACCACCTTCTTGCTAATCATTCAAATTAGCAAGGATTCTTCTAAGCCAAATAGCTTGACATGTTGTTGCATTTGCTACTATGTATTCTGATTCAGCTATGGAGAGAGAAACTATGGGTTGCTTCTTTGATGCCCATGATATTGATCCTAAACCCATTTGGAACAAGTATCTTGAAGTGCTCTTTCTGTCATCTACATTTCCTGCCCAATCACTGTCTGTGTACCCAACCAGCTGAAAATCATTGGAGGTAGAGTACATAATGCCATAGCCATTCGTGCCATTGACATACCTTAGAATTATTTTTCCTGCTTACCAATGTGTGTCCTTAGGTTGCTCCATGAACCTAGAAATTAGGCTTACCGCATGCATCAAATCTGGTCTTGTTGCTATCAAATACATGAGGCTTCCAACCATGCTCTTGTAGAGGGTTGGGTTAACATTATTGCTGCTGTCCTCTTTGCTTAATTTCAGACCTGTAGCTATTGGGGTTGGGGCTGGTTTGCTGTCCAACATTCTAAATCTCTTCAAGATTTGTTTAGCATAATTTTTTTGTGAAATAAAGATGCCATGATCTGTTTGTTGGACCTCTATGCCTAGAAATAATTTTAGCAAACCTAGGTCTATCATTTCAAACTAATTTTTCATTGCTTCTTTAAAATCAGCAATGAAAAGATTACTATTTCATGTGAAAATTAAATCATCTACATATAGAACAACAATAAGAATCTCACCATTGGCTTCCTTGATGTAGAGTGTGGGCTCACTACTGCTTTTGCTAAATTTCTCATAAGGTATGAATCAATTCTATTGTACCATGCCTATGGTGCTTGTTTAAGCCCATAAAGAGCTTTCCAGAGTTTGTAGACCTTGTCTTCTTTTCCTAGAACTTCGTAGTCTGGTGGCTACTCCACATACACCTCTTCTTTCAGCACTCCATTCAAGAAGGTTGATTTCACGTCCATTTGTAATACTTTCCATTTGTGCCAGGTTGCAATTGGTAGGACTGCCTGCACTGTTTCCAGCCATGCAACTAGTGCATATGTTTCATCATAGTCTCTTCTAGGATGTTGTTCATATCCTTTAACAACCAACCTTGCTTTGTGTCTTTCAACCTTACCATCAACAGTGCATTTGGTCTTATAGACCCACTTAACTCCAATAACTAATTTCCCTTTGGGTAAATCAGTGAGCTCCCATGTTTTGTTTCTCACTATAGCATCCATCTCTTCATCCATGGAATTACACCATTTTTCCTCTTACACAACCTCTTCAAAATACATTGGATCACTATAAGAAAAAATAGCAAAATCTAAATTTTCATCAAAGTCATCATACCTTGAGTTGTCATAAATTTCCGTCATGCTTCTTATCTTTCGTGGCATCAATGATGCAAGCGTAGGATTAGAATTTCTAGAGCTACTTGACTACTGGTTTGATGAAGAAGACTATTGCTGCGAACTTCTAGAGCATCTGCCATGCTGGAAGTTTTCGGAGCTACTGCTATTATTTTCTGAACTATTACCTTGCTGTAAAGTTTTGGAGCATCTCCCTTCTGCGGCTTCTTCATCCTTAAGAGGTATTGAAAATGAAATACCTATGTTGTTATCAATTGTTCCATCCCATGACTCATTTTCAATGAATTCAACATCCTTGGTAATCACCACTTTCTTGGTGATGGGATTATACAATCTATAGGCTTTGGATTCTTCACTATAGCATATGAAAATTCATTTTTCACCTTTGTCATCAAATTTCTTCCTTTTCTCTTTTGGCATGAGTGCATATGCCACACATCCAAATATTCTCAAATGCTCAACACTCCATTTGCATTTCGTCTATGCTTCTTGTGGGATTCTATTACGAATGACCTTTATGGGGAACCTATTTAGAATGCAGACTGTTGTTGCTACAAAATCACCCCAATACTCATTAGACAAACCTTTTTCCTTCAACATGCTTGTTGCCATCTCTATGATGGTTCTATTCTTTCTTTCAGCCACTCCATTTTGCTATGGACTATACCAGGTTGTGAGTTGTCTCTGAATACCATGAGACTTGCAAAAATTCATAAACTCATAAGAGATATACTCTCCCCCTCTGTCCATTTAGAGGACTTTGATATAATGGCCGCTTTGCTTTTTAGCCAAGGCCTTAAACTCTTTGAACTTATCAAATACATTTTATTTGTTCTTCAAAAAATACACCCAATTTTTTCTACTATAGTCATCTATGAGTGTCATAAAATAAACATTTCCTCCTATGGTTGGGGTCTTCATGAGACCACACAAATCTGAATGCACCAACTCTAATGGTGCTCTAGCTCTCCTAGAATGCCTTGATTGAAAAGGCTGCCTATGTTGTTTACCTAGGATGCATGCTTCACACTTTCCATCAGGATCTACAATTACTAGTAGGCCCCTAACCATATATTTTTTAACTAAAATATTTAAACTAGAATAACTTAGATTCCCATACCTCAAATTCCAAAGCTTGGATGGGTCTTGGATGACTGTTTTGAAGGCTGACTGCTGCAAGCCTGTTGACTGTGCTGAGATTTACATTTTTAGGGGAAACATTCAGTTTTTTGTCATTTGAACCACTACCATAACTTTCTTGCTTCCATCTCTGTCATAGATGATGCATTCCCCTTTCTCCATTAGCACTCTATGTCTATTTTGGACTATCTGTCCAATGCTCAAGAGATTGTGTTTCATTCTTGGGGCATAAAAGACATCATGAAGCTGTCTTTCTTCACCATGCTTGGTTTGTAGGCACACTATGCCCTTTCCCATGATTGGAACTTTCTCATTGTTGCCCATTTTGATTTTAGACTTAATGTTATGGTCAATGGAGGAAAATAAATTTCTGTTACTTCTCATGTGGTTGCTACAACCATTGTCCAAGTACCAAACTTCAGCGCCGCCTTGTTCTACAAGGTTGCATGCAATGAACACTTGAGACTATTTTTCATTTTCATCCTTGTTTTCATTTGCCACGTTTGCATTTTGACTCCCTTGGTTACGTTGTTTCTTCCTACATTCACTTGCATAGTGACCATACTTGAGACAGTAGTAACACTACACATTGCTCTTATCAGATCTTTGATTTGAGCTGCTATTTTTCTTTGTGTTTTGGAAGTTTGATTGGGAGGTGATGGCCTCCTCTTGATTGTTTGAGCCTCTTCTTCTAGAGTTGCTTCTACCTCTACTTCTTTGACCTCTTCCTTTGCCATTTCTTCCTCTTCCCTTGCCTCTCACATTTGCTTGTGCTTTGAAGGCTTGTTATTGGGAGGAATTTGTAGAACTATTTAGGTGTTGCTCATGGGTTTGAAGTGAACCCATTAAATCATTAAATGATAGTGTTGAGAGGTCCTTGGCCTATTCTATGGAAATAACCACCAGATCAAATTTTGTGGGTAAACTTCTAAGAATCTTCTCCACAATCTTCTGCTCTTCCATGGTTTCTCCATTTATCCTTAATTGATTAATCAAGGTGGAAGCCCTTGTGTGAAAATCTAAAACGGAATCACTGTCCTTCATCTGCATGGTCTCAAATTCTTTCCTTTACAGCTAGAGTTTCACTGACCTCACTTTCTCAAACCCTTTGCAAGTGGTTTGAAGTATTTTCCATGCTTCTTTTACATAGCTAGCTACTGCTATTTGAGAGAAGATAACCTCTGTCAAGCTTTCCTCAATCAGAATAAGTGCTTTTGCATCATTCTTCCTAGTTTCCTTCAACTGGTTCTTTTGAGAATTGCTCAATGTTGTAAATGCATTTGGGTCAGTTACATCTGTGAACCCATTTGCAACCAATTCCCATAAATCATTTGCTACTAGAATGGTTTTCATTTTATTTTCCCAGACATCATAATTTTTTCCATCAAATATAGGTGGCTGCTACCAACTCCTATTGTCTCATCCAACCATTTTGCTAAATGGGGGAAGAACTATAGATACCCAGATAAAACTTAAGGCTTTTATTTACTGCCTAGAAAACTAGGGCTTTCCCAAATACCTAGAAACTAAAGTTTTGTAACCGGACACCTAGGAAAAAAGATAGGGCTTTAACAAACTAAATGCCCAAAAAACATAGGGCTTTGATACCAATCTATTGGGTAAACAAACCCAACTGTAGTGGGAAAATAATGAGAACACACAGTAATAAAGGAGACAAACACAAGGAGATAGAAATATATATCTATATTTTATTTTCTATTTCATCAAAAGGATTACAATAAAAAATCTATAGACAAAAACTTAGAGCAAAAGCTCTGTACATGCTTCATACAAAAACTGTGCTAGTTCTGTAGCATCTTCCTTCTGTGTGTTGTTGCGTGCTGGAAACATTCCAGAGCACTGCCAATATTCTTTGTTGCTGTAGGTTCTCCTGAACTTCTACTTTTTGTAGTTGCATGTTCTACTGAACATTCTTTCTGTTGTTGTTTCAAAAACTTTATGTCTTTGTCTCCTTCTCCTTCTATATAATTATACATTCTATTCTTCTTTTGTCTTTTGTTCGCATTCCAAAAAACTGGCGCCCAATTCAAATTCAACCACCACAATTAATTTTGTTGTTGTCCAGCAAGGTGGTCAGACACAGCAAGGGGGAAACTACCCAAATTTCATTTCATCTGATGGGGCATTTAATGAATTTTCCCGTTGCAGCTCTAAATTAGATATTCCAACAAATTCAACAAAGAACAGTTTCAAATTTTTTGAAAACACTATTACAAGACAATATAGCTATAGAGAAGCAAGAAGCATGTACAAAATCATGTTGACTAAAGCTTTCCATGAGTATTTCCATTTACCTTTGGGGGGACATCTACACTCAACTCATTTCACAAGAATTAAATGTTTCTATGCATTTGTTTTATTCAGTATTTCGCTTGTATTTATCTAAATTAAATTTAAACACAATTTACAGTAGTTTGGTTATCAATGGGCTAGCAAAAGTATTAGTTAAATAGAAAGGGAAATAAATATAGAATTAACAAGTTTAGAAAAAAATTAAAATATCTAATAATTATTTAAAAGTTGAATACACTTGGTGTTATTTATCTTAGTTTTATTTGGATGAAATTTAGAATTTGAATTTCATTATTAAGATAATAATTTTGAACATATGTTTGGTTTTAAAATGGTAATTATAAAAGTTTAGAGAAGTAATTTTAATCTTAGACCTAAGAATATGTGTTCATCTATATTAATGAGACAAAATTCATGATTATATTGTGTGTAATTAGAGGCTCGATAATAGGAACACATGACTCATATGTAATTTTTCCTCTATATGAATAGTGAAGGTGACCATATAAGTATAATACATGATAGTTAAAAGAGCAATGGAAACACATCAAGTATCAACAAGCTATACTCTATTTATATGATCCTAACCAAAGGTTTGTGACTGAGGTATTTAGTAGATTCATAACTACTATATAAGCCTAAAAGAATTCTTCTACAATTAATAAGATATGAAATGTTACACACATCACAAAAAAATTAAACAAAGTTTAAACTCCTTTAAATGAATTCCATATGTTTTATTTATTTTGCATGCAACCTTAAATCTAAACAAGCACAACTTTGTAATTTTTATCAAATAAGAACCCCCAAACATGTTATTGTTTTTTTTAGTGCTAAATCCTAATCCTAAGGTTCTTATGAAGACATAATCAAGGTGGCCAACTTTATCAAACAATAAGATACCTATCATCATACTAGATATTGGAAAAGGCTAGTGAATAAGAGGGTTATAGACATATTCTATACTTTGAGGCCAACAAAGCTTCTGCTCATGAGGGTAATCCCAAATATAATTTAAAGAATAAAATAAATAAAGCTCAAAATGAATCATCACAAATTGTGTCTATGTATTTAGTTGTGAGTGTTTTCTTTTCTAATTATTACTATATTTATTCTACATATATTTATCTATTTAGGTAGCTAGGTTAATGATGAAACTAATGATAAAAATGGTCACAAATCCCCTCAAATATATCCAATTCTAGTTACTTATAACTCCATCAACCTAGTAAAATTACACTATATATAGTCCTCTAATGTTTTGATAGTAATGGATTACAATAGATTCAATAAATATTTGTAAAAATAAACTATGAATAATTGTAGAATAAAGAAAATGAAAATTAAATAAGAAAGGTTTAAATATTTTCTTAATTTAAAATGGTGTGGGTGGTCAAATTCTTTCCATGAGACTAGTGCCTACTCATATAATATAGAGTCTAACCTAAATAGAAACCTTTACAATATTTCAAACCATTATACTATTTGTAGTGTCAAAAAATGTACTTTAAATTTTCACACTATGTTTGGGTCTCTTAATTAATTGAACTTGATTAAGCCTCTATTTGGACCAATTATGCATCAACAAGCCTAATTAATTACAATTTCTAAAAGGTGAATCAATATTTAATTAATGCAACTATCATTTTTAACACCTCAAAATGAATAGGTCCAAGAAATTTAGGTCAGGACCCATTCTCCATTGGGAAAATGGGTCCCCATTAGTTGCTAAATTCAAAATTTTAATATATTTTTGGAAGCCTTTTTATGATCCAAATTCAAATTTTAAATGTCATCTTGTAATGTTTAATTTTTTGGAAATTAGAAAATTGTCTATAAATACAAGGTCTTTTTATGAATTCAAATCTATCCAACAAGAGGTGAACTTTACTAGAGAAGAGATTATTGTCAAAGGTGTTCAAGAGTACATTTCCTAGTCATTTGTTGTAGCATTCAAGATCTCAAGCATCATGTCAAAGTTATCATCATTCTTGCATGTTTTTGGAGCTAACATTGTGGTCTAGGTTTCAAGCATTCAAGTAAAATTTCAAGCATTAAGATCAACATCTAATCAAGTCATTCATGCAAGATCAAGACATTGGAGGGATGTGTTAGATTTCAGTCATTCAAGGAAATCTCAATTCAAGGGTTTGGTGAGTTGCAACATAGAAAGTGTTCATTCATGATTCCTTTCATGTTTCATTATTCCATTTCAAGGTTTAATTACCAAAAAGGGGTTTGACCAAGGATCCCATTCACCAAAAAAAAACAAATTTTCCCTCTTGTGTGTGTTGCAGATCTTAGGTTGAAGATTCATCAAAAGTGCAATTCTTAAAAGTTATCAAAGTTGTCAACATTGTCATCAAGCCATAGAAACTCACTTTCAAAACTTAATTTCAAATTTCTGATTGTGAAACCCGTAGGAATTGGTAGCACAAACCTAAGAGTAGAGGACTATAAAAGGATATTTTGAACCCCTATAGCAAGACCCATTCAACCTTGGTCGAATGAATCCTAAGAGGGCACTCAACACAAGCTTTTTGTGACATGTGCATAAACTCACATCCTTCTCAAATATACTGAAACTTTATGGATTTTGTCAAATCCAGGTTTAAATTTGATGTTTCATGTATTACATTCTTTTTGTATTTTTCATTTATCTCGCAAAAGTGTAGTTTAGACTGATTTACCCCTGTAGACACCTAAATTTGGACACTTACATTTGTAAAAAAATTTCCCTTTTCATCTAAATATCCTCTTATTTGTATTAATTAAGTAATATTGCTATTATTTAATTAATACCCTTAATTCTTCTAAATCCCTAAGGTATTTAGTTAATAATTAAATACCTTACCCCTTTATTCCCCTTTTCCTCAAAAGAATTAAATAAATAATACATTTATTTAATTCCTCACATGTCACATCCTCCATAATCTTCTGCTAATCTAGATTAGCTTAATTAATCCATGATTAGGATCTACGCACCTTTAATTAGGATTAATGTCACATCCTCCATATTTTGCCACTTTCTTCTAATCCTTCATAAATCTTCTTAATCACTTATTTTCATAACCTTAATCTAATTACATGCCATCTTTGGTATGTCCTCTAAGTCAACTCTTCATAGGTACTTTCCTTTTTGAGCCTTGACCTCTTCCCCATGTGAATTTAAAATTCACTTTTATTCCTCCAAAGCTCTCCTCTTCCCCATGTGGATCATTGAGATGTCACATCAGTCACATAGGACAAGGGATTCCTTTATAAGGACCTTGTCTTATCCACAAGGTACTTCTCAACATCCTTTATAAGCACCTTGTCTTATCCACAAGGTACTTCTCATCATGTGAATTTAAAATTTAGATTTTTTCCCCCAACAACCTCTCTCATCCCCATGGTTCCTCACTTGTCACCATCACTCTCATCCCAAGGTACTTACAAGTACCTCCAGATCATATGTGCTTTTCCACATCACATGTCCTCTTCACATCTCATCTTCCACATGGAAAGATGTGAGGGCTTGTGAGTCCTCAACTCACTATAACCCTTCATCTTGCTCATGTTGGAAAAATCTTGACTGTACAACCCTCTAGAGATTCTTCCCATAAAATGGAAGATTTTGTCTCTCATTCATAACCTACAATCACATTCACAATTTCAACTTCAAAGCTCTCCAACTTTGAAGCAACTTCCAAGCATTCTCCTTTAATCTTATGCACCATTATTGCATCTTCAAGCTCATCTTGCATCCATTCTAGACATCTATCCAATTACCCACATTCATCATTTGAATCTCCATTGAATCCTCATCACTTTGCATCAAATTTTAACACACTTTCCATCAAGGAGTACACATTATCAACAATCAAAGGGCCAACCAAAATATCAACTTGAACAATGGTATATCTCTTGTTTATCTTTTCTTTTGTTTGAGTTCAACGTAGCACAACATTGAGGTGTTGAAGTGTTGTTTTCCTTCTTTTGCATTATTTTTTGCACCATTTAGGATAGGTAAATAACACTACATCACATTTCTATAATGCCTGGTGGGACACACAAACGGGTCCCTTTCTTTCACATTTTCTATTGTTTGACATTTTGTAGGTTCAAGTTACATAGAGGTGACTCCGCAGTTGATAGAGGTGACCCCACCCACAGTTGGGAAAACCTAACCTTGACAAGGGTGACCTTTCCCTAAGTTGGGGAACCCTGCCCCAACTTGGGTGAACCTACCCTCAATATGGGTGACCCTCCCTTACAGAGTCGTCCATCTGAGCAATAAATATTTTTTTCCTTCAGTTTTCCAGAGGGGTGAATCTGCCCCATAGAGGGGTGCACCTAACCTTGACAGGGGTGAACCTGCCCTAAACAGGGGTGACCCTTCCTAGACAGAGGTGCCTGTGAGGTAAAACAGTGACATAACTTCGTTTCCAACATCTGTTTCTTATCATTTTGTGGTACTAACCCCCTAACATCATTTGTTGCTGAGTGTGTCTACCTTTTTGCTAACATTTTTGCAATTGTATAAATGCTTGTCAAAGATCAGAGGCTGAAAAACTTCTAATGTGTTTGCTGCAGGATGAACGGTCAGAGTTCTTAACTAGCTTGTCTATTTTCATTTTCATATTAATCTAGGCACATAGATCTAATTAGGGGAGTCAAATCATTGTTTGTTGTGCTTTTCAAGTAAGCTATTGATGTATCCAATCCCCTTGCACCATTTGGTGATCTTGAGTGATGAGAAATCGTAGCTTACATTGTTCAAGTTTTCCCCTTGCACTTTGTGTGAGCCTAGGGAGTTGCCAAAGATGTTTAGTGTTCTCTTTTTAGTGGGACCTGCTTGGGAATTTCATCACCCCAAGGGATGATCACAACCATGTGTACTGGAGGGGTATATAAAGGGGGGAGAGCGAAAGCTATACCTCAATCTAGTCATGTCATGTCTAGCGGAGCATCAAACCTAGGGTGATACCTAGATAGACATGAAGAGTTGGTCTGAGCCTTTAGTATCTCGCTGGGATTCTAGACTCACACTTGTAGACGGGCTGGTGTTTATGGTTGTGCCTCACGTACTGTACATATATCGAGGACTCCCTAGTTGCCTTGTTAAGCCTAGTTAAAGGACCATGTCAGCCATATCCTTCATACTAATCTTAGGATTGTTGTTTGAGCTATCTTTTCTGTGCTAAACCAGTGCATATCTTATCTATCGAGTCAACCTTTTCTTTTTCCTTGTTGTTTGCTATGTTTTGGGTCCTTTCCCATAACTATTTTCATCTGATTTAAGTCTAGATCTACTGATAGAGGTGACTCCACCCCTAGTTGGGTGACCTTTCCCTCAACAGGGGCGACTCTTCCCTTTGCCCAAGTCACTATCAATAAAACAACCTGTTTCACCAAGTTGGGCGACCCTGACCTTAAGTTGGGTGAACTTGCCTCAACTTGGGTGAACTTGCCCCAACTTGGGTGAACCTACCCTAACTTGGGCTAACCTTCCCCCCAAACAACTAATTTTACCCTCCGTTGAGTCCTTCCAAGCATCCGCTTCCCCGTTTAGAGAATCCTTCTCCTTGTTTCGAGCATCTTTCTTCTCCTTCTGAGCATCCTTTCATCCATCCTGAGATTCAATCTCCCATTCTATGCATCCTTTTCCTCCTTCTGAGCATCCACTTCCCCATTTCAAGCATCCTTCTCATCATTTTGAGCATCCATCTCCTCCTTTTGAGCAATTGTTTACTTGTTTCAAGTATCCATTCATCCATTTTGAACATTCGTCTCCTCATTCTGAGAGTCAATCTCCCCTTTCGAGCATTCTTTTCCTCATTTCGAGTAGTCATTCATCCATTCTGAGCTTTCATCTCCTCGTTCTGAGAGTCATTCTCCTATTCTAATCATTTGTTTCTTTGTTCCAAGCATTTTTTGATCCATTCCAAGTACCCATTCCCTCATTTTGAGTATTCGTCTCCCCTTACAAGCATCCATCTCCTCATTCTGAGCATACGTTCATTTGTTCTGAACATTCGTTCATCCATTCCATGCTTTCATCTCCTCATTTCGAGAGTCAGTCTCCTCTTCTAAGAAATCATTCATTTGTCCATTTTGATAATTTTTTTACTCATTTCGAGTATTCGTTCATCCATTTTGAGCATCCATCTCCTTGTTCCAAGAGTCAGTCTCCCATTTTGAGTAATTGTTTACTCATTCTGAGCATCTGTTCATCTATTCTGATAATCTGTTTACTCATTCTGAGCATATGTATCCTTGTTCCAAGAGTCATTCTCCCATTCCAAGCATCCGTTGATCCATTCTGAGCATTCGTCTCCTCATTTTGAGAGTCAGTCTCCTCTTTCGAGCAATCGTTTACTCATTCTAAGCATCTGTTTGTCCATTTCAATCATCCATCTCCTCATTTCAAGAGTCTATCTCCCCATTCTGTGAGTCTTTCCACCAATTCCAAGGGTTCATTTCCCTATTCCAAGGGTCTAAAAGTAGATAGGCGACCTTTCCTAGTAGATAGGCAACCCTTCCCATCAATAGGCGAACCTGCCCTTCAATAGGTGACCCTGCCCTTCAATAGGTGACCTTGCCCATCAGTAGGAAAACCTGCCCTTCAATAGGTGACCCTACACTTTAATAGGTGACCCTACCCATCAATAAGTGAACCTACCCTTCAATAGGTGAACCTACCCACCAATAGGCAAACCTGCCCTTCAATAGGTGACCCTTCCAACTAATAGGTGAACCTTCCCTTTGATAGGTGACCTTTCCCTTCAGTTAGGTGACCTTTCCCACCATTCCATCTACAGATCATCTAACACATCTTAGAATGACTCTATGTTGTGTATCCATCATCATTTTCTTGATTTGAATCCCCTAAACTTTGTTTCATAAGTTATTATCCAAATTGACATAGGTGTCAGAATCTGATTGTCATCATCAACATCTACTTAGGATCATCATCCATCCTAAGTCATACATCATCATTTAGCCCAATCAATCCACTTTCAATATGAAGGTGGATTCGGTGCTATAATCATCTATCTATCCTTTAATCTGATCAACACCCCAAGTCACTTAGGGTAATCCTTGAACTTGGTTTCGAATCCCTTTCATCTTCCTATCCAATCCATCATTCGATCTTATCAATCATTTCATCGATTGACCTTATCCAATCTAATCCAACCAACATCCCTATCCGATCACCCAATCAATCTACTTCCATCTTGAGGTAGATTCGAGGTCGTAATCATGCTATGGTAATCCAATTCCATCAAACCTCTGAACTTGGTTTAGCTTCAATCCCATTGCATTGTCCAATCATCCTAATCTCAGCTTCAATCCAATCCTAATCTGAGCTTTACTTCAATCCCAATATGAGCTTGACCTAAATCTCGACTTGAGCTTTAGTCCATTTCCATCCAAAATATTTTGATCCATCATCTCTTCTTTCCTTCTACTTGTTCATTTCCACTTTTCAATCTATATCCATCTAATCCTACATCATGAATCCTTATTCTCCATCAATAGTAGTCAAGGGAAACCCTAATTATATTGATGATGATAACGAGAGTCTTGTTAATCAAGAGGTATATGACATAGATCCCCTTGACGCTATCATTTCTTGTAATATTTCTCCAACCGATTTCCAAAATCCAATTACCCATCCACAATATCTCGTCACATCTTCATCCACACCTACTAGCAATCCTTATGCTACCTTTGACAAGGGATATCCAGTATCTTCCCCATCTGCATATCCATCATATTCTGCAACAATATCTTTCTCTTATCCAACATCCACATCCTCTTATCCCAATCCATCATCCCAATATTCCTATTCCAATCCACCATCTCAATCTTCCCATCCTAATCTACCATCCCAATACTCCTATTACAATCCCCCATCCATTTCCCCTTATCTTAATCCTCCTTACCAGTCTAATCCAACATCCATACCTTTTTATCTTAATCCTACACCCCCATCAACCTATCCTAATCCAACATCCACATCTTCCTATCCTAATCCAGCATTGACATCTTCCTATCTTGATCCATCATCTGCATCCTCCTATCTCAATCTGCCGTATCAATATTCCCCTCCTAATCCATCATCCCAATATCTTTATTACAATCAACCATCCATATCCTCTTTACCTAGTCAACCATCCCAATATTCCTATCTTAATTCCCCATCTACTTCCTCTAACATCAATCCACCATCCACATCTTCCTATTCTAGTCTGCTATCATGATATCCCTACCTAAACCCTCCATCTAATCTTGAACCCTGCATTAATCCTCCATATACTCCCAATCCTACATCTAATCCCATTCCTCCATCTATCCTAGTCCACCAATCAGTAATCCTAATCCTCACCAATCCCTAATCCTTCGTCTATTCCCACCACCCTAGCTAAGCCTAGAGTATGCACAATTCTCACTCTAGAAGTTCTCCAAGGACTTATGACAAAGAATACATACCCAACTCCACACCTTGAAGTCATAGGACCATGCCATCCCAATCCACCATCCATAGTCACTAGTGATGAGGCCCTTCTCTATACCACACCTATCATTACAGTTACAAACCCTAGCATCGCTCAAACCATTGAAACCATCAAAGCCATCGAATCCATTGAGCCCCCATCTCCTACTCTGAAAGTTTCCAAACCCATCGAAGAAACACAAATCCAATCTACTCCTCTTACTCCTAGATCCACCCAATCCATCGAAGACACCCAAATCCAATCCACTCCTCCTAGTCCTAGTATCACCGAAATCCATTTCCATGAGCTTCATCAATCCTCCATCCTTCCATCTCCCCTACTTGAGGGGTCTCTTCAACACTCCATCATGCCTCCTGCACATGAGGAGTCATGCCAAGAGCTTGATCTAGAGCATATCAACATATTCTCTTCTCTTGATTGGGATGCTGGCATCCTATCTAGTCCCCCTCAAGATCACAATCCCCCATCCATTCCACCCCATGATTCCCTTTGCACTCAAGATTCGATCACTCCATCACATGAGCTCTTATCATCTGCTACCACAAATCCAAATCCTATCATGTCACCTATTCCCTCTCTTGATCCCTTATCACTCATTCGTCCTGATCTAGATGTTGCCATCCCATCATCTCCATCTCCTGATCCTCTATCAATGCATAATCCTACTATCCCATCATCGCTTTTATATCCCCTTGGTACTCTCACATTCCTCCATGGTGGTCTCCTTGCAGAAGAAAAATAAAGCATATATACCACCCATCATCCTCCACCAAATAATGAACTCGCATCATTCTTCTAGAATAACAAAAATCCTATCATGGATTGAATGCTCAAGAACATGAATTATCAAGGAAAAGGTTTAGGCCTTCAGGAGCAAGGTATTTTAGAGCCCATCCAGGTCAAAGAACAATCCTATACACAAGGTCTTGGATATCTCTCTCATGACTCACAATCTAAATTTTTTGGTACAACCTCCACATACCCTCAATAATCCTCTTCTAAACAAATAAGAGGCTCCTCCCATCACTCCACCAAATCATTTGTGGCCATCCCACCTCCTTCATTGTATCACCTCCAAACAACCATCCATATTCCTCCTTCATCTGCTCCATCCATTTTGGGTCCTTACATCTCTCCATCCACCATCTCCCATCCTTCATTTACCCCATCTATCTTAGGCCCTTATGTCCCTCCATCTCCCATCATGCATCCTCTAGCTACTAAGTCCATTTTGGGCCCTTATATCCCAAAATAACCTCCTCCATCTCGTCTTATTCACCCTTTTATCCACCAATCACCTATCCATGTCACCCATCATAAACATGCAAGTCTCATGTCCCCTAATCAGAATAAAGAAAGGCACATACCTACACATCCTTTGTCCACATATCATCCCCAAAATCCAACCTCCATCACTCCACCTCATCCATCCCCTCACACCCATCCCATTGCTATTAAAAGTTGTTTGGATATCAAAGTAAAAATACCTAAATCTAGACATCCACAGGAATTTAAAGCTCCTCATGTCCCCTTAAAAAGACATGCTGAAGAAAATAAAAATCAAACCCAAAATCCAAATTGAACCCATGGGCCACAAATGCCTACCACAAAAAAATCAAAACCATGTGGATCCCAAAGAAGAAAAATGTAGTGCCTTCAAATGAAAAATATGCAACAATATCCAAAGTCGCTAATATAAAAGCTAATAATTCTCATCCATCATCTCCTAAATATTTTTTGGGTCCTTATGTCCCAAAATTCACTATCCCATCTCCTCCATCATCCCCACATCATTCATCCACTAATCCATCTATCCTTTCACATCCATCACCATATGTGCCACTGTTGGTCCTGAACTCATCACCCCATCACACACCTACCCCATCCTTCCATCCACACACTTTTCCATATCCCATCCATTATCTCACATATCTCCCCCATGAAATCCCTTTAATCCATTCTCTTGCATAATCCAGTTATCCTAGTAAGGTTGTACCAACATCCACTCGTTACGTCATGCATGGGCTCTTAATACCTCATATGGAATTTGATACTTGAAGTCCTTCATCCATCTCCTTATCACATATATTATAAATCTCCTTATCCACATCTCTATCCCTATACATCTCCATCTGCGTGCTATCCAAAAATCAAAAAACTCCAAAATTCCAAAAAATTCCAAAAAGTCAAAAAAGTAAAAAAAGTCCAAAAAAAGAGTAAAGAGAAAATAATTCATCCAATGGTGAAAACTTGGAAAACAAGCATCTTAGATAAGTACCATGATGAAAACCTGGAAAATAGGCTTCATGTGTAAATTCCCCATTAGGTTACTTTCGTACTTGGGGGCAACTGCATCCCCTTCACCCATATCCTCCATCCCACCTATCTTACACAATCTACCTATCATATCTCATTTATCCCAACCTCTCCATCCTCCTTTTGATCTTGATATTGATAGGGAAAAATATATAAACATGATTTGGATGCCTCTTGGCATACATTCCCCTCACCCATACACTATCCTAATCCTTATCCACATTTATCTATCCTCCTTGTCCACTCGTCGTGCTACCATCAATTTACCTTCCTTATCCATACATCCTATCCATATTCGTTTCTCCTCCCTTATTTTCTCATCCCTTTATCTTCCATCCCTCCTACCTCCTTGTACGTGGTGTATCTAGACTGGGGGAATCTTCTTCTTTGTGACATAATCCTTGCAGATATTCTTCATCGATCCTACCATCCCTTTCATCTCCCCATCCTTATCTCATTACTCATCAAAAAATTCTTTTCATCTCCCCATACTTATTTTCCTATCCATCCAAACAATTATCTTCATCTCCCCATCCTTAACTATCCTATCCCTAAGCTTCATATGATCACCATCATCCTATCCAATCCACCAGGTCTATCTTGTCTCATCATATTGGTCCCATTATTTTATCCTCTTATCCTGGTCATCTCATCATCCTTTATCCATCGTTTGTCTTTGGTCTTTTGTCGAACTACATTTCCCCTACACTTTCACGTGTGCAAGGTTGATCTTTTGATCCACCCTCAGGGATCCTTTTATCCATCATGTCATCCATCAAGGTCTCTATCGTCCTCTTCCTACTTTTATCTATGGTCATTTGTCATCCTTTCATTGAACTCTGAGGGCTTTATGCTTTCATGTAGGCAAGGCTAATCTTTGATCGACCCCCGAGCCCCTAGGTCTTTAGGGTGTGTCCATCTTGTGTCTTGTCTCTCTTGTGTCATGTCGTCAAGCTCTACCCTTATCTAGTTGGTTCCTCACAAATGAGATCCACTCATATCATCAGATCCAATCAGTTTGTAGTATCCCACAACATATCGATCTGTTAGTTTAGTATCCATGTTTGGTGTCAATAGGATGCATCCTTCCTAATAGACCTCATTAATCCCATCCATCCCCTTGATCCTATGGAAAAGTACATTCGAAATTGCTTGTGATATTTTGATGCTTTTGGATTTTTTCTATCATTTGATCTCCCTATCATCACTTTATTGGAGTGAAAATGACACTGAGAGGGGGGTTGAATCAATGTCTTAACATATTTTTACCATTTTTTAGAAAATAAACCATAGCACACATTTGTTCTCAATATTTCAATGATAGGTGCATTCATGAGTTGAATGCAATCATTCATAAACTGAAATGAGAAATATAATTGCAAAACAATGAACAATAAAGAATTCTCATAGAAAAGCAGTGAAACCACAAATGAACAATGAGACACAAGATTTGTCAAGTGGAAAACCCTCCTGGGGTAGAAAAACCACTCCTAAATTGTTTCCTTTTAGGCTCTTATTTTAAAACCACTATTAACAATGCCTTATAGGCTAATTTTTGAGCACCAACTTAAGGAGCACCAATCCCTCATTTTGAAACACCAATTTCAAGGAGCACCAACCCATTTTTCAGATTACATAATTACAATAACACAGAGGATCTCTCTGTTTTCTAGATAAACTCACAAGAGCCCCTCAAATGAATACCCATAAAATCCTCAAGGTTCTCAATTGAACCTTCAAAATTCTAGACATATTCACATATCAAGACTTCTCATACTGCATTTTTTGTTTCTTTAGATTTTCTATTATAGAGTTATCACATATGTCTCTCATGAATAGATAAAAAAGCAACAGCTATGATCAATCACCCAATATCTCTCACATTATAATAATGCATATATTTTCTCTTTTTTAAACCTTCAACAAAGGTGAATAGATCAGACAAATATTCTATCAGATATCTGCCAAGAATAATAAAGATTCAGTGAAGTATGCACCAAGAAAATGATTCTTCTGACAATGTGTGATAAAAAGAAATGCATTTTTGGAAAATGAATCAGAGTCCTTCATAGGCCATGAAAAGTGAACACCAAATTTCTATTTTATTTTGAATCTTCACCTAAGGGCTTTCATCAAAAATAAGCTAAGTGTCATTTTTGTTTGTTGATATTAGAACCCTGAGAGAATAACAGATCTATACAAGCAATAACCTCTGTTAAAAGCATATGCACCAATAATACCATTTTCAGTTTCAAAGGTTTCTTATAGAACAATAATACCCTCAAATATCACTACAAGAATTTGTAATGAAAATCATATCTTCACAGAATACTAAAATAACCAATGCTTTCAAAATACCCAATAGAGAAAATGAAGTGTGATCGTAAACAATGCATTATCTTCTGACAAGTAAATCATTTTCACCATTTTTGATTCAAGCAGCAAGACTAAATGCATATTTTGACAAGAATAAACACCGAATGATGAAAAGATTCCAGACCAATCATGAATTTGAATACCCTTCAAAAATATTCAATAAAGAGAGTTAGGAATACCTGATATTTTGATGAAAACAAAAAAAAATAGAGCATGAAATTTTGTCGTTAAGTATTTACCAACCCATCTATTGAGACACCAGAGAAACTTCTTCCACCTTTGAGCCCTCAACCAATGAAGCATATTGAGCTTAGCTACAATACTCTTCATGGTTTAACCACTAATATTGCTTCCTGTCAAAGCCATTACAACCAACTAATCTAGTGAAAAACAACAGTTACAAGAATTCCATGGCAGCAGCTGAAGCAAGGGTTTCAACCCTTAGCAAAAAGATTGAACTAAAGGTTGCCCTAACATTTCTTTCACCTAAATACAAAAGTCAAGTTCATAAAGGTTTCAAATCTGAATGAAGTGATATACCATATCATTTGAAGTTCGTGTGCATGATGAAAACCACCGACAAAATTATTACCAACTCAAATGCCAAAGTAATAATCAATGTCGACATTATCATTACCTCCACATTTTGCATCGAGAAGAATAATGAGATAAGAAGGTTGTCGAATGCCCACAATAAACTACCAATTATTATTTTCCCAAGACTTTGCACAAAGTCAATAAAGAAAAAGTCCGATAGGAGTGTTAGCATTCTTATCAAATTCCTAAGGAAACCTAATAGGGTTTACTTAATTTTTAAATACCAACTCCTCTATTCCTTTTAAGAGATTTGAATGATGATAATGACTTTTAAATGAAGTCACTTCCCTTGTTCAAAAAAAGTGCAAAGAGACCTGGTATATCAATTTCAATGTGACCTCTTTCTTTTTAACAAAGCCAACAACCTTTATAAATGTGAAATATATGAACCGGATAAAGATTTCATGTATACCAATCAATGTATCATAGCCAGTGACACCAAGATAATGTGAAAGAGCCATGAAGATATGAAATGACAAAACCATTTGAAGAATGTATAACAACCTCATATGCCAAGAAGATATAAGAAAATGAACCAAGTACAGTGCACTAATATCAGATGCCAACATCAACTTGATAAGTATTAATGAAGCCAAACTTAAACTGATAATGAGCAATTGAAATAATATACCTATTGTGAAATAAGGAAGGGCCAACCTATCAAACTGAATATCCTGAACCTGTTGCATGATCAACTTGAGTGACCTGTAATCATGCTTTATCACACTGTCAATAAACATAGCCATCTAAAAAATGAATAATGATTGAAATAGATAGTTGAACATGAATAGCTGATCTAAAATAAATGAACATGGTGACTTTGACATCAAGGACAAACACTGTCACAACTAAAAGCCAACACACTTGTCATGGCCACCTTGATCCATCATATCATGGTGTTCTTTGACTGGTAAACATAGGGGTGTATCTTGATCTTTTCTTTGTTGTTTTCTTCTTGGTTGTCCCGCATAGTACCCACCAAGACTCCTGTGATCTTGTGTTATGCTGGGGCATCCTTTTGTCTTTTGGTTATTCCAATGCCTAGCCTGACCAAGGCCTTTGTGACTTTGGGGTGTTGGAATAGCCTTCTTATTTGTTGTGTTTTTTTTATGCATTTGACACTAATCCCCCTTGGTTCCACATACCCTGGCACTTGGTGTCTTATGCTATAGCAAAAATTAGTGCTTGAAAAATGGAAAATTGCATTAGGATTGCATTTCATTTTCCATTCCATTTCATTGCATGTATCCTCCATCTATTCTCATCCATCTTTTCATCAATCCTCATCATTTCATCCTCTTTTCAATCTTCTTAGAATAATATAGATTGGTTATTCTAAGCATCTTTTTAGCCATCTCACATCTCCATCCAATCCTAATCCAATCATATTTAACCAAAATCATCTAATAACATCCTTGGTCTTGTTCCTAGCCATGATACAAGCCTTGATCCAATCATCATCATCGTCCTTATCTTCAGGATGTATCCTTCCCTCATCAACAACACTTTCATCAACACTTTCATCATCATCATCGAGATGTACCCTTCCCTATCCTCGTGTTGTTTCAGGATATATCATTCCCTTATCATCAACACTCCATCCATCATCAACACATTTTCGCTTGTAGCTTGACTATGTCAACATCACATTTGTTCTTATATCCATTCATGCTCCCTTTCTTCTTGATCTCATATCGCTTATCATCCTCTCTCTATCCATAAGTTTGCATCATCTTCCCCATATTCCCTTTCATCATCTCATCCATATTGAGAGCACACCTGTGTTTTGTTTAACCCATATGTCCTCTCAAGGGGGCATCCTCCATCCCTAATATTCATCTTTACCTCCATCATTTTTCTTCCTAGTCACTCCTTTGATGACTAGGGCATCTTTCCGAATCTAACCATCTTCTTCTTGGTCTTATCTTTTAATCTTCTTTGAAATGATGCTACTTCATAGCACCATCTCAAAGAGGGGAAAAATGTAGACTCTTACATTTGTCCAAATTTGTCCCTTTTCATCTAAATATCCTCTTATTTGCATTAATTAAGTAATATTGCTATTATTTAATTAATATCCTTAATTCTTTTGAATCTCTATGGTATTTAGTTAATAATTAAATACCTTAACCCCATCAATAATTAATATCCCAATCCACCTCCTAATCCCATCATTAGTGATGTGCACATGTCTAATCCATGATTAGGATGTGTCACATCTTCCAACTTTTGTAAGTTGGCTCGTAATCTTCATTAACCACTAACTATCTTCTAATTACTGATTAGCTAGTCTAATCAACATCTTAGTCAACTCTGTCATCTCCCAAGGAATATTAAATTCATTTTATTATCCTCATGTCCTTCCTAATGGAATTTTAAATTCCATTTTATTCCTCCAAGACTCTCCTCTTCCCCATGCAAGTTGTTAGGAGTTCTAGAACTCTTGACTTGTCACATCACTCATATGAGGAAAAATACTTACCTTTTTAAGGACCTTGTCTTATCTAGAAGGTACTTCTAAAATTCCTTTATAATCACTTTGTCTTATCCACAAGGTACTCCCAATCATGTGAATTTAAAACTCACATTTATTCTCCCAACAACTTCTCTCATTCCCATAGTCCTCTCACTTGTCACCATCACTCTCATCTCAAGGTACTTGCAAGTTCCTCCACATCACCTATCCTCTTGACATCTCATCTTCCACATGGCAAGATGTGAGGGCTTGTGAGTTCTCAACTCACCAAAACCCTTCATCTTGCCCATGTTGGCAAAATATTGACCATCCAATCCTCTAGAGATTCTTCCCATAAAATGGAAGATTTTATCTCATTCAACTCATAACTTACATTTTCATTCAACAACATTCAATCTCTCCAACTTCAACTCTCATACTCTCATAACCTCATCCACCATTGTTGAATCCTCAAGCTTTTGCATCCATTGCATTCATGCACTCAAATACCCACCTTCATCATTTGAATATCCATTGAATTCTCATCACTTTGCATGTCATTTAGATCACTTTCTATCAAGGAGAACATATTATCAAGAATCAAAGGGCCAACCAAAATATCAACTTGAACAAAGGTATATCTCTTGTTTATCTTTTCTTTTGTTTGAGTTCAACATAGCCGAATCTTGAGGTGTTGAACTGTTGTTTTCCTTCTTTTGCATTTTGTTTTTCATCATTTAGGATAGGTAAATAATGCTGCATCACATTTCTTTTGGTGCCTTTGGATTTTGTTTATTGTTTGAGCTTGCTATCACAACTTGTCAAGGTCACCATGATCTATCATATCATGATGTGTTTGGACTAGTTAACATAGGGGCATATCTTGATCTTTTGTTTGTTTTTGTCTTTTGGGTTGTCCCACGTAGTACCCACCAAGATCCTTAAGGTCTTGTGTTACACAGGGGGCATCCTTTTGTGCTTGTGGTTATCCCAACACCTAGCCCAACCAAGGTCTTCGCGACTTTGGGGTGTTGGGATAGCCTTCTTGTATGTTGTGTTTGTTTTATGCATTGGACACTAATCAACCTTGGTTCTTCATACCTTGGCATTTGGTGTCTTATGCTATAGCAAAAATCAATTAACATGGAAAATCACATTAGGGTTGCATTTCATTTTCCATTCCATTGCATTGCATGTATCCTCCATCCCTTCTCATCCCTCTTTTCATCAATCCTCATCATTTCATCCTCTTTTCAATATTCTTAGAATAATATAGATTGGTTATTCTAAGAATCTTTTCCTTCATCATTTTCATTCATTTCAAACATCTCACATCTCCATCCAATCCTAATCCAATCATATCTAACATAAATCATCTAATCACATCCTTGGTCTTGTTCCCAGCCTTGTTACAAGCCTTGATCTAGTCATCATCATCATCCTCATTGAGATGCATCCTTCCATCATCAACAACACTTTCATCATCTTCATCAAGATGTCTCCTTCCCTATCCTCATGTTTTTTTGGGCTATATCATTCCCTCACTGAAAAAAATCCATTTTGGATTGTAGCTTGATTGGGGCAACATCACCTTTGTCCTTACATCCATTTGTGCTTCCCAATCTCATATATTTTATCCTCCTCTCTATCCATCACTTTGCATCATCTTCCCCATCTCTCCTTTCATGATTTCATCCATTTTGAGAGCACACCCGTGTTGTCTTCAACTTGCATGTCCGTTCGAGGGGGAATCCTCAATCCCTGATCTTCATCTTCAGTCCCATCATATTTCTTCCTAGTCACTTCTTTGATGATTGGGGCATCTTTCCCAATCTAATCATCTTCTTCCTAGTGCTATCTTTTAATCTTCTTTGAAATGATGCTACTTTGTAGCACCATATCAAAGAGGGGAAAAATGTAGACACTTAAATTTGGACACTTACATTTGTCCAAATTTGTCCCTTTTCGTCTAAATATCCTCTTATTTGCATTAATTAAATAATATTTCTATTATTTAATTAATACCCTTAATTATTCTAAATCCCTAAGGTATTTAGTCAATAATTAAATACCTTACCCCTTTCTTCCCCTTTTCCTCAAAAGAATTAAATAAATAATAAATTTATTCAATTCCTCACATGTCACATCTTCCATAATTGTCTGCCAATCTCGATTAGCTTAATTAATCCATGATTAGGATGTGCACACCTTTAATTGAGATTAATGTAACATCCTCCATATTTTGCCACTTGCCTCTAATCCTTCATTATTCTTCTTAATCACCTGTTTGCATAACCTTAATCATATTACATGCCATATTTGGTATGTCCTCTAAGTCAACCCTTCATAAATTTTCCTTTTTGAGCCTTGATCTCTTCCCCATGTGAATTTAAAATTCACTTTTATTCCTCCAAAAGTCTCCTCTTCTCCATGTGGATCATTGAGATTTCACATTAGTCACATGGGACAAGGGATTCCTTCATAAGTACCTTGTATTATCCACAAGGTACTTAGCTTCCTTTATAAGCATTGTGTCTTACCCACAAGGTACTTCTCATCATGTGAATTTAAGATTTACATTTATTCCCCCAACAACCTCTCTCATCCCCATGGTTCCTCACTTGTCACCATTACTCTCATCCCAAGGTACTTACGAGTACCTCCACATCATATGTGATTTTCCACATCACATGTCCTCTTCACATCTCATCTTCCACATGGAAAGATGTGAGGGCTTGTGAGTCCTCAAATCACCATAGCCCTTCATCTTGCCCATGTTGGAAAAATCTTGACCATCCAATCCTCTAGAGATTCTTCCCATAAAATGGAAGATTTTGTCTCTCATTCATAACCTACAATCACATTCACAATTTCAACTTGGAAGCTCTCCAACTTTGAAGCAACTTTCAAGCATTCGCCTTCAAGCTTATCCATCATTATTGCACCTTCAAGCTCATCTTGCATCCATTCTAGACATCTATCCAACTACCCACATTCATCATTTGAATCTCCATTGAATCCTCATCACTTTGCATCCACTTTTAGCACTCTTTCCAACAAGGAGTACACATTATCAACAATCAAAGGGCCAACCAAAATGTCAACTTGAAGAAAGGAATATCTCTTATTTAACTATTCTTTTTTTTGAGTTTGACGTAGCCCAATCTTCAGGTGTTGAATTATTGTTTTCCTTCTTTTGCATTCTATTTTGCATCGTTTAGGATAGGTAAATAACGCTGCATCACAACCCCATCCTCAATAATAAGGAAAACAACAAAATCTCAATCAAGGTTGACTCACCTAAGGGTTTAAAGTAAATCTTTTCCTAAGGGATCTCTTTTTCTTAATGAACTAAAAAAGATAGGTGCATCATACCCCCTTCATATTGGTGAACCAATTTCCCTATGTTTCACTCTTTAATTAACAATTTATAAGTAGTAAATAAGATTTATAAACTATATTTGAAATATTTTCACATAGCATGTACATGCATGTAATAAAAGGTTTTACTACACCTCTTAGGTGAAAATGATCAATGATATGATAAAAAATATGATAAATATATGTTCATCGTTTCATTGAATTCCCTAAAAAGATAAAATATGTTTGCAGATAGATTGTAGCACAAGAATAAAATGGTGTCTTATATTGTTTTATTTTTTAAAACATCTATATTATTATTACAAGTGACTGGAAAAATAAAAAATCTAAGTTATATTCAGACATCAATGTTATGCATGAAATATAGCTCTGCCCAAATGATATTTTCAACTACAAATGAAGAAAATATAACCATTTTCAATGAACACCAAATTTATTTTTACAAGGATTTATATATGACTAATTCTAAGGTACAGGAAGGGGTTTTTCAGATGGTGAGATTTTCAGCCTATGTGCACTTGCACGTGGCCTTCATGGCTTGGGTGCATGTTGACATTCATTATCTGCATGTTGGCATTGGTAGTGGATTTTTCTTCTCTATTTTATGGGCTTCAAGTGGGGGGTCTTTCGCTGAGCATTCGAGAGGGGTGATCTCTGCTATGTGTTTTTTTCCTTTTTCTTATTCGATGTGGGCTAGCTATCTCTTCTTGGCTTCTTGGCATGATCTTAGCTTTCTCCTACTCCACGGTAGGTGGCTCTCACTGTCTGGTTTGCTTTTTGGCTATGACTATGTGGGTTTGAGCCAGCGACTAGCTGCGGAAGGTTGGTACGAGCTTTTGGCCTCTAGTATTCATCATGTGGGTAGTGTGGTATGTACATTGGAGGTGGGGTTTCATGGCAACAAACATGCCTTTGGATAAGATGACTAGGGATGATAATATGGTGGAGGCTGTTGATGGGGTGCCGACTCTCTCTTCCCCTAGAATGGGTATGGCTAGATTGGGTGGTTTTAAATTAGAGAAGATAAATGAGTGTTTGGAGAGGGCCCGAGTTCATCTGGTGTTGGTGATTCAATCAGAGGCAGTGGAAGATGATTTGGATTACTAAAACAAGCATGTATTGATCTGCAAGTTTATGGAGATGAGGGTTTATCTATCATTCCTTGATACTTGGATCTAAATGACATGGAACTCAGAGGGTGACTTTGAGATTTTGTTGGCTGCAAATAACTTCTTTTTGGTGGATTTTTCATGTATTTTAGATAAGAATAGGGAATTTAAAGGTGGACCCTATTTTCATAACTAGGTTGTCCTATTCATAAAACCATGGCATGCAGGCTTTAATTCAAAAAAATAGTTTCCTTCCTAGGTCCTAGTTTAGGTTTTCCTCCCTTGACTACCGCTCGAGTGTTGGAGAAGTGATGTATTATAGTCAATCACTATGTTGCTAGGAAAACCTATTAGCCCTTCTTAGAAAACTTTGGATAAGAAAATATTCTCTTATGCATGGGTTCATGTGGAGATTGATCTAAGTTAGCCTTTTTTTGATTCCATTGATTTGACTATTGGTTATAGCTCTTAGACTCAGCCTTTCAGATATAGGTTGTGTCAGGAGTATGGTCATGTTCAACGGTGGTGCCCTTGTGCTTCTAGTACTATGTGTGCAATTAATGCAAATGCTCAATCTAATCCTCAGGTGGAAAAGGGTAAAGCTCCCATGGAAGGTGAGACATCGAATAAAGATGGTTTTGTTCCGGTCAAGTTTCACAACTGAGGATGGGGTGAAAAGATATTTTTCAAGGATAGGTAGGAGGGGGAAACTTTTAATAGATTTGAGTTCCTAGATGAGTTAGTCTATGAGGAAGGATTCTTAGCTAACATGCTTTTGGAGGGTGGCTCTGGTGCTCCAGAATTTCCTATTATGCAGCCTTCAGTGGATTCTAGGATAGATCGATTTGGTGTTCAATATCCTCAATTGGGTTCTATTTTGACTTCTTAGGTGCTAGTTTTGGAGGAGATGGGTGGGGTGCTAGGTGACTCTGGGGGGTCCTCTAGATTTGGTGTAGTTACCACGGAGGAGAAGGGTGGTTCTGATATAGGTAAAAATAAGCCTTCCCCCTCTATCAAGGGTTTGCATCAAAAAAATATTAAGAAGCCGGTTCTTGAGAAACCTTCTAAGGTTGGTCAAAAGGACCAAGAAAAGGTGAAGCTAGATTGTGAGACACTTGTTGAGGCTGGATCAGTGAAGACTATTGATTCTCACTTCTCCCAACCTCAATGATGATTTTTCTTTCTTGGAATGCAAGGGGTATGAATAGCATCCCTTGAAAAAAGGCTATTCGAGATTTGGTTTGTGTTCATTCTCTTGATGTGATCTTCCTTCAGGAGAATAAACTATCAGTTGATATTATTTTGAGTGTGGCTTCAAAGATTTGGATTCTTGGTCGATGTCAATGTGTGGGAGTGCTTGGTAGTTCTGGAGGAGTGACCTGTTTATGGGATCCTAAAAAATTTAGTCCAACTTGGTGGATTTCCTGTAGGGGATTGATTTCTTGTGTTGCCTCTCATCTTGACTCAGGGGAGAAGGTTCTTTTCTCTAATATATATGGATCAATTTATTTTCAAGGTAAAGCTCAACTATGGGATATGTGAGGTCTTTGTACCCTTATTTTCCTTGGATCTTGGTTGGGGACTTTAATGATGTTATTTCTTTAGAGGAGGATAGGGGAGGTAATGCTCACTTGGAGCCTTCCTCAGGAATTTTACAAGATAATGTGGCTCTTATGAGGTTGGTTGATATCAAGCCACCTAATGGATTCTTTACTTGGAATAATAGCAGAACTAGAGATGTTATTTCTGAAAGGTTGGATAGGTTTCTAGTGTCTAATTTATGGATATGAGACATGTGGAGGAATAGCTCTGAGATATTGGATAGTCAAGGCTCTAATCATTGGCCAATTAAGCTTACGGTTGATTTATCTCAACACTATGTTAAGTCGTCTTTTAATTTTCAACTTATGTGGCTTAGGGATAGGTCTCTACATGATCTAGTTCTAGGATGGTGGTGTCTTTGGAAGCCAACTTATGGCACTGCTATGTACTCTTTCTCCAAGAGGCTCTAGTATGTTAAATATAGGTTGAAGCAATGTAATAGACAACACTTTGGTAATCTATTTCATGCAAAAAAAAAGGCTTAGGATAGTTTAGACATGATCATCGGGTAGATTCATGACTAGGGACTCACTGAGGAGCTTGGTTTGTTAGAGGCTGCCGCAGTGAAGGATGTTGAGGAATGGGAGTTAAGAGAATATTTTTTTTGGAAGAAAAAGTCTCATATTGAATGGCTTCAGGCTGTTGATCGAAATACTTCCTTCTTTCATAGCTCTATTAAGGATAGAGGAAAGGTAATGTTATTTCCTCTCTCTTGTCACCAGATGCAGAGACTTTATCGTCCATTGCTTCTATTTTTGCTGAATGTGTTTTTTTTTCCTACTTTATTCTCTGAGGATTCACCCTCTACAGTGGCAAATGAAGCTAGGATTCTAGATTGTATTCCATATTTGGTTTCTCATGAAATGAATGAGTTTTTACTTTCTCCTATTACCTTGTTGGAGTTGGGTATGTGCAGGATCATCATGGAAAAAATAGGCCCTTAAGTGGCAAAAAATTTAGAAAAATTAGAGTTAGGAAAATTCACGTAAAAAATTGAATAAGTTATCTATATTATTTCAAAAATATGTAAGAATAGAATCTATAGCAAATTGAATGTAGTTTCTAAACTACTAGGTTTGTTAAAAAACAAAATCTATTTGGTGAAAATTTGAAATTTCAATGCAACAGTACTTAAATTTCAGGGAAAAAATAAGAAGTAGGTGTCTTCTGACCACCCTAACCACAATAAAATTATAATTTTTAAAAAATATTTTAGATATAAGTAGAAGACTCATGTCTTGATGTGATCCATATTTTTTTGTAATTTTTCCAAGTAAATAATTAATTATGAATTTTTTATTACAAATTTTAAAAAATATAAAAACTTGTATGTTTGACTACCCTAACTTGGTCAAAACTTCATGAAATTCAATTTTTCTTCTTTTTAATCATATAGTATGTGAAGCATAGAATGTGACACATGTTTTGGATTAAAAAAATGTGATACCATTTGAAAGCTATTTTTTTTTTCAATCAGCCTATCAATCAGGACTTTAGTCGTAATTCAAATAGAAAATGAATAATAATTACTTATCAAATTCAAAGTAAAGCATAATTTATATTTGTGGAAAGCTGAGAATATCCTTTAAAAACCCTTCCATTTCATCAATTTTGGGTAAAAATAGTCACCATCCACGTACCCATCATATTGCCACTTTTTGGCCCATCATGATCCTGCACATACCTAGTTTGAAAATGTGTTGTTTCAAATGAAGACAGGTAAAGCTCCTAGGCCTAATGGATTCCTAGCTAAATTCTTTTAGGAAGTCTAGGAAGTGGTTAAGTTGGATCTCTTGGAGGTTGTGTAGGAATCCCTTATGAGTAAGCAAATGTTGAAGTCTCTGAACAAATTTTGTTTAGCTCTCATTCGAAAGAAGGAAGGGGCTAACTCTCTTGATCTTTTTAGGCCAATTTCTCTTTGTAATGTTTTTTACAAGATCCTTACTAAGTTTATTGTTGAAATGCTCTAACCTTCGTTAAGAGGGTTAATATTTGAGGAGAAAGGGGGTTTTGTAATTGCTAGATAGATCATGGATGGTGTTATTATCGCTGTAAAGACTATTCACTCTACGGAGTCTTCCAAGGAAAAATATATGTTTATCAAGTTGGACATGGCTAAAGTGTATGACCAAGTTAAATGGGATTTCTTAGTTAAGATTCTTAAAGCTTTTGGATTTGCTGGTGCCTGGATCGACTGGGCCAAGAGTTGTGTTACTTCCTCCTCCTTTCTAGTTCTTATTAATGGTATGCCCACTAAGTTGTTTGGTGTGTCTAGGGGAATCAGACAAGGGGATCCCATGTCTCCATATTTATTCATCATGCTTGCTGAAGGTTTGCGGATGTTTATTCGTTCTCGTGTTGTGAGTGGCAAGATTTAGGGTTGGAGTTGGGGAAATGATATTCCTCCTTAGTTACATCTTTAGTTTGTGGATGATACTACCTTGATGGGAAGGGCAAAGGTTGATGAGGCTATTAGATGGTATAGCTTGTTGGATAGTTATTCAGAAGCTTCAGGGTAGTATATTAATGAGGGGAAATATTTCATCTATTTTTTCCATACTCCTAAGCTTATTCAAAGGAGAATCACTGGAATTCTCCATTTCCAAATTATTTCACTCCCCTTTGTTTATCTTGGCATCTCTCTTGCTCTTCGTTCACTTCCAAAATGGTATTAGAAAGAGATTCTTGATAATATTTGAAGTTTGATTAGTCATTGGAATTGTAGGTGGCTTTCTTCGATGGGTAGAGTGACTCTTTTGAATTCATTGGTCTAGGATCTCCCTCTTTACAACTGTTTTGTTCTTTTTGCTCCTTCCCGCTTTATCAAAGAATTTGAGAGATTATCTTGTTAGTTCTTGTGGTCTAGTAATTTTCCTCATAGAAAGTGGAGTTTGGTCAAGTGGAATGTTGTCTATAGACCAAAGCGGGAAGGTAGTCTTGGCTTGCATCAAATGGATTTGAATGGGAAGGCTCTTGTTGCTAAATTGTATTGGCATTGGTGCTCACAACAACATCTACTATTGGCTAAAATTCTCACCTTCAAATATTTGGGTGAGGTGGAAAGTGTTGAAGTTGATAGATTTAGCTTGGAAGGGAAGGGCTCTATGATTTGGGGTATCATCAAAAGGGTTGCCAAGCTTGTCAAGAAAGGGTTATTTTGGATTTTTAATTGTGGTTGTGATGCTTTATTCTAGCATGATTCTTGGGATGGACATCCTTCCATTTTGTCTTCTCACCTTCACTTGCATGATTTGTGCTAGGTGTTTATGGATGTGGGTTGGTCTTGTGTGGCTGATTTTAAGTCTCAATAGAAGATTGGCTAGATTACTATGTCTAGGTGGAAGGATCCTCTGGAGTGGCCCCCCAATGGGATGGCAAAGGACTATTATGAGATCACTAAGAATTTGTTAGAAGGTGTTTGCAATTCTCTTCCTGGGAAAGATGTGCTAGCTTGGGGACCCAATCTGAAAGGAAAATTTTCAATTTCCTTTGGTTGCCAGGTTTTGGATAAGTAGCTTTTTGGGAGCTTTGAGGTTTCTTGGTGGAAGCATGTTTGGAATATGTTCGCTTTACCCAAGTGTAATTTATTCTCTTAGTTAGTTGTTCAAGGTAAGTATATGACTTGGGAGAATATTTTGAAGTGAGGGTTTCAGGGCCCTTCCATGTGTGTTATGTGTGATCAAAATGGCAAATGTTTGTCTCATATTTTCTTTTAGTGTTATTTTGTGAGGGATATTTTGCATCTCTAGTGGAATCTTTGGAACCGGCCATGCAACCATGTGTCTTCTTTAGAGGAATTTTGGAGGAATCACAGGTCCCCTCCTACTAAAAGCTCCTTTCTTGGTATTGTCTGGATAATTGTCCCAAGTTTGATTGTTTGGCATATTTGGTTGGAGAGAAATAGGTGGATTTTCTTGGATAAGAAGCTTCTTATTGGATAGATGTGGATGTGAATTCTAGGGACCATTCAGGAAACTTTTCCTAAAAAATGTGATTTATCTATTCCTATTTCCCATGGGGACCTAGGAGTGGTTAATGCTCTGGGCCTCTTTGAGAGGGGCAGGAAAAACTTGTGTAGTATGCATCGTGGCCATGTTCAGGAGAGAGTTGATTTTGCTAGACGTTGGTGCCCTCCTGAGCTAGGGGTGATGAAAATAAACACAGATGGATCTTCTAGGGGAAATCTTGGGAATGCAAGCATGGGGGGTATTGGTAGAGATAGCTTGGGAGTTGTGATATTTTTCTTCTATATGTATAGAGTTCTACACTCTAATAATCTCATGGAGGGTATTGGTATCCTATTGGTGGTTGAGCAGGAAATTGGTCTTGGGTGGTGTTGAATTGTTTGTGAATCTAATTCTTAGGTTGTTATTGATATGCTACATAAGCGACAATTAGAGGAAGTGAATTGGTAGCTAGCTATGGTGGATAAACAAATTTTTTCTTTGTGTTCTTCTTTGGAGTTTATTGGCTTATACAATGTTCCTTGGGAATGGAACAAGGTGGTAGATGGTTTGGCTAGGTGGGCTATTGAGAGGATGGGTTCTTGGTATGTCAAGGATTGGGGCAACCTTCCTGGTGATTTGGATCTTGCTATGGAGAAGTGGGTTATGGAGGATATGAGGTGTTTCTTGGATGTGAATTAATTCTTGGTTTTGTTTGGACCTTTGCAGATTGTTTCGATTGGATTTGTAATTCTTTCCTAATTCAATAAAAAATTTACCCTCTTTTTATTAAAAAAAATATTTTCATAGATCTAGAATTAGGGCATGAAATGTGTGGCTGGCAGAGTACATGAGAGAATTCCATGCCATGTATTTCATGTACCACACCTTGTTCTCCTTAAATGCAATATTTAAGGTTGATAAAGATGTAATACACCATTGAAATCATAGCCTGAAGACATGGCATTGGTATGGCATAAAATTTCACCCTCATACAATTTCCCATAATGTGCCACCCTTACTTGAGCCTTATAAGTCGCTACCAAAAAATTCCACCATTCTAGATCTTCATTTCCATCTATGCCTTGTCATTTTGTATTGGTGCGGGAATTCTATTAAGGAAAATTCTATATCATGCAAGCTACATGAGCGTCCTTACATTCCTAATTCTTGGGTCATTCAAACATTACACTTTCACTTTCCCATGAAGTGTAATGCCTCTGTAGTCACAAGAATGCCCAAGAATGGCTCTTTGGCATATGATTTGACTATTTTCTTCATTTTTTTCCTCATCCATCTCAATTATTATCATTCAATATCATTCTTGCTCATTCTTCTTAGAACTTCATTCTCTCCATTCTTTCTCTCTAAAACATTATTATTGCATGTTTCAAGCTCTTGGCACTACACTCTTGCATGATCATCTCACATCCTTGATGCTCTTGCTCTTCCTCTTAGATTCACCAATATTGTAGTAGGGAGGGTAAATTTTTCATTTCATTGCATCATCTATCTTATAGTTAGCTATGTGAGGGGAAAAATCATAGATGCTAAATGAGAGAAAATGCAAATGACATAGAGATCTAATCTAAAATCAAGAACACTAATGATCTAGATCTATTCCTACACTCACGAAATGAAGTTCTAAGCTATTGAAAACACATAATGAAATCCTACGATTACCAAATTGAATTCAAAACAAAGAGAGGTCACCATCTTGTGTTAGAGTGTGTTCGCAAGATGTGGGGTTTTTCATATCACTATGAAGCTTCCTTTTTTGTGTTCAAGAAATATTTGATGTGATGCAAGTGTTGGTTGATCGAAGATATGTTGAATCTCTATCAATGATTGAGGAATAGATTGGTTAGTTAGGAATTAGATTGACCAGTCAGGGATTAGATTGATCCATCAAGATTAGATTGAGAATGTGGCAACATAAATTTTACTCCCTTTTTGGATAAATTACAACCCCTTACCTAATTTGGACATATTTTGGTACCCTTCCATTAAATACCCTTTCAATAATCATTAAGAGACCCCTAAGGCCCATTATTTTGGATCTTGTACCATAGAAAAATAGCCCCTTGTCATTTTCATGGCCTTTTAGGTTTTGTTTCATGTTTTTTGATCTATTTTTCTCTAATTTTATTTTGTGACATGGCTTGAACATGCATATTTAGGTACTAAAATTCAAATAACGATGACTTGTGAAGGTGTTGTGAAGTGTTGTAAGACATTTCTACATTCTTACGGACTCTATTTATTACAATTCACCTAAAATTCACCTTTTCATCACTAAACAAGTCCTATTTTGAAGTGTTGTAAAGTCTTGTAACAAGATTCCATGCTTTTCTAGGAACATCTTCACTATTTATCCCTTTATCATGCTTTATTTAGTCCCTTTATGCCCTCATATGTCTTAATTAAGTGTATTTTTGAATGTTAGCTTGAAAAAAAACATTAAATATGACTTAATTCCCGACGTTCCCACTTTTGAGTCCAAGGTGGGACCCATTTTCCATGGGTGGAGAATAACTCCTCCTTGGCTCCAATTTCAAAATATTTTAAATTTCCTTTTAGGTTTTTATTCAAAATCACTTGATGTCGGCCTATGATGAGGTATGAATAGTTAACTAAGGCACAATTGTGTATAAATAAGTTTTTTTACATCCATTTTAACCCCAATTCCACTCACCCATCACCATCAAATTATTCATTCACTAATTCAAGCATAAATCGGACTTCTTTGAGTAGCCATTGACATCGCCTAAAATTTATCCAACAAGGGTTTGATTTCATCAAATGGAAAGGTGAGAAAAGGTTTCCATATCTCATCAAAGTCATTCAAGGTGTCTCAAGCCCTATTCCAAGCTTGGAGAGTGTCTACGGGTTGAGTTTTGCAGATTCAGATTCGAGGAATCTTTAGAAACATAATTGTAGATCATAAGCCACAAAATCCTATCTAGAATTCTCTATTTTATAGAAGAGGACTCATTCACCATTGATGGTGAATCAATCCCATTTCTAGGCTTGAACAGTGATTTATATAGATTTGGATACCCAATTCCCTAAAACTAGTTCTGACACTTTCTAGCAAAAATAAGACACATTCACCCAAAATGGTGAATCAGTCCTAGTGAGCATTTTTGGTGTCTTCTACAAGTTTTTAGAGTCTCATTCCACCCTCTTCCAACTTCTAGGTACATATCTCCAATTGGGTTTTTTTTTGTTACATTGTGTTTTCTAGAACTTTTACATTAGATTAGAATTACATTCCTTAGTTTGCATTTTCATTAAGTTTTCATTATTTAATTACATCCACACACACACTTCACACCCCTTTTTCCATTTCTTCTAATGAGAACATAAGCATTTTTGGCCCACCTTTGTCCTTTTAGGAAAAAAATCCTAGGATTGATAGAAAGCAAGCAGGTGCCAAAAATCTATGTTTCATTTGGTGAACCTACTTTTTCAAATAACCTCTTTTTTTATTTGGAGTCCATTAATCATCCTAGAATTGATTACATTTCATTTTGCATTAGTTAGCTTGCATTCTAGGGTTTCAATTTTGCATTCATAAAAAGTGCATTTAGGTTGCATTCTTGGAATCTAAATTCATTCACATTTTCTGAAATTCTGCATTTTTCATTTAGGTCTACATCATAGCACTCATAAACCATAAAAATTCCTCAAATTTTTTTGAAAATTTTGAAAAAAGTCTATACTGGGACTCATTGGCTACCCTAGGTGAATCAATCCCTTCTGACCCCTGTAACTACACTTTCCAGAACTAAAAACTCTATTTTTAAGCTTTTGTTTGGTGCCTTAACCTACCTACATCAATTAGTTCAGTTTCTGTAAAATGAATTTCATGATATTTACCATAAAATATCTCATTTCATGCATTGTTCAAATTCAAATTTTGTATTTCCACCATTTCATTTTTACCTTGTTACATAGTGTAATCAGAAAATTACTTTGTTGAAATCTGAAATTTTTTGCATTTCATCCCGTCTTTATATTACATCATTAGAAATAGACACTATTTACATTCATGGCACTTAGAATTTTGCACTCTTCATTTTTTGCATTAGTTCCTAGCTCATTTAGACCAACTTCATTGCACAATGAAAACAAGAAAATAGAACCATCAAAAGAATCAATTCGAACAAACATAACATCCAATCCCTTTAGTAGTGATGATTTGGCAATGTTAGATGAAGCCTTAGATGAATTCCTCTCTTCTAAATCATCCACTAAAGCTTTTCCCAAAAATGATGCATGCATCGATAATCATGATAATCATAATTGTTCTTCTATTGATATCTCTCCCATTGGTAATGAAGATATATTGATGAAAGAAGACACATTTATTGAAGATCATGAAAACATTGCTTGTCTTCCTTCTCCTCCCCCTTGCGACAAAATTATGACACACAAATCTGAAATCATTACCACTACCTTACCAAGTACCCTTTCATCTCCCAATACCTCCGTTCCTTGTGATAATCATTTAGTAAATATAGATACAATCCTGGCCGATCAAGACAAACACATTTGTGTGGAGGATATGGTTGAGAACTATGAAAATCCTACTTCCCCCACTCAAGAAGACATTATAGGACATGCTGATGTAGATAATCATGAAAATCCACCCTTTTCTTCTCCTACTATCTTTCTACACATGAAGAAGATAGTTTAGTGTTAGAAGATATCGATAGTGAGACTCATGGAAAACTTATGGGTAACCATAAAACTCCTAGTTATCCTTCTCTTGATGCCTCTCTTATGAGCGATGAAGCTATATTTCCAAATCCAATTATGACATATGATGAAAATATTAGCTCTCCTCCTAGGGTCAATATTATCGCACATAAGAATGATATCTTAGTGATAGCCAACAACCAAATAGATTCAACCCTTAATCATCACCTTGTGCAATCTCACAGGGTAAACCCACAATAGTGGGTTACAATTTTTTGAACGAAGAATAATTAGAAATGCTCATAAAAAAAATTGAAAATGTTTTACCCCTTCTAATGAAGGGGGTTCGAATGAACCACCCCCCTTCTAATGAACCCCCCCTTCTAATGAACCCTCCCCCCTTCTAATGAACCCCCCTCCCTTATAATGAACCCCCTTTTGCACTGATATATGTGGCTCTGAACCCTTTTTGCCTTCCCTCCACCATTTCAAAAAATTTATGCATTTTTTGACTATCTGCTTGGGAAGGAGGGGGTGCAAATGAGTCAACTTGATAAACCAAATTGTTACTAGTGATCAAACGCGGCTTTCCAAGAACTATAAATTTAATTATATTTTATTTTTATTTTTTATTTTAGTTTTAGTTTTATCGGTATATAGGTTTTTCAATCGTAATGTCAAGTCTTCGATGAAAATCATTGTGGAAAAATAGTAAATTTGAGGAAAGAAATTGAAAATATATATCCACTAGAAGGCTGATGTCCTTCCTGTTCTAACAAAAAAAGAAAAAATGAATTTCAATACATACCAAAAAAGTTATGCATGCCGAAGTGCACCTATGTCTAAATTATAAATGTTTTGACTTCAAAACTTAATTAAAAGAAAATTATTGAACAAAATGCTATGAAATAAAATGAAAGCCCTAGATACTTGTGTTACCAACCTAAATTCAAAATAATTATAGTTTTATCCTTTGTAGAAAAAAAGTTATGCTTGCCGAAGTACACACCACTTTTTAAAAATGTTGTTTACTATTAAAAACTAGTTATCAAGGGAGACACAAAAAAATTACAATTTAATTTCAATTTTTTTCAAAAAAAATACATTTAAAATCTATAGAAAAAATCTCACAAATCACTAGTTTACATCATTTTCAAATTCCTAATAGTTTACCTACTATAAGTGTCAGAAAGTGAAGTTTTCTCTAAAAATGTTGATTTCAATGTCAAGTTTGGCCAAAAAGTGTAACCCATTATTGTGGGATGACCCCACACTATACCTAACCCCATTCTTCCAAATCATAGTCTTCATGATTGTCCTTTCATAGCCATCAAACCATCCAACAAACCTTCACTCAACATCCATACAATCACCAACCATTTTCCCAAGAAAAAATTAACCTTGTTACATGCTAAATCAATACATAAATAACAATAGTTTCTACTCCTTTCCATGTAATAGTTGTAGGATCATAGCATTCTACTTATTGAATTTTTTGCATCCCTTGCAAGGGGAAGCATATTTTCATCCACTTTAGGCTCACCCTTGTCATACACTAAGTGGGGGAAAAGGGTTAGACAACTTTATCCCATGTATGTCACTTGTCGTTGTCTCTTTTGATTACTCATTAACTTTTCATGAACATATAATAGCAAGCTTGAGATGGGAATGACATGTCTTAAGATTGACTCGCATGTGACATACTTCCTTTCTTCATGACATGACCTAACTTTGAAACATATGACTTGGCATAGGGATTTCCAAGTTGGCTCTCATTTCTTGTTTTCCTTTTGCATTTTCTTCCCTTTGCTACTTTAAAGTAATTTCTCATAGAATGATGTGTAGAAATTCCTTTAAAGTGCGGTCATACATTACCATTATTTCATTTGTATTCTTGGTTCCTAGTGTAGCTTTGTCATTTATGTGATGTGTTCATCACTTTGTGGATGACATTGGGTGTGATGTCCTTCATAATTGTCATCTATCTCAGCATATTACATTCCTTTTGGTGGACTAATGCGACACACTGCATCCCCTAAGTTGTGAATATACTATTCTTTGATTGGTCTTCTCTTGGAGACATTAGACATAATGTTATGTAAGTGACTAACCTTGCATGAACTTAAAAATACTCCTTTGAACTTTACATCTTTTACATTTTAAATTTTTACATTTTTGCATTTTACACTTTGCATTTTTGCCACCTTGCATAACACAACTTGAATGCCTATGCTACCTTTCTTTTTGTTCATGAAATTTTTTGTGGTGCCTTGTTAAAGTTATCAGTAGGTGTAACTTTAATATGGTTGAGTGGGAATCCCACCTAGCAGAATGAGTCATCTCCATAGCCACCTTTGTGTTTGTGAGTGCATACCAACTAGCATATGTATCTTACCTTTTGGGATTTCTCACCCTGCAGACAATTAGAAGTTTCATGGTCCTAGAGTGAGTACATTTGGGCCTTCTCACCTGGTGGACCATTATGAGTTCTGTCGACTAAGAGTGAGTATGCATTCTCTTTTTCAAATAATTATCCTAGATCTAATTCACAACTAGCTGGATTGATGATCAAAGCTTCATCTGATTCATCTCAACACTTGTGTGTTCCTTTTTTCTTATGCTTAGTTTTTCATGGTATCTTCATCCTGGGGGTTTCACCATCCCTCTTGATCATTGTTATTCCATCTTGCTAACATAAGTGCATTTGAACCCTCCTCCCGATGTTCATGGCTACTTTAGTGTGAGTTTGAAGCAAGTTCATCCTCTCACTAAAGTGGGGGCTAAATTTCTTGTACAAAAATGTCCCCTTGTCATTTTCATGGCCTTTTAGGTCTTGTTTCATTGTGTTTGATCTATTTTTCTCTGATTTTATGTTGTGACATGGATTGAACATGCATATTTAGGTACTAAAATTCAAATAGTGATGTCTTATGAAGGTGTTGTGAAGTGTTGTAAGACATTTCTACATTCTTCTAGACTCTATTTATCACAATTCACCTAAAAATCACCTTTTCATCACTAAACAAGTCCTATTTCGAAGTGCTATAAAGTCTTGTAACAAGATTTCACTCTTTTCTAGGAACATCTTCACTATTTATCCCTTTCTCATGCTTTATTTGGTCCCTTTATGCCCTCATATGTGTTAATTAAGTGTATTTTTGAATGTAAGTTCAACAAACAACATTAAAGATGACTTAATTCCCGATGTGCCCACTTTTGAGTCCAAGGTGGGACCCATTTTCCATGGGTGGAGAATGACTCCTCCTTGGCTCCAATTTCAAAATATTTTAAATTTCCTTTCGGGTTTTTATTCAAAATCACTTGATTTCGGCTTGTGATGAGGTATGAATGATTAAATAAGGAAAAAGTGTGTATAAATAAGTGTTTTTACATCCATTTCAACCCCAATTCCACTCAACCATCAACATCAAATCATTCATTCACTAATTCAAGCATTTACATCATCAAATAAAGCATAAATCAGACTTCTTGGAGCAACCATTGATATCACTTCATATTTCTCCAACAAGGATTTGATTTTATCAAATGGAAAGGTGAGAAAAGGTGTCCATATCTCATCAAATTCATTCAAGGTTTCTCAAGCCCTATTTCAACCTTGGAGAGAGTCTATAGGTTGAGTTTTGCAGATTCAAATCTGAGGAATCTTTAGAAACAAAATTACAGATCATAAGCCATAGTTACCTATCCAGAATTCTCTATTTTCCAAAAGAGGACTCATTTTCCATTGATGGTGAATTAGTCCCATTTTTGGGCTTGAATAGTGATTTATGTAGATTTGGATACCCAATTCCCCAAAACTGGTTCTAGCATTTTCTAGCAAAAATAGGACTCATTCGCTTAGAATGGTGAATCAGTCCCAGTGAGAATTTATGGTGTCTTCTAAAAGTTTTTAGAGCCTCATTCCATCCTCTTCCAACTTCTAGGTACATATCTCTAATTGGGACATTTTCTATTAAAGTTTGTTTGCATTTCTTGTCAAATAGTTTGAATACACATTGTGTTTTCCAACGCTTTTACATTAGATCAGAATTACATTCCTTAGTCTACATTTTCATTAAGTTTTCATCATTTAAATACATCCACACACACACATTTCACACCCCTTTTTCCATTTCTTCCAATGAGAACATAAGCATTTTTGGCCCACCTTTCTCCTTCTAGGTGAAAAATCCTAACAATGATAGAAAGCAAGGAGGTGCCAAAAACCTATGTTTCAGATCTCAAGGCTTGTTTCAACTAAAAACTTGATAAAATCATCAAAAACACTCAAAATTTAAACAACCTACCCAAAAAATCTAGGGTGTGACTCATATGCCACCTTGAACATATGAGCCCCCTAGGTGGGACCCATACAACGTGGTCATGACTGTCTATGGTGAATCATGATGGATTCTAGGTTGGGGAGATGCAACTAACCATCAAGCCAAGCCTAATGACTTGTATCCTAAGATATTTCATCCTCCATATCACTCTACATTCAGTCGAAGGAAGGTACAAGCATTATTAGGGCTCATTTGGGTGATTAGAGGTCTCCCACTTGGTGAGTCATTCATCCATCTCATTCTTGCATATTAGAATAGGGTTGCATTACATTTCAGATTTCCTAATCTTAGATATAGTTAAGGTTAGGGTTTACATTCCTATTTACATGCATATTTCATTATTTCTATCAAGGTTTAATCACCAAACTAGGGGTTTAAGTAAATAAAACCCCCCATAAACAAATCAAGTCTAAATTCTATTTTGCAAGTCCTTTCGTAGATTCAGATCCATAAATCAATTTGGGAGAAAAGAGTAGGTGTTGAATTGTAGATCTAAAATTTGAATTCCCGAAAAAATGGAATGGGACTTGTACGCCATAAGTAATGTATGAGTCCCACTATAGATTTTTTTCTAGATTCTTGCATATTTAGATATCCTTTTCCTAGAAACCAGTTCCTGCCCAAAACCTTGATCTAGGAATAATATTCCTAGATTGGCATATGAGTCCTAGTAGGTCAATATTTAAGTATTTTCAATGTTACAAAGTTCATTCCAGCCTCCTCTAGGTTTCCAGGTGCATATTTATGAGATCTCACCTCTCTATTTTGATTTTCATGCCTTTATAGGTCATTTAGTGAAAGATTGCATCATATTAGGGTTAATTATTATATCTTGCATTGCATTTGTCTTTCCAAGTGCTAACTTGGTGGTGAACCCCTCATTAGCTTACAATCATCCCCTAGGATAGCCTTATTGCAAGATCTCTTTCTCTTTTGCATTGAGATCTCTAGGGTTATCCTTGAATGAGATAATTGGAAAGTGGGTTTGCTCTATATCATAAACCATACGAAAGCACCTATCCCATTGTCCACTGTTTCATTTTGGTGAAACTGCATTTAAGACATCATAATTCTGATTTAGAGTGCATTCTCAGGGGATAATGCAATAATTTGGGTTAACAAAAAACAAAAAAGGTGGAAGTGTTTTTGTTGTTTTTCAAGATTTGTCACACTTGTACTGAAAATTTGAGCCTATTACACAATATTTTTTTTTAAAAGTCAAGAATATAAAATTTATCATTTTAAATATAGTTACCAAATATGCAATTTATTCAAATACCTAGATGATAGAAATCAAATTTTGATAAGGATGTATAAAAACCACTTTTTAAAAGGTTTTTTTTTACCATACCATGCACGTGTACAGAAACCACTTTTTGACCCAAATAGAAGTATTTTGCTAATTCATTTTGGGGTAAGAGAGCTAACACCATGAAGATTGATGAGGATATTTTTTTGTAACTTTTTTTGAATGATTTTTATTGGCCTTAATTGTTGTTTTTAAAAATCAACATGTACGGAAAGCATAATTGGACCTAAACTAAACATTTTTTGAATCTTTTCTTTTCATTGTGTAGAGAATTATCTGAAGATTGATGCCATATAATTTTTTTACAAGAAACTTAACCAAAAAATGTTATTAAAAAATAAAAAAAGCCTAATATTTCAAGTTTATGGACTAGTTTGCTTAAAAATTAATTATAAAATAACAAATATAATTCAATCTTAATAAAAATATATATATTTGGAAACTAGACATCATGTTCTCTAATGTGTTTTAATTTCATAGATTGATTTAGAAAAAAAGTTCATCAACCATATTGCCAAAGTTGGACATTCTTCTTGAATTTGCCTTAGTTTTTTAGTTGCAAGTCAAAGGCTAAGGGTCGAGTTTCTAAGCATTTCTCAAGTCTAAAATTGAGGCTACATGTGGGTTAGAGACTCAAATTTTTAATAATGCGTACGCTTCATTAAAATGTGTACATGTTATTTAAATAGAATGTGTATGCATTATATAATGCGTACGTGTTACCTATTTACCCATTGGTTAAAGGTAACACATACGTGTTATAGAACACATACATGTTATATAACACGTACACATTATTAACATGTACATGTTACCTATTTACCCATTAGGTAAACGTTGTATATGCATAAAATTGGTCATGTCTAATCCTGACATTTAATTAAATATTTAATTATTTAAATAATCCTCTAAAGTCCTCTACAAATGATTAAATTTAATTAATTTAATTATATTGTCCATTCACTTTATTCTTCCACCGTAATTAAATGAATTCACTTTATTTAATTATTTCCCATCCATATGTCTATTTGATTAATTAAATAAATACACTTTATTTATTTTAATTAATTGTTACTTTTTTAATTTAATTAAGTCTTTTGATTTAATTAAATTTAAATATTTCTTTTGAAATATTTCTTCTAATTAATTAAATAGTTTATTTAATTAATTTCATCCACATGTCATTTTCTGACAATTTAATTAAATATCTTTCATATCTTTTCAGATCATAATTAAATATTTTATTTAATTATAAAATCCTCCATTATTCTCCAAATCTTAATTAAATATTCTATTTTAAGAAAATCTTCCATGTTACCAATAAATGAATAATTGAATTTAATAATTCATTATTTATCTTCAAAATCTTTCCAAAATCTTATAAAAAAGATGATTTTTACAATTCATCTTTATCATCTCATCTTATCTCTTACACGAAAAAGGAAAAAAATCCCACTTCTTGTTTTCTTCTATTTTTCTCTCCAGTCTCATCCATCTTCGATCGTCTGATCTGCTAGGAATTTTTACAGTCGTTGATCACATCAGCGAATCAGAATCTCTCGAAAACTCTATAAATATCCCTATGAATCAAAGCATTGGTTACCTACAACTTACAACATGCACACATTAGAACTTAATTGCATTCTAGCATTCTAGCATTGTCTTTATAGTCTTTAGCTTTCATAATCTCGTAATCTATCACTTTAACAATCATGTTTAGTATTAGCATAATCATATCTTAGCATAAGCATGCATTCATCTTCAATCTCTTTCTCTAGGAAGACCGTTTGTTGAGCCTAGCACACAATCTAAGAGCAAGGTGGAATCAACAAAAATACTTCAGATAGAGGACGATAGGATGACATCAACAACAAAATACTGAGTTTTCATTCCTTGTATTTGATTTTCTATTTTCGATATAATGTTCTATCAGTGTGTTTGATTTGTTTTAATTTATATTTATTGCACACACTAAAAATCGATCACACATTTCTGGTGGCCACCGTGGGGCCTATGCCCCATTTGTGACATCTACTTGCAGGTTTTTTGATAGGTTTTCACATTCTGGAATTTAGTTTTCTAATAAAAATTCTCATTTTAGCGCATCCGTGGCTTTTATTTAGCGCATCCAGTTCTTCTTTCAACACTTTTTCAAGTCTTTTGGAGCATCCAAGAACTATTTCAGTGCATCTAGGAATTGTTTTGGCACATCCAGGGAACAAAATGGCGCATATGTCTAGCTCATTTCATTAAAAACTTTGTAAAAAATCTTACATTTCTAAATTAGCACATATAGGATTTCTTTTAGTGCATTTAGGGTTTTCTGTAGCACTCTTACTGTCTATTTTGAAAAATTTACTGTTTGTTTCAGTGCATATGCAGGATCTTTTAGTGCTTACATGTTGTAACTAAACAAAGTTCTGAGTCTAATGCCTTCTGCAGATAGAGCTTTTTTTGGTTAAAAAGAAGCAACCCTAGGATAGTCACATCTGGTTTTAAAAAGAAGCAACCCTAGGGTAGACATGGATTAAAATGAAGCAATCTAGGATAGTCACCACACAATGATTTTTGCAGTTAAAATGAATCTCATGCTTGTTGTGAACCAATATCTTCACATAGACTAAATCATTGTCATTTGGGCTCTAAAAAGAACATTTTTTTCTTTGTTTGTGGCAATAGGTCCATGCTCTCCCCTTAACTGGGTGATCAAAATACCAGACTTTCCTTTTCAATTCATACAAATTTTAATGATTTATTACATCCTTTAGAGGGCTTGCTCTTGTGGGAAAAAGTACTCACCCAAGAGGAACAACCCAAGTGGGTTCAAGCCAAAGACAGGCTATTCCACCCCACTATAAAATTTAAAGCAAATTTGGGGAAACCCTCTTTTGCCAGTAGTGTGAAAGATAACCATCCCCAAAGCCTTTTTTCTAAAGGTTGGGAGGTCTCCTAAGGGAGTTTATTATTTACACACCAAATAGAAACCCTTACTATGAACCTAGTGTAGTAGCCAACCATGTCAGTTTCCAAACATCCTAATAATCATAGTGCAAGGGGAGGGCAGAATTTTCCCCCAAGGCACTCACCATATAATTGCCAAGGACCATTTGCTTAGGGTATCCCGTATCCACTTTCGTCACTCTAAGTACGCACCTAGAAAAGACAAAAACATGGGTGCCCATTTGAGGGTGACATGACTATGTGAGTCAAAACAGTTCTAAGATGTGGGCTATTGATTATTAGGATGATCTAATTGAGTACTAAGAGTGAGTTTGCCTAAATTCTCTATCATGTGCAAAACCTATGAAAACACTTTTTGAAATATTTTTTTGAACATACACTTGATGTTTAGCATAGGACTTAAAAACAACTATTTTAAGAGTAATTGTTGTGTCTTCAATCACATTAATTCAAACAAAACATCATCCAAAATGAACATACAAAAATTTAGCTAAAATTGTTTAACACTGTTCAGAAAACTCCTTTGGAAAAATGGTTTTAGCGCATCTAGGGTATATCTTAGCAAATACAAGGTTTGTTCTAGTGCATTCACTTGTTAGTTTAGCACATCTAGTGCTTGTTTTCACACATTGAGAGTTTCAGCACATAGGCTAAATATTCTGCAAATAGTTTTTGGTCACTATCAAAACATTTTCCTGTAGCGCATCCGAGATATATTGTAGTGCATCTGAGGCCTATTGTAGCACATTTGACTATTTCTCTAGGGAATATTCCTATTTTGATAGTGCATATAGGACACAGAGTAGCACATTTTTCACTTTCTAGAATTTTTACTGTTGATAGATCTGAGTTTATAACATCCTCGGTCCAATAGCATCTTGGCATTTTCTCCCATGCTGAGAGAGTGTAAATCAACCAAATTTGTCAAGAAATCAATTCCCAATAGGATCAAGAAACCTAAGAAACATTTAGGTTACATGAAAACCTTGCAACGCAAAAAGTTTTTGTATAAAAGTTGAAGCGTCTTACTCCATTACCATAAGTTTCTCCATAGATACAAAGATTTTTCTAGGGGATTTACTAACTAATACATTGTAGAGCCTTTATATTCACTAGCCTATTTTCAAAGAAGATCTCTATCTCAATGACACAATCACAATCAGTCTCTTGATTTCGATTATCTACCACAACCTTCTATTGAATATCCAACACATCCCAGTCAAATCCTTCAGTGAGTTTAATTATGCTATCTAATATACTTATCATTCTTTGAAAGCAAAGATCAAATTTTAAAAGTGCACCTTTCAAACAAGTTTTAGATTTTTTATTCAACTTCCCCAATAGGATTTTGACATCCTTCATCATTAGAAGACATAATCGAGAGTTATGAACGTCTTTGATCGTATCATAGGATTTTCATCTTATTAGATCAGGACATCATCATTTTTTTGCACTTATCTAAATTGTGATCTAAGTCTAGAGGAACATCTCAAAATCATATGCCTACTTTTACAAGATCTCAATACAATAAGCGGAAAGAGGATATTCAACAAGAAGATCATATTCAAAGAACTCAAGAAGAAGGTGAGAGTAGTAATCCCCTTTATAGTGTGAGTCATAATCCCCTTTTTAACAACATGAGTGAAAGAGAGAAAAACATGTTCCCTTTCAACAAAGACATGAGCAAAACTCTAGTAGATAGTAATGATGAATGGGATGAAGAACATCACCTTAGAGAAGTTGACAAAGATCCCAAATTTCGCAAAGCTTTAGAAAATATTTTAGAGCGCAATAAAGAAAACTATTTTCTATATCTAGCTGACAAAGGAGCTAAATTGCCTCATGATTTTGATATTGAAACATAAAGAATAATCCTAAGGAAACAACCTTGTATGATATTAGTGCCTTGTCTCAACAAATTAAAGCAATAAAAGGATAAATTAAATATCTACAAGGGGGAGCCACAACCAAGACATACGCTCTTGATGACATTTGTCCTTACCTTTTTGACTGATGTCTCAACATGATCCCATTTCCCAAACATTGTGAAATCCAAAAGTTTGATCGTTATAATGGGAAATCATATCCAATTGATCATATTAGAGACTTCTGAAACATGACTTTATATTTTTCTCATGAGGACACATACTTGATGCATTTGTTTCCTAGGATCCTTGGAGGCCAATCTATGGAATGGCTATCAAAAATCACACTGCCTGTCAAGACATTTGAGAGATTGATTAACGGGATCATATCACAATATTCCTACAACATACAACATCAAATAACCATGATTGATCTATGCAAGGCTAAACAAAAACCTGGTGAACCATTCGTTACATTTCTTTAGAGATGGAGAAGATTGTTCGCTAGATATGCACGTCATTTTCCTAAAAAGGAAAAGATCACAACTTTCATAAACAAATTAGATCAAGAAATGAGCTATCGTCTTAATCTTCATTGTCCTCCCTCTTTTCAAAAATTTATTGAATATGCCATCACCATTGAAAATGCCTTGGTGTAGAGAGGGATAATAAAACTTGACAAGAACAATCCTATCTCTTCAAATCACCACAACGAAAAAATCTAAGTTTTTGAATCGTAACAAAAATGTGGTGAATGATGGTGTTGTAGATGCAAATCATGTCTCGACTAAGCCATTTGTTCTTAGTGTTCCAAGTGCACCTCGTAACAATAACTATAACAATGTCAACTCAGTCACAAATCAAGGAAACAATCCTCCTCCTCCGAGGAATAACATGAATCAAACTTTTAATCCCAATCAAGCTTACCATGGAAAAAATAATAGAAACAATGCCTCAAACACAAATCTGCAATGATCTTCATTCTTCTCTAGCAGAATTTTTTTTACTCCACTGGGTCAATCTCTAGAATCTGCACTTAAAAAGTTGATGGCAAAGAACTTTATCACCCTACCGCCTCAACAAAATTTTGAACCCAATGTGAAGCCTTCATCATGGAATGATGCATACTATTGTGATTATCATCAGTGCAAGGGACATAGAATGAATAATTGTCAAGCCTTGAAGAATGTAATCCAAGATTTGATAGAAAATGACACCGTCAAGGTAGAGGGACACCAACAATCAAACAAATACCACCAAGCATTTCACAACCCTCTACTCAACTATCAAAAGGGTGAGTCTTCTGGAAAAGTGTGAATCATATCAATGATCATCATATAATCAATCATATCTACACTGACGACGAGCGGGTCAATGTTATAAAAGTTAAGGAAACGATGTAATATAGAGAGGTCAACCCAACAACAAGAGCACAAGCTAAGTTTTTCTTAAAGGGTGCTTCTTCAAAATCCACTGTACCCCTACCTCAACATCAATATGACTTAGTCAATCAACTTCGAAAAACTCCTTCTTAGATTTATATCTTAGAACTCCTAAAGATTTCCCCAACACACAAGGAAATTCTAGAAAAGGCCCTCGTTGAAACAACTATATCCACTGATCTATATGTGGACCAATTTCAAGCCATGTTGGGACACTTGTCCTCACCTACATGCCTCTCATTCTCCAAAAAATATGATGTTTGCATGACATACCCCCATAATTCATCATTATACTTAGAAGTCATGGTCTGTAAGTTTCATGTCAAATGCATTATAATAGATGGAGGTGCTGGTTTGAACATATGTACCATGAAGTTAGTTCAGGCTTTAGGATATTATGAGGACTCCATTGATCCCAAAAGAAAGATTACTATCGAAGCCTACAATTATGAGGAAAGAGCATCCAAGGGTTTAATCATGATACCAATTAGAGTGGGACCTATCATCAAGAATGCTTTCTGTCAAGTATTAGATCATGATCTTGCATACAACATCATGTTGGGTCATCCTTGGATCCATGAAATGTAAGTTGTCTCATACATATATCATCAATTTCTTAAGTTTCCTTATGATGAATAGGAAATCACAATACTGACTGATAATTCAAACAGTTAGACTTGTACCAACATCAAAGCTAGTCAAGATACTTTGGTTCCCAACAATCAAGAGGCTCCCGCTAGTACTTCTCCCAAAATTGATACACAAATCAGCCAGCTAACCAAAAGATTTGGCAAGCAACTACAGTTCAAGGATAATGGAGTTGGGGAGTACTCTCTATGTCTTGCTAATCTACCTACATTGCCTTGATCACATGGACAACCTTCTATCACACAACAACAGATATTTGTAGCATCAACATGAACGCAACCACCAACAAAGCCAAGTATAAATTTTAATGGATGATTTATCAAAGAAAAATTTCTTATGGAAGATTCTGAGGATAGAGAAATTCTAAGTTGGCTCTATAAAGCTGAAGAGGAAACAGTTCTCAATATCAAGTTACTAACTGATGACTATGGTAAAGAATATTCAATCATGCAAACTATGGGCTATGATGGTAATGGTCCTATTGAAAAGAGAGAAGAAGGCATAGTTGAGCCTATTCACCCTCCAAGACTGGCTGCAAAAGCTAAAACATGACTAGGCTATGATACTAACTCAAAGGAAATAACATCCAAATAATTGCATGATATTGTCCTCACATTGCAAGAAGGTTCTGACACAAGAGAGGCATGCTTGACAACAATTCAAAATTTTGTGGATAATAACTTTGACACAGACTCTGGTGAATATGAATGGGACACCATCCACAATGATGAGTTCTGGAGGGATAAAAAGGTTGATGTGATACACAAGTATACCCAAAATCTACTTGAAGGTGAAGGATCAGGGACCAAACCATAAGAATCTGAACTACAAGGTGACTATGATTCTAGTGATACTGAGTCAGATTTAAACGAACAAGACTATCGCGAGAACAGTACCATCATTGATCTATCTCATATCTCAAATCCTACAAACACTTCTGTTACAACCATAACCATAGCCAATTTCACGCAACCTGATGACCCCCTACCTTTGATCCATCCCGATCTCATTGATTGGGATTCATCCAAACCTATCAATATACCTATGTTTCTGAGTGATGAATCTATCATGAACTCCCTTTCCATAGATGACACAAATGATTGTTCCACTAGCAATTTTTGGCATAGAGTCTTTAATCAGGAGAGTGTCAAGTCTCCTAGTTGCAAAAATAAAAATAAAAAAGAAATATCTAATGGTGAAAACTAGAATCTGGTAGTATTAGATCAAAGAAAAGATAAAACAAAGAGCATATCAAATGGTGAAAACCTTTTTAAGGCACCAGATGATGGGATACTTGGCACTCTCCCTGAACATTATTATGAGCGATCACCTATCTTGATTGAGCCTATAAAAGAGGTTAATCTTGAAACTACAGAATGTCCAAGGATTCTACAGTTAGTTGCATCAATGACAGATAAAAAATGTCCCAAATTTCATGGAATTTCTAAGAGAAAATCAAGTTAACTTTGCCTGGTCTTATGCAGACATGCTAGGTCTTGATCCTGATCTTATAATGCATCACTTGTCCATCAAACCAGGAGTTAAGCCTGTGAAACAAAAACTCAGGAAGATGCATCCCCATGTTGAACTACTAGTTAAAGAAGAGCTTAAAAAATTCCTTGATGTGGGATTTATAAGGTCAATCGACTATGCAGAATGGATCTCCAACATCATTCCTATGTCCAAACCAGACAAACATATCAGAGTGTGCATAGATTTCAGACATCTTAACAAAGCATGTCCTAAGGATGACTTCCCACTTCCAACCATCAATATTATAGTTTATCTAATAGCTAGCCATGCCATGTATTCACTAATGGATGGTTTTTCTGGTTACAACCAAATCAAAATTGCACCTGAAGACTAGGACAAAAAAACATTTACATGTCCATGGGGGACTTACTATTGGAATGTCATGCCTTTTGGTTTAAATAATGTCAGGCTACTTACCAAAGAGCTATGACTACAATTTTTCATGACATGATGCACACAATCATGGAAGATTATGTAGATGACATATTTGCAAAGTCATACAAAAGAGAAGGACATCTCGAATTGTTATCTAAAATCTTTGTAAGGTTGGAAAATTTCAAAGTTCACCTCAACCCCATGAAATGTGCTTTTGGGGTCACATTTGGAAAACTCTTGGGATACATAGTATTAGCAAAAGGAATTGAAGTAGAACCTTCCAAGGTACAAGAAATCATGGAGATGCCTCCACCAAGGAATATCAATCAATTGAGGTCATTACAAGGATGACTTCATTCTATACAAAGGTTCATTGCATAGCTGGCAGATAAGATTCTACCTTTCACACACCTACTGCATAAAAATGTTCCTTTCAAATGGGATGATAAGTGTGAGATGGCATTTCAACAAATCAAATAGTACTTAATGAACCCACCAGTTCTAGTACCGCCAAATCTAGAAAAAATGCTAATCTTATACATTGCCACAACATCGACATCTTTGGGGGAATTATTAGCACAAGAGGACCCTACAGGAAAGGAACACACAATTTATTACATCATTCAAATGCTAACAGGTCATGAACTCAACTATACTTTCATCGAGAAGGCTTGTCTAGCAATAGTATTTTCCTCATAGAAATTTTGGTACTACATGTTAACTCATACAGTCAATCTTGTTGTGAAGATTAATCCACTCAAGTATTTGTTAAGCAAAGCTAAATTGAAAGGAAGGCTAGCGAAATGGGTCATGATCTTAAGTGAGTTTGACATCCATTATGTTGATTGCAAAGCAATCAAAGGACAAGTTATCGTCGATCAACTAGCTGAAGCACCACTACACGTAGATCATCCCATGCACATTGAATTTCCAGATGCTAATGTCCTCACTACAGAATCAAAGCAATCTTGGTCTTTATACTTTGATGGTTCTTTCACTCAACATGGATTAGGGGCAGGCATACTCTTTGTCACCCCTCAAGGAAATACCATTCCTTGGTCATATAGGCTAATGTTTCCATGCACTAATAACATAGTAAAATATGAAGCTTTTATCACTGGGCTCAAGATCACACTAGAATGGAGGATCACAAAACTACAAGTTTATGGCGACTCATAGTTAGTCATTAATCAGATCAATAATGATTATCAGACCAAATATGACAAATTGTTGCCATATAAGAAAATGGTTGGTGATTTCAATAAACACTTCATGGATATCAAGTTCATACAAATTCCAAGACTTGATAACAAGGCAGTTGACACCATGGCCATGATCGCATCATTGTTGCAACTCCCAGAAAATTAGACTCGCTATAAATTTCTAGTGGAACAATCATTTACACCTACCTATGACACACCTAAAAGCCAAATCATCTGCCACTTAGTAGGATCCAATTCACCCTCGTATGGAAAGATCTATGCCTAACTAAAAGATGAAATTTTACCACCTGACTTATCGCGTAACCAAAAGCACAACTTTATTCGCCAATCTTCTTGCTATAATCTTATCGTTGACATCCTTTATCATTGCATTCTTGATGGTACTTCACTTCGATGTCTTAAACGTGACGAATCTGACAAGGCTTTACAAGAAGCTCATGGTGACATTTGTGGTACTCATTCAAGTGGACTGACCTTATCCAAGAAATTGATTAGAATGGGTTACTACTGGCCTACAATGGACAAGGAATCATTCACCTTTGTGAAGAAGTGCTCTAAATGCCAGATTCATGGGAATCTCATCCATTCTCCTGCATAAGAACTTCACCCATTCATGCCAACCTGGTCATTCTCTCAATGGGGGTTAGATCTAGTGGGAAAGATCCATCCTTCATCATCAAATGAACACAAATTCATCATCATAGTGATAGAGTACTTTACCAAGTGGATTGAGGCAGTACCTCTCACTAAGGTTACCAACAAACAAATCTCATCATTCATACTCAACTATCTCATTTTTCGGTATGGCATTCCCAACCCCATTATCATAGATAATGGACGACCATTCAAGAATCAAGATGTTGATGAACTTTGTGAGAGATTCCATATTCAGCATAGATATTCAACACCTTACTATCCACAAGGGAATGGCCAAGCAGAGGCCTCAAACAAAACAATACTAAAAATCTTGAAAAATACTGTGAATGATGCAGGGAAAGATTGGCATGTTCAACTTAATCGCGCATTATGGGCCTATAGAACTAGCATCAGAACGCTAATAGGAGAAACACCGTTTTCTCTTGTCTATGGAGAAGAGGCCATATTACCTCTAGAAGTTGAGATTCCATCACTCAGAGTATCTCTAAAATTTCTAATCACAAATGATGAATATAGAGTTTCTCGACTACAAGAGCTGGAACTCCTTGATGAGAAGAGACAATGAGCAACTAATCATTTGAAAGCATATCAACAGATGATGTCTCTCAGCTATAATCATAGAGTCAAGCCACATACCTTTCAGGTTGGTGATCTTGTTTGGAAGGAGAACCCATGCAATTAGTAAGACAGAGAGAAGAAAGGTAAGTTTGAACCAAATTGGTTGGGTCCGTATGTGGTCATAGCAATATATGGTTTAGAAGCATACAAGCTATCAACACCATAAGGGGACTTGTTTGATGAACCCATCAACACCATGCACTTGAAAAAGTATTATGTTTGAAGTAGTTATCATCATCAGAAAAAAATCCTAAAAAAATATAAAAATAGCAGAAAAAGTCCTGAAAAAATACAAAAATAGTAGAAAAAAGTCCTGAAAAAAAAAAACGGCAGAAAAAGTCCTGAAAAAATACAAAAACAATAGAAAAAGTCCTAACAAAATACAAAAATAATAGAAAAACTCCTTAAAATATCCATTAAAATCAGAAAAAGTCCTGAAAAAAAAAATGTCATAGGGTGAAAACCTAGCAATAGGCAGTCTATTGATAAGAAAAATACAAAAACATAAAAAAGAAATAAAAAAAATGCAATAAAAACAAATAGTGAAAATCTAGCAAACAGACGCTATTTGTAGCTCTCCGTCTATTAGTTCATGTTCTGCACTTTGCTTCTCAGCCTTTGTTTCATACATCTTTTTCATCTTAGGGCCATAATAACATCATACAGTCATCATTTTCCTAGAACAATAACGTCTTACCATGGCTTGATCATTGTACATATTCATTTCAACAAGTTGTGTCAATACTAGGGCAAACGTTGACATACTGAGGGTAATCAACTTTTAGGTTTTACCGAAACAACTAGACAATGACATAAACTCCAATCATGCGAACAAACAATCAAATCACATGAACAACTATCCAATCATTGATCCATATCACAACAATTTTTCAGAAAAGTACCATATCATGACTCATATCTGGATGATCTAAAATTTGAATAATGTTTGGCATAGCAATATTAAATTTTGAACAATGGTTGTTTAACTTTCAATATCATCTCTCTAGAGTACACTCGATGATGTACTGAACTAGAGTGGCAAGGAAAGAGGATGACTTTTCTTTATCTAATGTCTTGAGTTTAATTATCAATTTGGTGCAAATATGTCATGAGACATGATTTCCAAAGTGTATCATTGATCAAAGTTCCACATTTGCATCATAAAGTGGTTAGTCTTTGTCTATTTATGCAAGAAATGGTCAAGTCATCTCGGTTCAATTATACCTCGATGCTTGTGTTCACTTGCTATATCAAAAATCATGAAACTTGTACTCATGTCATCATTGGTGCTAATTTCCCCTCTGATGCTTGTACGTACTTCCAACATTTTAAAAAATTCTCTATGATGATTCAAGAAAGCTAATAGAAGGCTCAACAAATGGTTGGTTTCATTTAGTTGCATTTCATTTAGATCATTGTACATATCTACATACTAGATTTGCATAAGAGTTTTAAAAGGATGAACAAAAAACATCAATGGTTGTCATGTCTCTTTAGACTAGTTGTGGAGGACATTTGGACATTTGTTTCATTATCATCTTTTATCTCCATCATCATTTCATTACCATTATCATTTCATCCAAGTCATGTACATATCATATAGTTTATCATTTATCATTCATTTACATATCATTTCAATCCTTTATCATTTAGTTATCCATCATTATGCATTATCATTTCATTTATCATTTCATATAATTTCATTGCATACCATTGATCATTCTCATTTTATATGATCTTCATATAATTCATTTATCCCTTAGGTATTTCATATCATTTCCATTTTCATATTATCTATCGTCTTCATATCATTAACATCTTACTTATCATTTTCATATCAATGTCATTTTCATTCTACACAGTTGCATCCCATTTACCTTCTCCATTTTATCATTTCGCTTCATTTTAGCATTTCATTTCATTTCATTTCATTTTGTCATTTCACTTCATTTTATCATTTCATTTTATCATTTCATTTCATTTTATCATTTTATTTCATTTCATAATCTATTTTCACTTATCATTTCATTACATCTTCATTATCATTATCATTTTATTATCTTTTTGACATCATTTTATTACATTTCATTTCATATCATTATCATTTCATATCATTTATTATCATTATCATACATTTCATTATTATTAATCATTTCATTTCATATCATTATCATTTTACATTCATATCACATCTTTAATCATTTATCATTTTCATATCATATTGTTTGTCATTTTTCACACAACATTTGACCCATATCACCTATCATTTCATATCATTTCCTCTACATATTACAAATTCATGATGCATTTCATAGACACAATCTCCATTTTCCATCACATCATTATTTCTTCCATTTGATAAATCCAAAAAAAAAAGCTCCATACATACATTACATTTCCACATCATTTGCAAACACATTACAAGCATATCAAATATCCCATTGCATATTTTCATTAATCACATCATAGGTCATCCACCTGCATGACATCATTAGCACGCATCATAAATCATCATCATAAGAATATCATAAATCATCATGCATATCATGTTAGTCATCAAATCATTAACATGCATATCAAAATCCATAACCAATACATCCATATCATCATCACATCAAAGAAACACATCATCAAAACTCATCGGCGCTGCATATCATCGCTCATCAAAAATAAATACAAATGTCCAATGTTCAATGAAACTGACAAGTCTAGAAAGATACATAAGATATGATAAAAAACAATGGACATGCTCCAAAAATGATATACATGTGTGAAATACATCAATAATACTACAACAATCAAAATCACATGTCAAGGTTGGCTGATCGAGGCCCTTGATGGAGCTAGTCTAGCAGATGGTGGTCTGCCACTACCCCTTGCATTGGGATCTCGTCAAGGCCCTGTGACCCCTCTGCTCTGTGTCGTCGCCTGTGAACTAATCCTAGTCTTGTTGTGGGACCGTGCATAAGGCTCTTTGTGGTTAGGAGGACACACCTCCTCATACCTAACCCGATAATACTCAGCCTCAATGGAAATCTCAAATCCCTCTGCAATAGCCTCTTGTAGGGATGCACTCTCCACAGTGCCCATGAGTCTCTAAGCAACACCCTCTATCTTTGCTTCCCTCTGTCTGAAGGAGTCCCTCTCTTCTATCAACTGGGCTACCTGTGGGTCTGGGGCAAGAGGAGGTACCTATACTTGTGCCTATAACTGCACTACAACACTCTGAGCCTGAGCCAACTGGCTCTGCAACTACGCCTACTAATCTTGAAGTGTCTAAACCTAGGGCTGCAGAGTATTTATCTATGCCTGATATGATGTAGAAGTGACCCTAATCACTATCCTTCGTCCAATACTAGTCCTCGACCTCCACATAATCTAAACACTTCCAAAAAAGTCTAGCCTCAGTCTCACTGGCCTCAGTCTCACTGGCCTCTACTCCTCACCTCTGCCATCTCCGCCATCATCCCCATCACCATCATCTGAACCCTCCTCATCTCTACTCTCCTCCTCATCTCCACTATCCTCCTCTCCTAGACCAACTAACTGCTCACCACCTACTACATCCTCCTATCGCCTACCCCCTAGTTATGCCACCAAAATGGGCACTGGCTCATCTGGACATGCGAGTCATGAAAATGGTTGTGTGAAAATAAACTAATTACTCATCAGAAATACCCGCATCAATAATATTTGGCCTATCATCCCATGCCTCAGGCTATAAAGCAATATACTATGTATATGCAACTTGATATGAAATGCAAGGCCCCCATCCAGGCTCATCCTTGCACTGCGCATAGTGTGCAACACCCTGAGGCATCCCTCATGTGAATCTAAATTGTCTCTGCACTCACAATGCCAAAAATATCTCTAAAATGAATGGGGTTTGACCTATTAGAAATTGGAGAATACATACAAATGACATCTCCAAATGATCGGTATCCCACACCTCACAATCTATATAGGGCCTCCATATCACTGAATCAACATCATTGAGGCTCTGTCTCCAGTAATCCAACTTTCCCAGCTTGGGATGGACAAGTGCCATCAAATAAGCATGCACATATGGCCTATCTGGTGGCCTTTCTCTAGGACATAGTGGTCTCGTAACAACAATATACTCCCATGCCCAGATCTAGAGCAGTGTAACACCATAGGACAAACTCGTCAAGCCTTTGTACACCACCTGGTGCAAGTCATGATATAAATGAGCCAACATGCATCTCCCCCAAGCATATCTATGTGGCTGAACCATCATTTGCTTGATGATCCTCCCCCACCCATTTGATAGTCCCTTTGACTGGCGATTTGGACAAAGGAAACCTCTAATGAATGTACCCAACACTACAGGTAAGGCTGGATATCCCCTAAAGTCTACCCATGGCACCCAATATCCTGCTATATGCACATCACCACACACTCTCTATAGTGCGTCTATCCCACCTAGCTCCTTGTGATCATAGAACACAAGGGCGCCTACCACTAGAATACCCAAGATCCTATATACGTTCTCAGGGGTAATAGTCATCTCACTCGTTGGCAAATGGAAGGTGTTATGCTCTGAATTCCATCTCTTTGCTAGCACAATCAATAGTCCCCTATTGACCCGAATAGGAGGCATAGACAACAAAGGTCCCAACCCACATACTACTATCAGTTGGATATCTATAGGTGTAAGCTCTAGTATCTGATCCCACCCCATAGAGTGGCACTCTCTAATCTAGAGGTTTTTGAAAACCTTCTATTTTTTGTCATCACAAAGACAATCAATCAAACTCATATCATCGACTCATATCAGTGACACATATCAGACTCATATCAGTGACAAATATCATCGACTCATAGTAGTGACACATATCAGACTCATATCAGTGACACATATCAGACTCATATTAGTGACACATATCAGACTAATATCAATGACCCATATCTAATTGACTCATATCATGAAATCAATGCAAAATCTATCTATCTGAATATAAAATCAATCTACTCTATCATCATTTACTATTTGTTTTCTTTTTCAGGAAAGCAAATTTATAACCAATCACATAATTATCCTATTTGTACTTCAGTCATGAATGCAAATATGTTTTCAATCACATCATCTACTATGTTTTTTCTATTGCAGAAAGAAAATTTATCAGAGGTCATATCAATCATTATACTCTTTGGAAACAAAGTTATCAGCTATCTACTCTTTGTTTTTATTTTGGCAAAAAAAATTATCAATTCATCATTTATCAGATTTTTTATCATTTCTATCCAAATCAATATGATGACAAGACAATTCATTTATCTATTGACCAAAGAAGCAATATACATCATCATTTTTCATCAATAGGGGCATTCTATTTTAAATTTCCTAGATGCCCTACTCTACAGCTTCTATGCGCTAAAACACTAAATGCGCTAAAGTTTCCCCCTGATGCACTAAAACTCATATGCACTATTATGTGCCCTGAAAGTGCTAAAATAATTCCTCTATGTGCCATTTCCCTATATGCGCTAAATCACCAACTGAATGCGCCATTTCATCCACTCGAAGCCGTAAAACCCTAAAAGTGCTACTTTGTTTCCTATATGCGCTATAGTACCTAATTCCTATCGGCATCCTATAAGCGCTATTCTGCATATCGTATGTGCTAAACTGGATTTTTCTCACTAAAGCTAAATCGTACCCTAAATGTGCTAGAACAAATATCGAAAGTGCTACTCTATTTTTGAAGAGTGCTAAAACGGACTGTGAAAATCTAAATCCGTGTGAAAATGTCACAAAAATTGACTACAAATGAAAAATTTCAAAGAAAAGAGGTTTGAATCGACTCACCGGTGGTCCATATGCGGCTGGTCTCTAGTATTGATGGGCCCGCTTGAATCTATGCCTGTGATATGGAATCTCCATCTCACCAAGTCACCGTTAGAGCACAAAATCACTAAAAGTGAAATGGTGAAAATGACTTGCCCTTTTTCCCCTTTTACCTTTTAAAGGTCAAACAAAGGTGGATTTTGTGGCATGATATTTTATTTTTATCTTTTTATCTCACTTTGACCTTTTTTTTCAAACTAGGGCATCTTTATACATCACTTTTCGAGAGCTAAATCACTAAATCAACATCGAGGTCAAAATTTCATCATCAAATCAATTTTTTTCAAAAATTATCAAAACTCATATCATCATCAGTGATTTACCTCTCGAGTGGGCATTATTAATATCAACAACATATTTTAATCAAAAATATATCAAATTCAAATCAGGGGCATATCAGTTAAAATTTTTCAATTAGGGGCAAAAAATTAAACGCAGCAAAATTCTAAAGCAAGGAATATTTTCTATGAGCAATGCGTTTCACACATCACTTCAAAGAGGGATAAAATGTGTATGCATAAAATTGGTCATGTTTAATCCTGACATTTAATTAAATATTTTATTATTTAATTAATCCCCTAAAGTCTTCTACATATGATTAAATTTAATTAATTTAATTATATTGTTCATTTACTTTATTCTTCCACTGTAATTAAATAAATTCACTTTATTTAATTATTTCGCATTCATATGTCTACTTGATTAATTAAATAAATACACTTTATTTATTTTAATTAATTATTACTTTTTGAATTTAATTAAGTCTTTTGATTTAATTAAATTTAAATATTTCTTTTCAAATCTTTCTTCTAATTAATTAAATAGTTTATTTAATTATAAAATCCTACATTATTCTCCAAATCTTAATTAAATATTCTATTTTAAGAAAATCTTCCATGTCACCAATAAATGAATAATTAAATTTAATAATTCATTATTTATCTTCAAAATCTTTCCAAAATCTTATAAAAAGATGATTTTTACAATTCATCTTTATCATCTCATCTTATATCTTACACGAAAAAGGAAACAAATCTTGATTTTTGTTTTCTTCTATTTTTCTCTCCAGTCTCATCCATCTTTGATCATCTGATCTGCTAGGAATTTTTACAGTCGTTGATCACATTAGCCAATCAGAATCTCTCAAAAAGTCTATAAATATCCTTGCGAATCCAAGCATTGGTTACCTACAACTTACAACACATACACATTAGAACTTAATTGCATTCTAGCATTCTAGCATTGTCTTTATCATCTTTAGCTTTCATAATCTTGTAATCTTTCAGTTTAGCAATCATGTTTAGTATCAACATAATCATATCTTAGGATAAGCATGCATTCATCTTCAATCTTGTTCTCTAGGAAGACCGTTTGTCGAGCCTAGTACACAATCTGAGAGCAAGCTCGAATCGACAAAAAACACTAGAGATAGAGGATGATAGGATGGCATCAACGACATAATACTAAGTTTTCATTCCTTGTATTTAATATTTTGTTTTCAATATAGTTGTGTTTGATTTTTTTTAATTTATATTTATTGCACACTCTAAGAATCAATCACACAAAGGTAACACATATGCATTTCTTATTTAGTTGTTTTTTCCCAATTTGGAAAATATTGATAGAGCACATTTTTTTGTACAAAATTCCTTTTCTGTAGTACAATTTGAAAGCCCCATTTTCTACTTTTTTTATTGCAATGTTGTCTTGTGCAATCTCTTAATAGGGCATATTCTATTCAAATTGTTGGAAGAGACAAGTGTAGGTTGAATTTTCTGAAGAGGAATCAAGTACAAGAACATTTTACAAGAAGATTTGGAAAAAGAGAACTTTTGCATGTATTCATGATGTTTTTGTACTTCCAAGTTTATAGAAGAAAGCATCTTCATACTATATGGTTTTATATGAATATGTGAAGGAGATACAAATTTGAAAATAGGTTTTAAAGAATCATTTGTTTTTCTATCAAAGAGGGTTTGGTAACCATGGGATCAAAGAAAAGGAAAAGGAAAAAATGTAGAAAATTAATGACACCTAAAGAAATTCAAGATAATAGAGAAATGGAGGAAAAAGGACAAAGGGATAGAAGAGAAAGGATTCGTCAAATGAAAAATATGGAAGCATCTACTTCCATGAATGTTGAAGAGGAAACCATGAAGGATTAGATGATGCAAATGTGGAGATGGTGAATATGGAAGAAAATGCAATTATGGAGACAAACACAAATATTCCTTCAACTTCAACTTTGAATGATATGGAAATAGCACCTATGCAAAAAACATGATATGGAAAATGCACCTATTCAAACAATTTATCTAGGTATGTCTCCAAACCCAAGTCTTGATAATATTGATCTTAGTTATTTAGAGGAAGTTGGATACACCATTGATGGTATCAATAATTCTAGGGTTGAAACAATGCAAAAAAATAAAAAAATGATCAAATGTCTTATAAGAATACAATTAGATTGAAATCCCTTTTATGTTTGAAAATGAAAATGAAACCCCTTGCATGAATGAAAATGAAAATGAAATTTGTTTTTTTTTACAATTGAAAAAGATGTGCTAGATAACCTTCCTGGTAAAGTTTCTTGGAGACAAATGAGGACTTATGGAAATAGAATATATTGAATGTTCCTTTATAGAAATAAATTAGGATTTCAATGTCAACTCATGATGAAATTGATGAGAATGTTGAAAATGAGAAAAGTGATCAAAAAATTAGGCATTTTTGTCGAAACCAAAATAGAAAAATGATTCAGTAGAACAAATCATATCTAGTGTTACTAATACTATTTATTTTATAGGTAAGAAAAGTCAATCTAGAGATAAGAATGTAGCTTGTCATGCAATAACAACTTCTCTAGTTAATAAAGAAATTTCAAATAAAAGAATGTTAAGTAAGATTAGTAAATGTATAAAAGTAAATCCTAAAACTTTGATAAGAGTTGCTAAAAAAGGAGAAAGGATAGAAAAGGTTCCAATTAATCAATGTTGGAGTTTTGGTGGTAGAATCCCAAGATCATACATGAAATTAACTAATGAAATCAAATCTTTAATCAAAAAATATTGGAATGATAATACAAGAGTATCACCTAACATTAGAGATGTTTTAAAATTAAGGGCACGTTCCAAAATTTGTGAACCTCATCCAAAGCATCTCTTAGATATGACTCAAACTGAATTATATTAAAAAAATGTAGATGACTCAATCTTACCATTGAATATTAGAATAACTCAAAGATCATTTGAAAAATGTAAACCTTGGTATGTTAGAATTAATAAATAATGAATCTCTTATTGCTGTAAGACTCACATACAATTTCGTTATTATTATGATATTTTTTGATATATATGTTGTAATTTGCATGCTAACCAAATTATGTAGGACATTTGTGGTATTAATATACCACCTGAAAAAATCAAAGATTTTTTATTTTGTGAACCTTCTAATGGAAACTTATTTTATTTAAAAGCATGTATTTTGTAGAATGCCATAGAAAAATGGACCCTCTTGAGAAAAGAGACAATTTCACGCATAATTAGACCCACTTTTGAGTCCCTTCACATCATTCACCCTTCAAAAAAACATTTATATGCTCCTTAGACCCACTAATTTTGATCTAGAGGCCTATTTTACCTGAGAAATCACATAAAACCTAACAAACAACATTTAATTATATCATACCCCGAAAACCCACCTTCAAAGAACAGTAGTGGGACCCATTCACCACCTTGGGAAAATGAGTCCCCTCTAGTGGGACACATTCACCAAGGGTGGTGAATGAGTCCCCTTTGAGGGAAAATTCAAATTTAAGCAGGACTTTAATCAATTTAACTTTAATTTCTAGTGAATGTCAGCCTATTAGGTCTAATTGACAAGAAAATAAGGTGTTGTTGCTTATAAATAATCATTTCAAGTCATTTCACACATCTTTTAATCATCTTTTCTTATCTTTTATCATTTCTCAAGAGAAATTCATAAAGTCAAGTCTTCCACAACAAGTTTCATTAGCAAAAGTTGAAGTTTTAGGGCAACAAACTAGGGTTTTTGCAAGCCTTGAAGCTCACTTCTCTTGTCAAGATCCAACATTGCAAAGGGTTTATGATGGATGCCTATGGTGAATCATGAAGAAATCTAGGGTGAAGGAGTGCAACTAGCCACCAAATCACACCCAAGGACTTGGTTTCCTATTGATTCCATCTTCCATTTTCACTCTATCTTCATATTAAGGTTTGCATCTTGTTAATTGATCATTTGCATGTCATTTAATTCCTATTTTTCATGTGTTGTAAGGTTTATAGGGGGTATATCTTGCATCATATAGATAATTCTTGCATGTCTTATTCTAGAGCAATAGGATGTGATCTTTGTCACATCTCAACTTTTCCTAGTCTTTAACAAATCTAAGGTGATGGTTTATGCAAATTTTTCTCCATTCAAGGTTTAATTACCCAACTAGGGGTTTTACTAAGGCAAACCCCCCATTATACAAACAATTTTGAGCTATTTTACAAGAATTTTCTGAGATCCGAAGTTAGGTTTACGTCAGAAATTGATGTGTAGGTGTCAAGGTGCAGGACAAAAGTTTGAAATTGTAGAAATCTGAAAGTGGACTGATTCACCATGCATGGTGAATGAGTCTCTCCTAAGGTGCATATTTGAGTTAGATGTAAATCCAGGTCCTCGACTGCCAAAATATAGCTTTTATGTAGAACATTCTTGATTTGGGACTGATTCACCCAAGGTGGCGAATGTGTCCCAATCAACCTAAATTCAAGCTTCATCAGTTTTCCAGTTTATTTCCCAATCTTCTCTAGTTTTCCAAGTGCACACATTCTGAGAAAAAACCTTTTTTTTAGGGTATTTGTAGGATCATCAGGGAAAAAACAAGCCCTTAAGTGGCAAAAAAATTAGAAAAATGAGAGTTAGGAAACTTGACGTAAAAAATTGAATAAGTTATCTATATTATTTCAAAAATATGTAAGAATAGAATTTGTAGAAAATTGAATGTAGTTTCTAAACTACTAGGTTTTAAAAATAAAAATAAAAAATCTATTAGGTGAAAATTTGAAATTTCAATGCAGAGTACTTAAATTTTAGGGAAAAATAGGAAGTAGGTGTCTGTCTGACCACCCTGAGCACAATAAAATGACAATAATTTTTTATAAGATCTTAGATATAAGTAGAGGACTCATGTCCCGATGTGATGCATATTTTTTGTAATTTTTTTCCAAGTAAATAATTAATTATGAATTTTTTATTACAACTTTTTAAAAATATAAAAAAACTCGCATGTCTGACCGCCTTAACTTGGTCAAAACTTCATGAAATTCAATTTTTCTTTTTTTAATCTTCTAGTATGCAAAGCATAGAATGTGACACATGTTTTGGATTCAAAAAATGTGATACCATTTGAAAGCTATAGATGTTTTTCAATAAGTCTATCAATCATGAATTTAGTCATAATTTGAATAGAAAATGAATAATAATTACTTATTAAATTCAAAGTAAATCATAACTTATATTGGTGGAAAGTTGAGAATCTCTTTTAAAAACCCTTTTTGTTTCATCAATTTTGGATAAAAAAGTCATCAGCCACAATAGTCATCATATTGCCACTTTTTGGCCCATCCTGATCCTGCACATACCCTTTAGTTTAATTTCCATTTTTTTCATTCTTTAAAACTTCTTTGCAAACAACAATGTGTTTTCAAACATAGCATAGATCTTAGTTTTACATTCATAATATATTTTATAGATCATTCAATTGCATTTAGTTTACTTCATTTAGCTTAGAAAACATCCTACATAACATATAATTTGAATTAACTAGTTAGCATTTTTGGCCTAACTCTCTCCTTTTAGGTGAAAAACCCTAGAAGATTTAGTGAAGTCCTAAGAGCCAAAAATCTATGGTTCATTTTGGTGAACCTAAATTTTTAGCATAACATCATTCTGATTTAGATTTCTATCTACATCTTAGGAATTAATTACTTCATCATTTTGCATTTTTTGCATCTTTAGGTTTCTTAAACGTTGCATTCATGAAAGCATTATTTAGATCTCATTATTACATTGTATTTCATTCATTCATTTCAAAATTTTGTATTTGCATTTTGTTTCTATGTTGTAAATACTTAAAAATATTTAGAAAACACAAAAAAATTAGAAAAACCTTAAAAAAATCATCTCCTGGGACTTGTTCACCACCTAGGGCGAATCGGTCCCTCTATAGTTCTGCATCAGCATTTCTAGATTTCAGTTTTCTGCATTGCATCTTTCTATTATAGTTCATTTGTTTCTATTTTCATTAGCATAAATTTCATTTCTTTCCATGGCATTCATGAATAGTTTTAGATCTTTGAAAATTTTCCTTTTCTGTTTTCATTCCTAGTTCCTTTAGATCAGATTCATCGATACATAAGAATGCAAAAACTGAAACATCAAACCATCCCTTCAAACACATGATTCAAATTAGAAACATCTCATCTAAACCTCTTAGTAGTGATGATATTGACAAGTTAGATGAAGTCCTTCAAGAATTCCTCTCACTCACTTCATCCTCTAATGCTTGCAATGAGAAACATAAACCCCTTAATGATAAATTTTCCCTCAAACCTTTAGGTTGTTATGACTTTGATTTGTTAGATGAAGCCCTCCAAGACTTCATCTCGCATAATCCATCCACCAAGGTTTGTGGGGACTAACTCACGATACCAAATGTTACAACTTCTAATGCTTCTCTTGAACATCTTAAAACAATTGACAACAATTTACCCCTCAAACCCTTTAGTCATGATGATTTGAATTTGTTAGATGAGTCTCTTCAAGACTTCATTTCACCCAACTCATCCAATTTGGTTTGTTGTGAGCCCTCTAACATCAAGGACATTAATTTAATTCAACCTAAGCTTATCCTTTACCCATTTTCACATCTTCTTCACCCCTCTAATCAACCCCGATACACCCTCTACCCCCTAAAACTGATGTATCACAACAATCTAGTAATGATATTGTTGCTCATACATATAACACCCAAAACAACCCACAACTGCCACAACCAACCCCACCCTCTTTACCCTTACCCAATCCACCTAGTGCTTCTCGTTATAGCCCAACCACAAAGGAGTATGATCTTGTTGAACAATTAAAGAATACTCACCAAATTATCACAACATTCTTCAAACCACCCTAAAACAAATCGCAATTCCTCCTGGTACAACTCTGAATAATGTGGCAGCTCTCATTCACAAAAAGAACCTTGAAATTACCTTACATCAACATGATCTCCCTCCTTTTGAGTTGCATAAACAACATGATCCCTTTATGATAATTGCTTGATTCAATCACATAGGTATCAAATGCGCTCTCGTAGATAATGGTTATAACCTTAATGTGTATAGTGTGAGTCTCTGGTGCAGGAGCACCAAAGGCCTTCAATGAACTCTTCAAGGATCAGGAGGTTGCAAGGGTCAGGAGGACCTATCCAGCATATCAAAACATCAACTATAATCTTTTGAAGCCTATAATGGCTTTTGAAATGGGAAAGAACTTGAAAGTAGTCAACTGTCTTAAGGGTCCTGATAAGGATCCTAGGACCAAAATGCTATGTAATTGGGATTATAATGTTATATGGATTTAATTAGTAATCTAATGCTTTAATTAGGTCAAATAAAGTTGGATATTGAAGATCCAATAGTTTTTAGGTGGTAGATTTTAATAAATTTCAAGATTGTAAAATTCAGATTTTTGAATTTCACTTTAGGTGGGAAAAGGAGTTTTAGGTGTTTTAGAGGTAATTATGCAACTTAATCAATTCGAAACGGTTGGATCAGTTGGGTAATGGTTCTATAACCCCAAAATATTCATTTTTACGGAGGTTAGGTGTTTGGAGAAAGCATTGTACGGACTGTTTTCTGGAAATAGTGAAAAAACACAGTTTTTGGCACTTTTATGGTGTTTTTTTGTTAAATAATTGATCTCTATTGAATCTATGTCTAGTAGGATGCTTTAGGAGTTTTTGTTTACATATTTTAACACCATTTAAGGCTCTGAAAGTAGTGATAATTAATTTCTTTGCATTTTATATTGACTGTCCTAAAAAAGAACACATAATTTACACTAGTTTGAGGGTTTTTCATGGATAAATGATCCATTTCATGGGAGTTTATGACTGTATCTTGTGAAATGGATCATATTTAACATGTACCATACTGGATTAACAATATAAAGTGCAGGAAAGAAGGATCAAACGGTGTACACCAAGATTTCATTGTGAAAAATGCTTGAAGATGGAGGCTAGGGTGTAGCAGCAGAAGATCTGCCTTAATGAGGGGAATTTTTTTGAGTTTGTATTGACTAAATATGTTTTCCTAATGGTTTAGAGTCAATGAGCATGTTCTGGAAGTGATTGGAAGGTTAGTTTTCAAGAAGCCCTAGTTTTTGAGGCAAGTTGAGGAGGGGTTTGTGCTGGAGCATGTTAGAGGTGTCATAGAGGTCTAAAAACTTGGATTCCTTGGTTTTGAGTCATTTTAGGAGACTACTAAAAGTTTCATGGTCATGGGTTGAGTTTAAAGAGGGGCTTCTTTGAAAAAGAGGGCTAATTAGGCCTAAATTTGAGGAAACAACATATTTTTGATTAGTGTGCTCCAAAACAAGTGCCATCAAGAATCTAGTATGTTATGTATCATCAAAAACCACATCTATTTCAATCATTATTTTTGAGGTTCCCTTGGAAAGTTTGAGTGCAAAGTCAAAAATCCTTCGCTAGAGGCCTAGTTGGGCTAGTAGCCTAGTTAAAGTGAAAATTTGGTTTTGTGTCTAAGTCAAAGGGTTGGGCTTTGAAATCATTCAAAATAAGTTTTTTTGGGTCTCTTAAGAGTGTTCCTAGGGTTTGGGTCCATAAGGAAGGAAAATAAGTCATTTGGTGCATTATTGAGGTTTGTCTCCATCAGAGTGCCTGGAAGAGTGGTTGAGATTGTGTCTTGCAAACCTTGAGAACTTTGTGTTTCTTTCAAAGTCCCAGACCCTCTGCATCAGTCTCCTTGATTGGTTAGATGTTGACAGGTCACAAATAATACCTTATTATGTCTCTATTCAAGGATTTGATAATACAACAAAGCAACCACTTGGGATAATTACTTTTCTATTATGGTTGGGGTGGCTACTTTGCAGACTCCTATCCATGTCATGCCTTATGATCTTTCATATAATATTCTTTTAGGCCAACCATGGATTCATTAGATGAATGTAGTGTCTTCAACCCTTCATCGTATTATGAAATATTTCTATAACAATCATATCTATCAAGTCGAAATATATCCTAAGCTTGAAAGTTGCTTGCACCTTGAAAAAGGTATTACACGTCCTTTGAAAACATTAATTCCAACATCCAATATAGACCCTTTTCAAATTGAACAAAATGATAAGGAATCGGTATCTAAATTATTTGGTGATGATTGGGGATCCTTAGAATTCACACCCTCATTTATGGGCGAATACATATTCATGCAAAAGAAAGATGAGAAACAAGATCAACCAACCATCATGTCCACTCAAAATTATGAACAATCTTCTCAAACATCTATCTCCTATAATTCGGATGACAATGCAACATACACAACTAATTTTGATGAGATAGATTACCAATCCCTACCTACTCCACATGAAATGGAAAGAATTTATGGAAAAGGCTATAAATTTGTAAAACAATTAGGCTATTTTGGAAAAGGTGTAGAAAACATGAGCAAGGTATTTGTTTCCCTATTGAACCTATTATGCAAGAAACAAAAACTAGATTGGGATATTATTTTTCTAAAATTACCAAAGCTACTCAATGACCATCGTTGACCATTAATTCTATAACATATCACTCACAACACAAACTTACAATTAAACATCTTGATTTAATCAATATAATCTTACTACCTTCATTGACATATGGTGATAGCGACGAGGCTTTGTAAAAAATGTTAGGTGTTTATGATACCCCATCCTCGCGTACTTACATGAAAAACATTACTTGTGCCATGAACGTTACCAAGCAAGAAGCAAGTGATATCACTGAAGAATTTTATGAATCTGAACGTCCTAAATCCAACACACTCCTTTTAGGAGATACAATTGATGTGCCAATGTACATTAATTATAAAGATAAAGTTATTAAGATTGGTAAGTGCCTTGATGATGAAGAACAAGAAGATACTACCACTTTTTCTTTTTAAATAAAAGGCATATATCTGACTTAATACATTTTATAATAATGTAAGAGGTTACAATACTAATATAATTCTAGTTCATAATTTAAAATCTAGCTTATACAATAATATGTTGATGTATCAACAACTTCTTCTCTCAGCATGATTTTTCTGTGAGGCACAATTCATTGCTGAAAAAACTTTATATGAGCTTGTACTATTTTAGCTTGTTATATTCATAGACATTTGATTATATCCTTTTGCAAAAACTGCTCCAAAATTTTCATGGTTCATATGCCATATACTGCCCCATATAGCTCATGCTTTGAAATCTTGTAATGGATTAGTAGATTCAAAACAACTAAATGTAAGATATAAGTAAAATGCTCTAAAATGTTCATAATATCAAACATTTCCAATAGACAAACTATCAACTCCTTCACCTTTTTGCATGGTATGATGTGTCAATGGAGTTGAATGTGACTTTGCAATTATGTTCATATCTGGCACTTGGGGAATTAGCCCGACTTGATGTGCCATCCTGTTACTTTCTTTAGCTTGAGACCTTGCAAATTTGGCCACCCCTTTATGTTTTTCCTCTTGCTTGCTGGAGTTTCCCTCATGGTGACAATGGTGAGTTAGCAGAAATGATAAAACATGATATTTTGTTTTGAAGCTTCTAACCATATCATCTCCAACTTCAAAATGATGTCTACCTATTGCTCTGTATAGATGACTTGATGATTTATACTCCAGTGATATCTTCATTGCAATGTACAAATTTATAAAGCTAACCTTGTGGTAAGTAATGTCTAGGAAAAATCCCCCCTGCATATGCATCTCCTTTCCAAAAGTTATATTTCTGAATGCTCTTCACTAATGCATTATCTTACAGAAATACTTCCTTGATAACCAAGTTTTCCAGCTTAACCATATCCTGATAATTGGGGTTTAGATCTAGCACATTTGAAACAAATATTGAAATTAAATTTGAAGGAAATATTAGTCTCTATGCTGAAGGAAGCAAAATTTCTTCTCCAATCAATGTCTTCAAACATTTTTAAACCAACTGGAAATAAGTATTAACTATATGTGACAAATGCTCTCTTTCCAAAGCTTTTGAAAATGGTAACTCCCAGTCTTGAATTGGAAATGAAGCTCTGTGATTCAGTGGAAAAAACTCCATGATGCAAAATCTATGAGAATAGGCTTAAAGTCCTATGAACAACACTACCCAGAAAATGAGCTTGAAGATAATGGGTAGAAGAGAAATTTGAAAAAATCCATGAAGCCCCTGGTCTATGCAATACCTAGTGAAATGAAAAATGAAAATATGAAAGATTCACTAATTAGAATGCACCAAGCTAATTCAAAATTTCTTGTCAATTTTTAGCCAATCAATTTCTAGCATGGTGCATAAGTATAGCATATTGCTCATATTGCAGCTCTTAAAATTTTAACAAATTAAAATTTTCCACCATGTTATACAGGAAAGAATTTAGAATAAATTATATTTTACCCAACAAGGCTGCCAATAGATTTCCCAACTTTGTTTCTTTGTTGTTGCCCAACTCTGCTTCTTCGATGACCACACAACTCCCACAAACATTACACCATTTTGAACTCTATAATTTTTATTTATTTTTAACTCTGCATTTGACGTCTTCTTTATGACTTTCCCAACTGTAATGCATCATTCCACCTTAAAAGGAATGGACCTCAAAATATATCCAAAAAAATAGAAGTAGACTAAAATCTGCCACATGCAAGGCTCATTCTTCCACATTGGAGCCACCTCAAATTTATGAATTTTCAGCTACGAACACCTCTAAATGTTTTACACATGCAAAAGAAATGGACACTTGTTAATTAAAACACATACCTCCATTACAATTGTCAATATGCCTTGTTCGCAAGTTTGATGATATCTTGCCATCGCATGTATGCTCGTATGAATGCTTAGATCTTCTGCACTTTTTAAAAAAAAAAAAACACATGCCACTTCATGTTTACTCTGCAAGTGTCATATAGTTTGTACAAAATAGTTTGATGTGGATACCACATCCTGCTTTGCACACATTGTTGCACGAAAAAGGATAAATGTCCTGCCTCAACACCATTCTGGTTGATGGTAGACTATAATGATGGCAACCCTTTCCCAAGAGAGCATGTGCTATATTTAAATCACCCACTTTAGCTATTTAAGTTTTCTCCATCTGTTTCTATCTTGAGCTTAGCACTAAATTTTTCCTCTTTAGATGCACACTAATGTTAAACAAATCTCCTTTGATATATTGAAACGAGGAAATATTTCCTTCAGTAACCCTAAAATTTTACACATGCTACCAATAATTCTCTTTGCAAACTATGCATATGTTGTACAAGAATAAGTTAGATTAATTTCAATCTCACATATTCGCACATGGGAATATCTTGGAATGACCTTACACTTTGGAGTATGAAGTGGCAATCACTATACAACAAAAATGATAGATCTAAAAGCTTTGTGCTTAATGCAATTTTTAACACAATAGAAAACAATATTTAACACACTATCAACTTTTTGATGTGGTTAAGACTCCTTATTATGAGCATTAACTGGTAGATCCACTGATGTTAAATGATTTACTTTATCACTCATGTTGGAGAGATAAGTAATTTGATATTGCATGATTATCTCTTCATCAAATGCTAACTAACAACTTCCTTATTTATGCAAATTTGTAGATCCTATGCTAACTCATCCAATTTATCACTATACAGCCTTACCTCTTGATCTTGATCACAACCAACATTTGCAAATTTATCAGCCACCAATTTTCCCTCCCTATATATGTGTCTTATCTACATAAATCTAAACTTATCCATTAGCTTCCATACCTATTGTATTACATAATTGATTTGCCAAGAATTTATTTTTTTTCCTTTCAAGAATTTACAATGATTAATGAGTCTACTTCAATTTCCAAGTGCTTTATTTTTATATCATATGCTAATTGCAAGTCATGAAGTAGAGCTTGTGCTTCTGCAATATTGTTTGTTCCCTTTGGTAACTTTATAGACAATGCTAAAACTAGAAGACCTTTGTGATCTCTAATTACAACCCCTGCACCTAACAAACTTGGATTCCCTCATGAAGCACCATCAAAATTTAGCTTTAAATAGCCTTCTTTAGGTGGAATCCACTGAATTCTACTTCTATCCACTTTTTGACTTGAATTATTATGTTGGCTTCCTTTAAATGGTAGAAATTTTTTATTCCATTTCTGCATAACCTTTGAGTCCCAATCTGCAAACATTCAACCAACATGTTTGGTCTTTGAAACATAAGCATTTTATATCTCAGATATTGAAGATTCCAATTTCACAAGTACTTGATCAACCATCATTTATTCATTCCTAAATATTCTTCTATTTCGTTCCCACCAAATGGTCCACAAGACAACCAAAGGAATCGCTCTCAATAGACAAGAAAACAATGCATATTTATACAATACTGGCTAGCTTGAGAAAAAATCCCACAAATTGTTTGGTAGTGGAGCATACCAATTTTACTTCATGATTTTCCTAAAAAAATTTCTTGGAAATATTTTGATATGCTAGGAATTGACCCCAAAATTGTGATGCATAACATTGTCCTTGCTGAAAATGCTAAACCCGTTTGTCAAAAGATCTAAAAAATTCATCCTAAAATATCCTTGTTTGTTAAAGAGGAACTCAAAAAACTTCTTGATGTAGGATTTATTAGACCTATTTATTATTCTCCTTGGATCTCAAACATAGTCGCAATTGCAAAACCTAATAATCATATTTGGATGTGCACAAATTTTTGAGACTTGAATAAAGCCTCTTTAAAAGACAATTTTTTGCTTCCTAATGTAGACATAATCATGGATTCAACTACTAGACATGCTTTGTTGTCATTCATGGATGGATTTTCTTGTTATAATAAAATCCTAATTTAACCCTCAAGATCAATATAAAACTTCCTTCACAACTTCTTGGGGAACATTTTGTTGGGTTGTGATGCCCTTCGGCCTAAAGAATGCTAGCACAACTTATCAACATGCAATGACATTAATATTTCATGATTACATTCACAAAATTCTAGAAGATTATGCCGATGGTATCCTAGCTAAATTGTTAACATGAAAAGATAATGTAATTGTCCTTCTTACAACAATACAATATGTGATTGAATCCAAAAAAGTGTCTTTGGCGTAGATAGTGGTAAAATTTTGGGGTTTGTCATATCTCATAAAGGCATTGAGGTGGACACAAAGAAAATTGATGCAATTATTAACATGCCACCTCCTAGGAATATTTCTCAGAACTGTGCAGGTTACAAGGTTGAATTCAAGCTATCTGTCATTTCGTTGCATCTTTAGCTAATCGCACATTACCTTTCACACATCTCCTTAAAAAGGGTATCCCTTTTGATTGGGATGATGATTGTAAATAGGCCTTTGAGATTCTAAAGGAATATCTAGCTACTCCACATGTTTTACAACCTATTGTGCCACATAGAATTTTGTACATCACCACATCGACCATTGTTCTTTCAACATTGTTGGCTCAAGATGATGATCATGGTAAAGAACACCCTATTTATTAGATTAGCCACACCTTAATTGATTATGAGACACGCTATTCACCAATTGAAAGAAAATATTTGGCTCTTGTATTCACTACTAGTAAGTTGTGACATTATTTACTAAATGTTGGAATACAAGTTGTCACAAAATTTGATCCTCTTAAATATCTTTTCAACAAAACAGACCTCTCCAGATGCTTAGCTAAGTGGGTGATGTTAACTGAGTTTGACCTTAATTTTGTTTCACAAAAATAAATCAAAGGCCAAGCCTTAACCGATCACTTAGTTGAGGCTCCTTCTCCTTTTCCTTTACCTACTCTTGATTCCTTTCCTGATGATCATGTCTTAACTGCTGACATTACACCATGGGAGTTAGTTTTTTGATGGATCTAAGTGTCAAATAGGTTCCAATGCTAGAGTGGTACTAATTCCACTTGACGACAAACCTATTCCCTTATCCTATCGATTAAATTTCCTATGAACAAATAATAATACTGAGTATGAGGCACTAATCGCAGGTTTACAAGCTGCTTTATCTCTAAATGCTAAACATATCAAGATCTTTGGTGATTCACAATTGGTCATCAGAAAAATCAATGGCACATATCAAACTAAACATGGCAAATAAATAAAATACAAGGATCTTATAATGAGACTATTAGAAAAATTTGAATTTTTCATCATTGATGATATCCCATGCAAAGATAATTGGCATGCAGATGCAATGGCGAGTGTAGCTTCTCTCATATCCCCACACGATCCTTCCATAGAATTCACTTTAATTATCCATCCCATCATGAAACCCTCAATCGATACTCTGTTAGAAGACATTTTGGTGATAACTCAAGATGCTTCGTGTGAATTTTATGATACAATATATAACTATTTGAAAGATGGTACCATTCTCAAACCTACTACAATGAATACTCAAAAGTGTTTACGTAAGCTCGCCGCTAAATATGTGATCCTTACAAATTCATTGTATAGAAGATATTTTAGTGGTATCTTATTATGATGTCTTCAAGATTCTGAAATCCCTTTCGCGCTCGAACAGGCTCATCTTGGTGCCTGTGGAGGTCATTTTGGAGGACGTTCATTGGTGAAAAAACTTATTCGTATCGGTTATTATTGGAGACATATGGAGAAGAATTTTTGGCATATTTCTTTGGGATATTGCTTTTGGTTGCTAGTTTTTTCCTTGATGGCAACTAGAGTCAGTAGTGTTGTCCACATTTTAGAAGGAGTTCCTACCGGCAAGGAAAGTAGAAGACAATATTCTACTAGAAGAATGCATGAAGAACAGAGCATCTGGTTGGTAAGTTGATCTGAATACTTCTCTGGATCATTATTTTGTTGTGTGGATCCCCAAGAAATCTTTTCAAGCATGTATGCTACATGTTTGATAAGTTTTATGATATTACATTGATTCATGTACTAGTTTGGAGATTTGATAGAATAATTTATTGCTTATTTTCTCATTATAGCTTACCTATTCTGTATGGCATGTTTCAGATGTATGAGGAGTATGTGATTAACTATTTCTTATGTTGGGAATTTTGGTTTGGGTCCCTACTATAATCTAGCCGACTTGTGTGGGTACACATTAATTCTAATTGGTGATTTGAGCCGACTTGTGGAAGAATATTATATTATGTTTGAAGCCAACATATAATAATAAAATTCTTGTTAGAGGATATATAAATGAGATCAGTAACTCATTTTCTATATGATGTATGAAGTGGTGAAAAGTTTTGTGTGTGAAAAAGTGTAGAACAACTGCATGAGGTAATATCAGAAGATCTGTCGAGCGAACTTTGTTTGTGTAGCAAAAGGGTTTTTGTAGAGTAGAGCAGAGTAGAACAGAGCAGAAGTGTGAATTAGATAGAATGTCCATAATCCATTTGATGTGCTTCATTGGAACTGAATCCAGGAATTTAGAGATGTTATTTTCTTAGTTCATATTTTTAATAGTTTTAATTCAAACTCCTCTAGACAATGAGTCCTTTTTTGTATTTTGAGCAATGAGCTCTAGGTAGTGTGCCTAAATGCAAGTTCATTCCCTTTTTATCATACTTTTAATAGAGTATACTTTGTGGATTAATCTCTACCATGGTTTTTCCCCTAATAGGGTTTACACATAAAAAAATATTGGTGTTATGGTGTTCACATTGTCTTGTTAATGTGCATGCATGTTTCCTTCTATTTATTTGTCGTGGATGCTATTAAAGCTTAAATATTGTTGTTGATAGTTTAATATCTAATTTGAAATTCAAATATTATGGAACATTGATTCACCCCCCCTCTCAGTGTTCTTGGTGTCCAACAATTGGTATCAGAGCAGGTTACTCTTCTAAGTTTAACAACTTGAGGTGGATCTTGGATTACAATGGATGTAGGTGGTCTTCAACAACAACTTATGGTGGCACTTGATGATCTTGATCAGTCTAAAGTAGAGGTCATGGAACTAAAAGAAAATATTGTGGCTACCAAAAAATTCATTCAATCATTGAAGGATAAAATAAATGAGTCAAGGGAAAAGAGGAAAGAGCTAAGTGGTTAGTTGAAGCAAAAAGGAAGCTAAAGCCCAAAAGATGTTCATCTAAATCAAATGCTAAAAGAAATAACTAAAGAATGTGAAAAGCTTGCTAAGGAAAATACTGCTCTAAAGCTTGAAATGGAATATGTGGCGATGAAGCTAACTAAAGAGATTGAAGAAAGAAAGGAGGATAATATGGCCCAGTCCTTGAAAGAGAAGTCTGAGGAATGCAACAGAGTTAATAGTGAAGTCATTCAGCTGGAGATTGAACTGCAACAATCTAGAAACAATGAACAAGAGATTGAAAGATAGGTAGTTATTCTAAGAGATGAGATTGATACTACAAATGAGTTTAAGGAGAAGTTCAGGATCAGTTCTGCTAGGCTTGATGAGATAACTAAAGGTCAAAAGGGTGCAAATGATAAGTGAGGTATTGGCTATGTGAAGGATGTGAGCTTCGAATCTAAATAGAAGAACCCTAAAAATAAGAACAAAGACAAAAGATATCTGGTAAGACAACCCAATGCTTGGAAATTTAATGGATATTGCTTTGTTTGTAATAAATTTGGGCATATGGCTTCTCAGTGTAGAAGTAAGATAAGTTATGGCAGTCAATCATTCTATGGTCAATGTTTTAACTACAAAAGGTTTGTTCATAAGTCATTAGAATGCAAAAGTATGTTTGTCAGTAAAAGGAGTGCTAAATGCTACACCTGTGGAAGATTTGGAAATATTGCTAATCAGTACATATCAAGAGGAAATCAGTGGAATGGATGGTATAGATAGAAAAATATGGTATGCTACAATTGTAATAGATTTGGTCAGATTGCAAGATATTGTAGGAACAAAAACATAGATAAATGCAGTCTAGAATATCAAAGCAGAAATTCATATAAAGGTGATAAAGGAAAAGGAAAAGCATCCGTGGACGAGATAAGAGATTAGACAAAGAAAATGTGGGTAAAGAAGAATGGATTTGATGAATGTAATAAGGTTGTACTAGAAGCCCCCTTCGATAGTTCATCCTACAACTAATTTTAGGCCATTGGCCTAGGGGTTTTTTCATGAAAATATTTTGTCCCCCATATGTAGCTAGTTCTAGATTGTAGGAAGTTGTCTGTAGTTGCGTCATTCATCCTCAATTGTATTGGTGATCGTGTCTTGAAGGCCTGCAAATGGATTTATCTCTTGCTGTTTGAAAACAAAGCAACCAGAAATTTTAGGGCAAAGCATTTAATGTGCCAAGGAAGTTAGGTGTGAAAAGTTATAAAAGGAAATTTGAAACCCTCATTTGTCACTGTACGTTGAAGGAGAACAGTTGGAGAACCCTTTTCAGCAAAATTTTGAGGGAGCAAAAGTCAATTTAGTGGCGAATTTTCTAGTTATTTTTGTTGTTTATCAATTTCATACTTATTCCATGATCGGTAGAACCTTGTTCAACATGGAAAATGAAGCAAATCAAAGGAACAATAATTTTGGATGAATATAGTAGTCAAAAGGTTAGGGATGTAAGAAATTCATTGTCTATCATCAAATTGAAAAAGCTTTGAGGAGCGAAACACAATAATTTGGACATCTAGAATGAATTTCCTCATTTCCTCAACGCGAAGGTAGTCTAGTTTATCTTCAACCAATTGGATGGTGATATCCTTACTCTGGATAAACCCTATCAAATTTATAAGGATGTAATCAGAAATCTAAAAGGTTTGTGCAATGTTGGTGATGTCCCAAAAATTAAATTGATTCGAAATGTTGAGGTTGAAGCCCTAACTAGTGTAAAAGGAGATCAAAGAGCATTGATGATTACAACGATCAAAGATCCATTAACAAGGTATATTGCATATGGAATTTCATACAAGATCTTCTTTAGAAATAGGAATGGTTCAACCTCTGCAGGTGCAGTCTATATTGTGCACACAATGATAATAGAAGATGAAGACTTTGATCTATGTGGATTGTTGAAGGATCAGTTGATGGAGAATGTGAAATTTGCAAAGGATATAGATTATTCTTTTAGGTTTGGTACCCTAGCTATATGCATTATGATGTATTTCCTAAATTGCTTCCCTCATAATGACAATGTGGTATGGAAGAAAAATATGGCGGTTTGCAAACTTGTTAGGAAAGTTTGGTATTTCTCTCCTAGTAAAAGCAATTGAAATTGGATCATCCTTTGGTAAGGTGAAGATTAAGCATAAGAGAGAAAGAGAGTTGGTTGGTGACACTCCTCCGGTGCCTAAGTCAACAAAAGTTGAAGGAAAAGGTAAAAAGTAGATAGTTGTGGATGTAGTTGATGAAGACTCTAAGGAATATACAAGAGCTGAACCAAAACTAGTTGAACTAGTCAGTTGTGGTCATTGCAAAAGAAACTGATGAAGCAGGTGCTTTACTCAAAGCAAAGATATTGCAGATTGTTTAAGAAGAAGATGAAATGCAAAAGATAACTGGCATATGGATAAATGGTCCATTATATGAATAGGACCTCATTGAGGACACTTTAGGAAGATACATTATTGATAACAACATTGAATTGAAGATTTTGCACAATGTACTTCTAGAAGAGTTTATTGAATGTATCAAGGAGGCTATGGACTCTATGTCTCAGGATAGAAAAGAGGAAGAAATAATCTCACATCTAAAGATACAATTTAGGCTATCTCTTGCCAAACTAAAGAAGAAAATGAATGTACTAAGATAGTGTATTGACCTAGCAAACAAGATCTACAATTACTATCTTAGGTGGCCTCACGTGGTTGGAAAATATAAGGACAAGTTGGAACAAATTGAAAATGAGCTTGTCAAAATTAGTAGGACTACAATATGGTTCAGGACAAGGATGGAGAAGTTAAGAAGAAGATTCATGTGTTACAAGTTGAGCATGCAAAGGTTCACTCTACCAGAAACACTCTTATGGACACTTTCTAGAAAGTGAAGGATTTGACTGAATGCAGATTAGGGAAAATAGTTGAGGTTCTAAAGAAAGGAGAAAAGATGGAAGAAACCATTACCATTCGTGAATCCCTTGTCCAAGTCATCAACAAAACATTAGAAAATAATAGTCTGATAATTGCTACTAGGATTGCAGTGGACTCTTGGAAGAAATTTCTCCTGTAAATGAAAGATAAGTATAAAATAATTTTCTAAATTTAGCATCAATTGCAACTTTTTATGAGGAGAGAATGCAGTGAGGAAGATTGCAGTAAATAATATAAGGGGAAAATAAAAGTAACGAATTTTTTTTTCATTGATGTCAAAGGGGGAGAGAATGCAGTGAAAAATGCCCTTACATCGAAAGGGGGAGCAGTGTTTTGTTTTGTTGTGAAGTTTTGAATTTTGGTTTAGACACTTAGTCATTTTTCACTAAGTGTTTCCATCAATGCCAAAGGGGGAGATTGTTGGAATATGGCTTTGGGAGAGTGATTTTGGTTGCTAGTGTTGTCATTGATGGAAACTGGAGTTAGTAGTGTGGTCTGTAGTTTAGAAGAAGTTCCTATCGGCAAGGAAAGTAGAAGACAATATTCTACCAGCATAATGCATGAAGAACAAAGTATCGGGTTGGTAAGTTAATCTGAATACTTAACCGGATCATTATTTTGTTGTGTGGATCCCCAAGAATGCTTGTCAAGCATGTATGCTACCTGTTTGATAAGTATTATGATATTACATTGATTCATGTCCAAGTTTGGAGATTCAATAGCATAATTTATAGCTTATTTTCTCATTATAGCAGACCTGTTGTGTATGGCACATTCCAAATGTATGAGTATGTGTTTAACTATTTCTTATGTTGGAAATTTTGGTTTGGGTCCCTACTATAGTTTAGCCAACTTGTGCGGGTACACATTAATTCTAATTGGTCATTTGAGCCCACTTTTGGAAGAATATTATATTTTGTTTGAAGCTGACATATAATAATAAAATTCTTATTAGAGGATATATAAATGAGATCGGTAACTCATTTTGTATATGATGTACGAAGTGGTGAAAAGGTGTGTGTGTGAAAAAGTGTAGAATAGTTGCATGAGGTAATATCAGAAGATATGTCAAGCAAACTTTGTCTATGCAACATAAGGGTTTTTGTAGACCAAAGAATAGAAGAATAGAACAGAAGTACGAATTGGAAAAAAGGTATAGAATTTGTTTCATGTGCTTCATTGGAATTGAATCCAGGCATTTAGAGATGCTATTTTCTAAGCTCATATTTTTAATATTTTTAATCCAAAATCCTTTGGATAGTGAGTCCTCTTTTGTATTTTGAGTAGTGAGCTATAGGTAGTGTGCTTGAATGCAAGTGCATTCCCTTTTTATCATACTTTTAACAAAGTATACTTTGTGGATTAATCTCCACTGTGGTTTTTCCCCTAATAGGGTTTCCATGTAAAATATCTTGGTGTTATGGTGTTAACATTGTCTTGTTAATATGCATGCATGTTTCCTTCTATTTATTTGTTGTGGATGCTATTAAAGCTTAAATATTGTTGTTGATAGTTTAAGATCTAATTTGAAATTCAAATATTGTGGAACACTGATTCACCCCTCCTCTCAATGTTCTTTGTGTCCAACAAGGATTTCTTTTCCTATGTTAAATGATTTCACAAATTCCAAGAGCATAGTAATTTGATCCACGCTCCTACTATTGAGCTCTGTGCCAATGTTCCCATTTGGCCATTTTCACTATGGGGGTTAGATCTTATTGGAAAAATTTCACCGCCTCCTTCTTCTAGACATACATTTATCATAACTGCAAAAAACTATTTCACAAAATGGGAGGAAGCTATTCCCCTCCATTCTACAACAACTAAAGAAATTTGTCATTTCATCTTGGACCACATAATTTCTCACTTTCGACTCCCTTCTGCAATCATTTTATACAATGGAACTCCATTTAAGAATAACAACGTTCAAACATTTCTTGCAAAATTCAATATTCAACATTGCTTTTCTACACCATATTATCTGCAATCCAATGGAGAAGTTGAAAATACTAATAAGCTTCTCAAACAAATCCTCAAGAAAACTATCACCAAGCATCATAAAGATTGGCATACACAACTATCTTATGTGCTTTGGGCTTATAGAACTAATGTTTGATCATACACAAGAAATACCCCTTATAACCTTGTTTATGAAATTGATGTGATTATGCCCTTGGAGTTAGAAATTCCTACTTTGTGAGTTGCTCTTCGAGATATTTTTGATGATGAAACTTATCAAGATCAACAATTACATCAACTCAAGATGGTCGATGAACAACGCATTAACACTCTCGAACATCTCCAAGCTCACATCAAACAATTACAATGCAAACACAACATTCATGTCATCCCTCACTTCTTTTCTAAGGGAGATTTTGTTCTTATTGAAAATCAACAAAATCTTATTGTCGACAATGAAGATAAAGATAAGTTCATCCCTAATGGGTTGGGACCTTATATAGTTGATACCAATTATGGGTCTAGTGCTTATCTATTAATGCATCTTGACGGAACACCCCTTAGGGAACCCATTAATACCAAACATTTGCATTGGTATTATATCTAATCCCCTTTGAATATTATGGTTAATATAGCAGTGTTGTTTAAAGTTATTTGGTGTTATTCTAAATAACTTTCACATTACTTCATTCTTGACAACAAAATTTGTGTTTGTCTTGAACACTAAGGTAATTATTTAAGTTCATTTAATAATTCCTTTAGTCCCCATACTATTCAAATTCCTATTTTGTTAAGTTAGATCCTTATTAGTGTATTTAATTTAACATATTCTTTTCTCATTATCAATGTTGTATCTATGCTAAAACTACAATATGTTTTACACTAGATCACACCAATCATGTTAAATCATGTAGCCATTAATTAAATACTTTTACTATAAGTCATTTAATTAATCACATAGCATTTAACATCCACATAAAGAGAAACATCATCTTAAAATCATATGTGAATGTCTATATATATCAAAGTTTTATATACATCTCAAAATCCTATACAATGTCATAATGGTCTGTAAGAGCTAGACCCCTTAGGATATGCAACTCGTGATCTAGTCCTTGGATGTCATGAGATGGTTGTGTGTGACCGTGATCATGAATTTCTGAGTCTAAGTACATAATCCTGACCCTATACTCGACCAATGGCTATAGGCCGCTCATCTACCATCTGATCCCTTTCTGCTCATGCATGTTCTAGCTCTACATGCAGTTTCTCTACCTCTACTGAGAACTGTGTTGACTATAGTGAACTCTTAGCTCAAGAGAGTCATCTCCTCACACTCTCATACATTTCCTGTAACCTCACGAAATGTCTGAGTGACTCTGGCTCTTCCTCCATGATCAGTGGGGGCACATAGTCAGGATCCATCTCCTCCTCATTGATGGATGCAAGAACTATCTCTATGGTAGCCTAACGATAGAAATCTCGCCATCTCTCGTCGCTCTTGCAAGATAGACAATGTACATAGTCAGTAACACATCATCATGATATATATATATAAAAATAAAGCATAAATCACTAAAGGACATGCATAAAATAAAATATCATCACCTATGTCTTCAGATGCATGAGAAATGCCAATCTCCTCATCTTTGGGGGGCATGGAAGATGTGCTAGCCTCTCTCTGACTCTGAGTGCTAATGTATACTGTAGCTGTTGGAATATGTGCCTCAATTCTTACAGACATGTAACTCTTGCAGGGAAAAGTCGCTATGACATTATTCATGTCTGGCTGACTAGCTATTCTGAGTCCTTTGAAATGTTCATGTCACCAAGATAGTGGTGATTTCTTGCCAAATGAAGTCCATTGTTGTGACAAAGAGCATTCATTGTGACCTTTTGGTGATTAGAGAATGTCTCACTGATAGCATGTGGCTATCGGGGTAACTCAAGGGCACCGGGAAGATCTCTCAGCGACAATGAAAGGTCACGCTGATGGGAGTTTTCTCTTGGTGTCTTCATGGTGACAAAAGACTTCGATATGAAGTCTTGGTAAAGGGTGCCTGGTCTCGCCGATGGGGATACAACTGAAGTCATCGGTGTAGCTCTTGGCACCCGCTGAAACATCTTGGCAAAGCCAAATGTCTTGCTAACTCGGTAAGACATGGGCGCTCGGTATGTGGTCTCGGCGAAAGGCATAAGTCTTGTTGACTGGTGAATGCAGCACTCGGGGTGACTTCAGACCTCGGTATAAGGTCTTGGCGAAGACGATAAGTCTCGCCGACCCTTCGATGTTTTGGTATGACATGTTTGGCTGGTGTAAGGTCTTAGTGAAAGACTAAAGTCTTGCCGACTCAGTAAGACTTGGATGAACTCGGTATGAAGTGTTGGCGAAAGACAAATGTCTTGTCGACTGTCAGTTGCTTCGGTGAAACTTGGGGAGACCTGGCGAAACATCTTGGTGAACGGAAAGTCTTGCCGATGGCAAAGAAGAAGTCGATGAGACTTGTGAGCATTAGTATGACTCTAACTGATGGAGGAATCTTTTGCCAATAGAAATGAAATGGATGTCAATGGATTTTGTATGTCTCATGGCATTCATTATAACGTCCTGCCGACTGTTAGGATCTATGACAATATCGATATGAAATCTTTGTGGCATCGAGGAGACACGGTTAGTGTCTCACCATATGCCAACAAAGATTGAACACGTTTGACCATCCTATGTGGAGCTGCACAGACCAATCAGAGGAAGCAAATTTCAAAAGGTTGGCAGTTAGATTTTTTCAACTGTTGCGACACTGGAGCTGAACAACATGCAGGGAAAAATCAACTACTCAAGAGGAAAATTTCTACGATGGGGCAATGGCAGATAAGGATGAACAGAAGGCAAAAATCAGAATGTGATAAGTTTTAAAGGATCGATTCTGATTTAAAATGATGAGTGTGAATCGACTGTTGAGAGAATTTTCTGTAACTGGATGAATAGTGAATGAAACTACTGTGAACTAATACCAGAGAGTTATACCTCTGATTGTATGTAATTTTTATTACTATAATACAAAGAGATTCAACTTGGTGTGGTGGGTTTTTTCCCGAAAGGGTTTCCCACTTAAATCTGTTGTTCATTATCTTTGAGTATCTTCTCTATTTTTGTAAATCTTTCGTGTGTATCTTAATTGGTTTGTAATTAGAAGAATTGAAAGTACTGTATGCTTACTCCCCTATGGTTTTGGCATTAGGAAAGTTTCTTCCACACCGTTTTCTTTCCTTACAAGTTGTATCAAAGCCTGGCCAGTTGTGTTATCCTTGTGAGTGGGTTGGGTTTTTTGTGTCAATTCTTTTTCAGTGGGATTCTGGTATAGGTCTGATAGTTTAATTACAAATTAAGGTGGCGAGCACATCTGGAAGGATGGAAATAGAGAAATTCAATGGTAGCAATTTTGAGCTATGGAAACTCAAAATGGAAGATATGTTAGTAGATCGTGATTTGTGGCTTGTTGTGTCTGGAACAATGCCTCAAGGCATGAAGCAAAAGGATTGGGACCTTGCAGATAGAAAGTCTAAGGGGCTGATAAGGCTCTGTTTGGCAGACTCTATTCTCCTGAATGTGCATGAAGAAAAGACTACATCTTCCTTGTGGAAAAGATGGGCATCTATTTATCAGGGCAAGTCCTTGGTAAACAAGTTGTTCTTGAGGAAGAAGCTGTACTCTTTAAGAATGCAAGAGGGAGGATCTATTGTTGATCACCTAAATGCTTTCAACATGTTGATTGCTCAGTTAACATCTATTGGTGTGAAGATTGAAGATGAAGATCGCTGCATGTTGCTGCTATGTTCTTTACTAGATTCTTGGGATCATCTGGTTATGGCTATTGGGAGTACGGAATCCACTTTCAAAATGGAAGATGTTGTTACTTCGTTGTTGTCAAAAGAGATGAGAAGAAAATATTCTAAGATGACAAAGGAGGCTTTGGCTGTTAGAGGCAGATCAAAGGAGAAAGACAAGAAGAAGGACAAGAAATCTAGATTGAAATCAGAAGGGAGATCAAAGTCCCCTAGAAAGAAGTCCAAGGTGAAATGCTAGAATTGTGGGAAACCTAGTCATGTCCGAAAGGATTGCAAGGAGGAGAAAAAGAAGAAGAAGAAATCTTACAGAAATGATTCTTCTCAGAGTGATGCAGATGCCTTCATTGCAACTTTGGCTACACGGGCATCAGATGATGTCTGGCTGATTGATTCTAGAGCATATTTCCACATGACATCTCATAGAGATTGGTTCACAAAGTATGAAGACTACAATGGTGGAAAGGTGTACTTGGCAAGTGATTCATCTTTGGAAATTTTTGGTTGTGGAAGAGTCATAATTCAATTCCCTGATGGAAGAGTGAAGGGAATCAATGATGTAATGCATATACCAGGTCTGGCTCATAATTTACTTTATGTAAGTAAGCTGAATGATATTGGAGTGTAGGTCACATTTTCTGGAAATGGCTGCAAGATGACTAGAGGCTCTATGGTGTTGGCTAGGGGTGCTCGAATTGGTACCTTGTACAAGCTGGATGCACAAGCTATTCAATGCAATAGTGTCTCTGCGAAGTCACTTAAGGCTATTCATGGAGATAAGAAGAAAAACGTTCTTGATGGAGTAAATGCCATGGAGGTTAAACTTCCAGCATAAAAGACTATGCTCTGGCATCATAGGCTTGGCCACATTGGTGAAAAAGGTTTAAAAACCCTGAAAAATAAAAACCTGGTAGAAGGGCTTGAAGATTGTAACCTTGAGTTCAAATTTTGTGAACATTGCATAAATGGTAAATAGCACTGTGTTTCATTTTATTCTAGTCCTCACAAATCTTTTGGTTTGCTTGATTATATACATTCTGATGTGTTTGGTCCAATGAATGTTCCTTCTCTATCTAAATCAAGATAATATGTGTCGTTTATTGATGATTATTCAAGAAGAACATTTGTATATTTCTTGAAAAGTAAATCAGAAGTGTTCAGTCAGTTTAAGGAATTTAAAAACCTTGTTGAAAATTAAACTGGTAAGAAAATAAAATGCTTAAGGACTGACAATGGCAGTGAGTTTTGTTGAGATGAATTCAAAAGGTACTGTACAGATCATGGGATTAAAAGACATAAGACTACACCTTACACTCCACAGCAAAATGGAGTTGCTGAAAGGTTCAACAAGACAGTAATGGAAAGAGCATGAAGTATGTTGAGTAGTGTTGGCTTGGAGGAGAAGTTCTGGGCTGAAGCAATCTCTATAGCATGTTACTTAGTAAATCATTCTCCTAACTCTGCTCTTGTTGAGAAGATGCCTTTGGAAGCATGGTATGGAAAGAAGCCCTCTTTGAGACATATTCGTGTCTTTGGCTATGAGGCATATGCATATGTTCCATTTGAAAAAAGATCCAAGTTGGAAAACAAAGCTGTAAAGTGTTTTTTTATTGGCTATAGTGTTGGCATAAAAGGATACAAGCTTTGGAACCCTAAGACTGAGAAGGTTTTGTACAATAGAAGCATTATCTTTCGTGAGCTGAAAACCTCTACATTGGATCTATAGTTAGAGAAGAAAACAAAAAATGAAAAGGATGTAGCAGGAATTCCTCCGACACTAGATAAAGAGGAATTGAAAAATCAAAATGTACCTGATACTGAGGAAAGCTCAAGTAGCTCTAAAATTTCTGAAGATGATGAAGAACCACCTCAGCCCTAGCTTGTGAGAAAGTCAACTTGTGAAAGAAAGCAACCTGATAGGTATGGGTTTTCTTTGATTGAGTCTACTTGTGCCTATGCTTTAATTTCTAGCACTGATGAACCTAGGACTATGAAAGAGGCACTTAAAATGTCTGATTCAAAATCTTGGTTGGAAGCCATGAATGAAGAGATGGCATCATTAGAAAAGAATGATACCTAGAGTTTGGTGCCATTGCTTAAAGGCAGAAAAGTTGTGGGTTGTAAATGGGTATTCAAAAGGAAAATTGGTCTAGACGACAATGTAGAAAAAGATAAAGTGAGGCTGGTTGCAAAAGGTTATTCCTGGGTACAGGGAATTGATTATGGAGAAATCTTTTCTCCTTTAGCTAAGCTAACATCTATTAGATTTTCTTTTGTCACTTGCAGCAGTGTATGACTTAGAAATTGAACAGATGGATGTGAAGACAATGTTTCTTCATGGTGATCTTGAAGAAGAAATTTATGTTCCAGTTGAAGCACTTTGTGGAAAATGGTAAGGAAAGACTGGTTTGCAAGTTGAAGAAATATCTGTATGGGTTAAAAAGGTCTCCTAGAATGTAGTACTAGAAATTTGACACTTTTTTTTTGTCATTGGGATTGTAAGATCAAAATGTGATCATTGTGTATATTACAAAGTTGAAAGTGATCAAGTCCTTATTATTGCCCTCTATGTTGATGATATGTTGTTTATAGGCAATAGTAAGCTAATGATTTCTGATCTTAGGTCTCAGTTGTCTGCAAAGTTTGAAAATGAAAGATCTTGGTGCAACAGGGTATATTCTAGGAATGGAAATAACTAGGGATAGGAAAAATAAAAAACTTTGGCTCAGTTAGAGTAATTATATCATGATTGTTCTAGAGAGATTTTGTATGACTGAGTGCAAGCAGCTAGTTGTTCCAGTTACACAGGGAACGAAGCTATCTGTTGAGGATTGTCCAAAATCTCCTACTGAGATGGAGGACATGACTAGTGTGCCATATGCTAGTATGCTTGGAAGTCTTATGTATGCAATGGTCTGTACAAGGACAGACATTGCCCAAGCAGTGGGATTTCTTAGTCGGTTTATGGTTAATCCTGGAAGGACACATTGGGATGCTATGAAGAGAGTGTTTAGATATCTGAAGGGAACTTCATACTATGCTTTGTGTTACCATGGTAACTTGGTTGAATCATAGAAGACTCTCAACATTCAAGGTTATGTGGATTCTGATTGGGCAGGGGACATTGACAGCATAAGATCCACCAGTGGATATGTTTTCATGATGAATGGTGGTGCAGTGAGTTGGATGAGCAAGCAGAAGGTTGTAGTCGCTTTGTCCACTACAGAGGCAGAATACATGGTAGCTACACATGCCTGTAAAGAAGCAATCTGGTTAAAACGTTTATGTTCTAACATTGGTTTTGATGCAGGAAAAATTACTATTTACTGTGACAGTCAGAGTGCTATATGTTTGGAAAAAAATCCTACTTTCCATGCCAAAATGAAACATATAGATGTACAATATCACTTTGTATGAGATATGGTGGAGGATGGGAACGTCTCTTTGGAGAAGGTGGATACTCTGGAAAATGTTGCAGATGCATTGATGAAGCCTATGAGCACAGACAAATACAGGTGGTGTGCCACTTCAATGGGCCTTTTGGCCCATGATTTTCAGTAGTTTGATTATGCTCTAGAGGTGTCAGTAAGATCTTCATCAGGTGGGAGCTTGTTGGAATATGTGCCTCAATTCTTACTGACATGTAACTCCTACAGCGAAAAGTCACTGTGACAATATTCATGTCTGGCTTACTAGCTATTCTGAGTCCTTTGAAATGTTCATGTCACCGAGACAGTGGTGATGTCTTGCTGAATGAAGTCCATCACTATGACAAGGAGCATTCGCTGTGACCTTTTGGCAATTGGAGAATGTCTCACCAATAGCATATGGCTATTAGGGTAACTCAAGGGCATCAGGAAGATCTCTTAGCGACAATGAAAGGTCACGCCAACGGGAGTTTTCTCTTGGTGTCTTCACGGTGACAAAAGACTTCGGTATGAAGTCTTGGTGAAGGGTGCCTGGTCTCGCCGATGGGGATGCAACCGAAGTCATCGGTGTAGCTCTTGGCAACCGCTGAAACATCTTGTCAAAGTCAAATGTCTTGCTGACTCGGCAAGACATGGGCACTCAGTATGTGGTCTCGGAAAAAGACATAATTCTTTCCAACTAGTGAATGCAGTGCTCAGGGTGACTTAAGACCTTGGTATAAGGTCTTGGTGAAGACGATAAATCTCTCTGACTCTTCAATGTTTTGGTATGGCATGTTTGACTGGTGTAAGGTCTTAGCAAAATACTAAAGTTTTGTCGACTCGGTAAGACTTGGATGAACTTGGTATGAAGTCTTGGAAAAAGATAGATGTCTTGCCGACTGTCAGATGCTTTGGTGAAACTTGGGGAGACCCGGCGAAACATCTTGGTGAACGAAAAGTATTGCACATGGCAAAGAAGAAGTCGATGAGACTTGTGAGCATCGGTATGAGTCTAACCGGTGGAGGAATCTCTTGCCGATAGAAATGAAATGGATGTCAATGGATTCTGTATGTCTCATGGCATTCGTTATAACATCCTACTGACTATTGGGATCTATGACGATATCAATATGAAATATTTTTGACATCGGAGAGACACTGTTAGTGTCTCAATGATATGCCAACAAAGATTGAACACGTTTGACCATCCTATGTGGAGCCGCACGGATCAATCAGAGGAAGCAAATTTCAAAAGGTTGGTACTTATATTTTTGCAACTATTGCAACGCTGGAGCTAAACAACATGTAGGGAAAAATCAATTGCTCGAGGGGAAACTTTCTATGATGGGGCAATGGTGAATAAGGATGAATAGAAGGCAAAAATTAGAATGTGATATGTTTTAAAGGATCGATTCTGATTTGAAATGATGAGGAGTGTGAATCGACTATTGAGAGCATTTTCTGTAACTAGATGAACAATGAATGAAACTACTGTGAACTAATACCAGAGAGTTGTACCTCTGATTGTATGTAATTGTTGTTAATATAATACAAAGAGATTCAGCTTGGCGTGGTGGGTTTTTTCCTGAAAGGGTTTCCCACGTAAATCTGTTTTTCATTATCTTTGAGTATCTTCTCTGTTTCTATAAATCTTTCGTGTGTATCTTAATTGGTTTGTAATTAGAAGAATTGAAAGTACTGTATGCTTACTCCCCTGTGGTTTTGACATTAGGAAAGTTGCTTCTGCACTATTTGCTTTGCTTACAGTAGCTACTGCCTATGATCTGGTCCTATAAGTATGTGAGGACTCTCCATGCTTGTACTGATCCTTAATAGCTACTGTGATAGGTCAAATATATGCATTAGAAAATGAGCAGCAAACGAAAGAGTGCAAATAAACACTAAAACAACCTACACCTCAAGATTAGCCTAGTTGGAATCAACACAAAATAGAAACAACAAATGGAACCTTTTACCTTGCGTCGAATCAATCCTTTAGTTGGCCCTTCGATCTTCGGTGTTGTATGCTCCTTTGATGGTAAGATGCAAGCTAGATGATGATGTGAGGATGGATGGAAATGGATGAAAGTAAGAAAATGGCTAAGTATGAATTCTAGAGAAATTTTGCAAGAGTTTGGCTACAATGCATGATCTCCCCAAATGAGAGAAAAGAGGGGGTATTTATAGAGATTTTGGAAATCTCTAGGGAAATGGATGGCCAAGATTGAGCCATCAATGATCAAGATGTAGGGCTAAGGTGGGTTGAGAACCCACAATCCCTCACATCTTGACATATGGCATGTGATATAGACTTAAAAGGTGAAATGGACATGAGGTGGAAGGATAGTACATGACATGGAGAGGGTACATAGTACCTTGGGATTGGGACAAGATCTCCTCATAAAGGAGGTACTTGTCCCTATGTGGGTGAGAGGAAAAGTGGGGAATTAAAAATTTCTCAAATATTCTCATGGGGATGAGAGAAGGAATTTAAAATTCCTTTAACTACATTGGGGGATTAAATGTGAATTAAAAATTCACATAGGGAAAGGAGATTCCTTGTCCAAAAGGAGAAAGTATTTAATGAAGTTGACTAAGGACACTTTCCATAAATGATATGGGAATTAGAGATGACCTAATATGTGATTAAGGTTGTGCAAGTACTTGATTAGGCTAATTAAGGACTCATTAGAAGCAAGTGGGAAATTATGGAGGATGGGACCCTAATGATGATTAGGGGTGTGCACATCTTAATCATAAATTAACTATGACTAAGAAAGAGGGTTAGATTGCTAAGAGGGATTAGAGGCCAACTTGCAAAAGTTGGAGGATGTGACACGTGAGAGAGAAAATAGGGATTTTTAAAAGTAAAATTAAAATTTCCAAGGATAATGTGACTAAATTAAATAAAGTGATGCATTTATTTAATTTAGAGAGGAAATAGGGGAAAAGTATTTATTAAATTAGATACTTTGGGGAACCTTATGCAAGAAACCCACTATCAATTAAATGAATGATTTAATAAATACCGGCAAAGAGGATGATTTTAAAAGAGCGAAGGGATGATTAAGAAGACGACTTTGACCATACGGAAGTGGTCCAATTTGGATGTCTACAGTTACCTCATCACCCTCGCTTAGGGGTGGATCCTCATAGTAATAATCCTCTTCATAATCCTCCTCCTCATCATCATCCTCTCCTCCATCCTGGTCCTCATAATCAAGATCAACCTCGTACTGGTACTCATAATCAATAAGATCTATAAAAATATCTATTGTCCTATACCGTACCTACTCTGCTCTCTCCTCTGGCTCATCACCCTCATCTGTTTCTAGCTCTGCATCACCTATAGGGAAATCCATAAGGAACATAGGAGCTAGTCATGCATATGACCACCACTCCTTATGCTCGTATTTGCTGCCAACATCATTAGTGCTAGATGTTGGTGGTTGGTCATGATCTGACTCATCAAAATCACTCTCATGAACATGATCTATAGTCAGCTGAATAGTATCACTAGGTCTCTAAGCACTTTGCACTAATCGTCTAATGAAGGGGCATGCCCTCAGTGGTGTTTGCACCTGTCCAAACTGTTGCATGACTTTCCCGTAATAGAATGGTCATACAATGTAGTCATGCCTCCCCACTAGATATCTATCCATCTGCATCCTCTGTAACTATCTGATGGGATTTGGCCACTATAAAGTGAGTAGATAAGGTCTCCATAGGATATCGTCCTCCTCCAGCTAGTCAAATCTCACCCTCCAAAAGTGTAAATCCCCATACTACCACATGCATCGCAAAGGATAGTTGAATGTTCATGGATAGCTTGCACCTATAGTACAAGGGTATTTGACAGGCCTAGTACATGTGATATGTTCAAGGCACCACACCTTTAGAAGTGTACAATGGACCATACTATCAATCTCTTGAAACACAAACCGACCGACCAAGATCATAATACAAGTGTGCTAGAATGTAGCAGCCCCAAGCATAAATTGTTCTCCACTCATACATCCCTCATATCAAGTGTCACTCATCCATCTAGATTGAGAACTACTGCCACTATGTGAATCATTGTCCATCTAACCATAGGAGCTCATGAATAAAATAGCATGGGAAGCTCGATTTGTGCTATAACCCTCTCATCATGTATCGGTCCACCTAGACAATACTGCATATCTCTCTTCTTCTCCCAGAATGACTGATCCCCCAAGAAATATACCTACTCTCCCTGAATGGGAACTCAGAGAATGTGGTGTACATCCTCAAGAGTGATAGTCATTTCCTCGATGGGAAGATGAAAGGTACATGTATCTGCATCCCACCACTCACACAGAGCCATAAGCATAGCATCATGGTATCTCCTAGGTGGCATAAGATATGCCCAATAGATACCCACCGACTGTAAATGCTCTACCTCTACCACTAATAGCTCTAGTGCATTATCTCTTAGAAATGTGAGCTATTTTCCTCCTAGCTAGTGTCACAATTGGGAAGGGACCTATCAAAATCATCACAAAATGCTCTAAATTTCATCTAATATCTTCAATTTTCACAATATTGATCAAGAAAGTGTGCTAAAGTCAATCTAGTGTGCTTTTCTAATGGCCCTAGACACTTTAGAAAACTTTTTGGACATTTCCAAAGAAACGGGGACACTGCACGAAGAAATAGGACACTTCGTGAAGAAACAAGACACTTTGCGAACAAAAGGGACACTCTAAAAACAAATGGGACACTCTGCAAACTTTTTTCCAAGGACTCAAAATTAACCTATCCATCCATAAAATCATTAAATTATGATAAAATTACAAGGCGAAAGTTGTAAAGTTGACTCAGCTCTGATACAGCTCGTTGCATGCCACCTACTCACAAAGATCATCCAACCGCGAAGGTGTGTAATCATGTCTGGTTGACATCTTCTTCTCTCACATGTCACTCTCAAGCTACATGAAGGTAAAATGAATAGTAAGTGACAAGTTACTTTCTTCTCCTTCTTTTAATTACTTTCCATCTCTTTTTACTTTTGCACATTCACATACAGTTATCATCTTTTCAAAACCTCATAATGTAGCCATTCTTCAAATCAACAGAACAAGCACTAGGGTAATTCATCTTTTACGTTGTTTGATGCATTGGAATCATGATTCCACACTCAAAATCATCATCCATCTATCATTATGTGGCATGGTACTTGGAAATTCCCAATGATATGATGTTTCTTATTCGACGTGGCTAGAGTGCTACCTTGATTCCACCTCTGTAAAGCAAGCGAAATCAAGGGGGGCATACATCTACCCTCATATTGGATTCCTAAGAGTTAGATAAAAGGATTTTTGAGCAATTAACAAATGTGTGTTGTAGGATGTAGTTCCTAATGCTGTGGTTGTGCAGATAACTACATTGGGGGCTTCGTTCTCTCATCTTTTGAATGAGTATCCTTTGATGCAATAAGGTGCATTGTTTAGATTAATTTAGCTTCCATATGCACAGAGTCGTATGGATGCTAAAGTGGGGGCTAAATGTGCCATAGAAAATTGGACCCTCTTGAGAAAAGAGACAATTTCATGCATAATTGGACCCAATTTTGAGTTCCTTCACATCATTCACCCTTCAAAACAACATTTATAGGCCCCTTAGACCCATTAATTTTGATCTAGAGGCCCATTTTACCTGAGAAATCACATAAAACCTGACAAATATCATTTAATTATATCATACCCTAAAAACCCACCTTCAAAGAGTAGTAGTGGAACCCATTCGCCATCTTGGGTGAATGAGTCCCCTCTGGTGGAACCCATTCACCAAGTGTGGCGAATGAGTCCCCTTTGAGGGAAAATTCAAATTTAAGAGGGAATTTAATCAATTTAACTTTAATTTTTTATGAATGTCAACCTCTTAGGTCTAATTAATAAGAAAATAAGGTGTTTTTGCTTACAAATACTCATTTCAAGTCATTTCACACATCTTTTTATCATGTTTTGTTATCTTTTATCATTTCTCAAGAGAAATTCATAAAGTCAAGTCTTCCACAACAAGTTTCATTGGCAAAAGTTGAAGTTTTAGGGCAACAAACTAGGGTTTTTGTAGGTCTTGAAGCTCACTTCTCTTGTCAAGATCAAACATTGCAAAGGGTTTATTATGGATGCCTATGGTGAATCATGAAGAAATCTAGGGTGAAGAAGTGTAACTAGCCACCAAATCACACCTGAGGACTCGGTTTCGTATTAATTCAATTTTCCATTTTCATTGTATCTTCAAATTAAGGTTTGCATCTTGTTCGTTTATCATTTGCATGCCATTTCATTCTTATTTTTCATGTGTTTTAAGGTTTCTAGAGTTGATATCTTGCATCATAGAGATCATTCTTGCATGTCATATTATAGAGCAATAGGATATGATCTTTGTCACATCTCAACTTTTCCTAGTCTTTAACACATCTAAGGCTAGGGTTTATGTATATTTTTCTCCATTCAAGGTTTAATTACCCAACCAGGGGTTTGACTAAGGGAAACCCCCCATTAGAGAAACAATTTTGAGCTATTTTACATGAACTTTCCAAGATCTGAAATTGTATTTCCATCAGAAATTGCTATGCAGGTGTCAAGGTGCAGGTCAAAACTTTGAAATTGTAGAAATTTGAAAGTGGACTGATTCACCATGCATGGTGAATGAGTCGCTCCTGAGGTGCAGATTTGGGTTAGATGCAGATCCAGGTCCCCGATTGCTAGAAAACAACTTTTGTGCATAAAAGTCTTGATTTGGGACTGATTCACCCAAGGTGGCGAATGAGTCCCAATCAGCCTAAATTCAAGCTTCATCAATTTTCTAGTTTATTTTCCAATCTTCTCCAGTTTTCTAGGTGCACACATTCTAAGAAACAACCTTTTTTTTAGTTTAGTTTCTATTTTGTTCATTCTTTAAAACTTCTTTGCAAACAACACCATGTTTTCAAACATAACATAGATCTTAGTTTTACATTCATAATCTATTTTATAGCTCATTCAATTGCATTTAGTTTACTTAATTTAGCTTAGAAAACATCCTACATAACATAATTTGAATGAACTAGTTAGCATTTTTGGCCTAACTCCTTTTAGTTGAAAAACCCTATAAGAGTTAGAGAAGTCCTAAGAGCCTAAAATATATGGTTAATGTAGAATGCAATAGATGTGGTAAATTTTCATTGTTAGGAGAATGTATGCATGGAATTAGTTGAAATTAATTTGGGCAAAAATTAGTGGATGTTAAAAATTTAAAAATATTCAGTATTCTTTAAAAGACAGAAAAATTGGAAAACCTTGTGAGCTAATTGTGGAAAAATTTAGTGTGCATGCATTTATTAAAGAATTTAAATATAAGCTTGTACCTAAATATGTTAAAAACTCTCAATATTCTTATTGGCTTGATAATCAATTTGGTTTATGTAAAAACACATTCCCAATTGGAACTATATTATCAATTATTGATTTTGCTGAAAATTATACTCTTACTTCACAAGAAGAAATTCAGTCACAATATTATAATTTAGTGCAAGTAGCTATATTTATTCACATTGTATATAGAAATGTAGATGATAGTAGAGAAGATAATAGAAAATATTTGAGAGAGTACCATTTATAATCAATTACATTCATCTGAGTTTGTTCAATATTGTTTTGATATATTTTATAAAAATTTAAAAGAGATAGGAATTCAAATGAGAGAAGAACTCATTTGGTCGGATAATTGCATGGGTCAATTCAAGAATGCTAGAATGTTTTATTGGTTATGTAGATTTCATAAAGAAAATAATATTCAACACATGTGGAGTTTCTTTGAAGCTGGACATGGTAAAGGTGAACACGATGGAGCAGGTGCATGTATGAAAATAGCTCTTGCTAGAGAGCAACTAAAATTTGAGTATGTTGCAAAATTCAGAGATGCATGTGCAATTGTAGATTGGTGCAATACCAAATTATCTAAAAGAACAAGTGAGAGATCAATAATTTGATGCTTCTTTTGGTTAGTTGAAGAAAATGATATTTTTACTCAACAAGATTGTGAAACAATTAATGGATCTACAAAATGGCATTTTTTTAAGAGTTAAAATGCAAACACATGGACAATATGTGTTGGAAACATAAGGGAAAGCAACTGAGAGGGGGGTGAATTAGTTGTCACAAAATTTTAAACTTATTACACTTATTCAACTTATTCTCAGATCTAATAAGTAACTATGAAATCAAAAACCATCAACACATTAGAAACACACATAACACCAAGAATGTTTTACGTGGAAATCCTGTTAGGGGGAAAAACCACGGTGGAGGCTAGTCTACAAGATTATACCCTGTTAAAAGTATAAAGAAGAAAATGGGGAATGCACATGCATTTAGGCACACTACCCATAGCTCACTCCTCAATTACAACAAGGATTACTACCCAAAGGAAGACACACTGTATTATAGAAAAATTTGGATTACATCGGCAATATTTTGAACTAAGAAAATAGCATCTGCTAATGCCTAATTATAGTTTTGGTTAAGTACATGAACACTTCTTCACACTTTTCTCCTACCTTTGAATGATTAGGAAATTATTCACACATCTCATTCGTTCAAATGGAATAAACAATCACTCATATATATCCACGACTAGGAATTACATCAACTCCATGTTGGCTTTAACAAAATAATAAAACATGTACAAACTATTGGCTCAAACCATAAATAATTATCAATGTGAATCAATCAATGTCAGCCACAACATAGTGAAGACCCAAAACAACATCATTGAACATGAAGCACTTTCAAAAATTATTCCTCAAAGATCCACAACACGCTACACCCACCCTCTCGGCCATGAACATGCAAAAGAAAATCACCAATCGCGAGCACAATGATCAATGTGAAAATGCAACCCAAATAGAGCATGATCTAGAAACATCCACAAGCATCATGAATCACCAGAGAAGCATCCACAAAAATTCAAGTTACTAGAATCAAATCATCTTCTTTGAGGAACACCGACTGAAGCAACAAAAAAATTGTCAGAACACAAATACTCATAACTTGACCAAATATTCATGCAGATCTTTGAAACTTAATATGGATAAACTAGATATACTCAAAAAAAAACCCTTTAATCCACAACCTCTGATCATCAAAACACTGAGCTAGGAAATAGTATGTTGGCTAAAATGAACTTCACTACATCACTAACAACCTGCAACTTATTTTATTACAATTTTCTCAATATCCTCGACATATACAACATCTAATGTCTTTAAGGCCAATAGTGTTGACATCAATGACAACCACATATTAGCAACATCCAACAATCTCCCCCTTTGGCATTGATGGAAACACATGATGTGAAAAACACCATCAACGCAACTATCTCTTAGCACTTTCTCCCCCTTAGGTTTTAACTCTTTTCTCCTCAACTCTTTCACATGACTCTTCTCCCCACAAGGTTTTTCACATGACTCTTCTCCCCTTTTGACATCAATGACAAAGATACATACCACAATATGACAAAGATAATGTGTATCTTTCTCCACACAAGCTCTGAACCACATTTTTGAACATCTGACTACTCCCCTGAGTAGCAACCACCACAATATCAATTTGGATCAAGATATGACTATGAAATGAATGGACTGATGCAAGAAAATGCATCATAGTTCTGATTAGGAGGGGTAATCACCCCTAGCTTCCCTCTGAGATACTCAAAAGTATCCATAGGAAAGGGCTTGGTAAAGATATCTGCAATCTATTCCTTAGTAGGCACATACTCCAATTTGACCTCCTTTTCACTCACCTTCTCTCTGAAAAAGTGAAAATTTATAGATATATGCTTAGTATTTGAATGCAGCACTAGATTCTTAGAAATTTTAATTGCACTTGAATTATCATAAAATACAATAGGCTCATCATAAACAACTCTAATATATTTCAACATCTACTTCATCCACAATACTTGAGTACAATTGTTAGCAACAATATTATACTATGCCTTTGTAGTAGATAAGGAAATGTCATTCTAATTCTTACTTAACCATGAAATCAGCTTCTTTCCTACGAAAAATGCACCACCACTAGTACTCTTTTTGCCATTCACATCTCCTTCCCAATCAACATCAATAAAAACACTCAATGTAAGGTCATCATCTTTAGGATACCATAGGCCAAAATCAACTATTCCCTTCAAGTATCTAAAAATCCTCTTAATAGTTGTCACATGACATTCCTTAGGATCAACATGAAATCTTGCAACAATGCATATGACATTCATGATATCAGGTCTAGTTTGAGTCAAATAAATCAACCCACCAATCATCAATATGTATCTAGTCTGATTTTCCTTAGGTGAATCATCATCTTGTGTCAACTTACATCTAGTCACCATAGGTGTACCAATTGGCTTTGAATCTTCCATACCAAACTTCTTTGGCAATTCTTTCACATACTTGGACTAAGATATAAAGATCCCTTTATCTAGCTGAGTAATTTGCAATCCCAAAAAGAATTTCATCTATCCAATCATAGACATCTCAAAATCACTCTGCATCTCATCAGCAAACTTCATGCACAAACTATCATCTCCTCCAAAAATGATATCATCAACAAAGAATTCAACAATAAAATCTTTACCATGATGAATCTTGAAATACAGATTACTATTAGCAATACCCTTATTAAATCTAAGCTTCAAAAAATACTTATCCAATTTGGCATACCATGCTTTTGGAGCTTGCTTGAGTCCATACAATGCTTTCTTCAATTGACAAACCATATCTCCCTAACCAGTCAATTAAAATCCATCAGGTTGCTCAACGTACACTCCTTCTAGTTCACCATTCAGAAATGTTGACTTGACATCCATCTTATAAACATTGAAGTTTTTGTAAGAAACATAAGAAAGAAACAGTCTTACAACTTCAATCCTAGCAATAGGGGAAATTTTTTCTTCAAAGTCAATTCCTTCCATCTAAGAATATCCTTTACACACTAATCTTTCTTTATTTATAACAACTTCACCTTGCTCATTCAGTTTGTTTCTAAAGACCCATTTAGTTCCAATTACATTTTTGTCCTTAGGTCTAGGAACAAGAATCCATGTATCATTCTTCTCAATCTGTAGTAGCTCTTCTTTCATTGCTTCCACCCAATATTCATCTTTGCATGCTTCATTTACACTATTAGGCTCAGTCTTTGAGATCAAACAACATTCTTCTGCAATCCTTCTCCTAGTTTGAACTCCTTTGTTGTTATCACCTATAATCTGATCTTCTGAATGATTTAGTCTTACATACCTTGGAGTCTTAGGATGTTCTTGAACTTCAAGCTCTTGTGATATCACTTCTGTATTTTCACTAGTTCCTTCCTTCTGATTATCCTGATTTGCCATAATGATCTGAACTTGATTTGAAGACTAAACTTTCTTTCCTTTATCTGAATTGTCATTATGATCATCTAAATCATATCCACAGGTTCTAGATGTTCTAACTATGTCTTCATCAACCTTGACATTATCACTTTCAACTACTTTCCTCAACCTCTTATTGTAGCACTGGTAGGACTTGCTTTTAGTAGAATAACCAAGAAAGATTCATTCATCACTTCTAGCATCGAACTTTCCTACATCTTCATCTCTTTTGATAAAGCATTTATTTTCAAAGATTTTGAAGTATCTAATAGTAGGCTTATGACCATACCATATCTCATAAGGATTCTTACCGGTATCACCTTTGACTTGTACCTGGTTCAGAGTCTAAACAAAAGTACTCAACTTCTCTTTAGTAGATATGAGGAACATTTCCTTCTAGCATCATAGTTCTAGTAGCTTCTTCAATTGTCTTGTTCTTCCTTTCCACAACTCCATTTTGCTAAGGGGTCCACGGTGTAGATAATTGTCTCTTTATCCCATTCTCTTCACAAAAATAATTAAACTCACCAAAATTGAATTCACCACCTCTATCTGATCTCATACATTTAATCTTTAGACCCATCTCTATCTCAACCATAGCCTTAAAAATATTGAATTTCTCTAGAGCTTTAGTTTTTTCCCTTAAGAAAGTAGCCCACATCATTCTAGAATAATCATCAATGAGTAACATGAAATACTTGTAACCTTGTAAACTTTTTACTCTAGTAGGACCACACAAGTTAGTATGCACAAGCTCCAACACTTTATTTGAACAATGTTGTTTGCTCTAAAATGAAACTCTAGTTTGCTTCCCTAACTTTCTTTGCATATGGCATTAGTAGGTTTCGTGAACTTAGGAAGATCTCTCACAACCTGAGTTGAACTTATCTTGATATTATTGTCAAAATTTACATGACACATTCTCCTATGCCACAACCAACTTTCATCAACTTGAGCAATTAGACAACTTTTACTAGCAGCACTTAGGTTAAAGATATAACCTTTTTTATTGTACCTGATACAATCACATTTCTAGAACTCCCCAATATTGTACACTTTCCATCCTTGAATTGAATATTATATCCCATTTCAACCATCTATCCAACACTTAAGAGATTATGCTTCAAGCCTTCTACATATAGGACATCATCATTATTACGCTTACCATCAAGAGAAATGGATCCTCTACCATGAATTACACTAGTTTTATCATCACCAAATCTTACAACACCACCATCATACTTTTCCAAACTCACAAATTTACTTTTATCACCTGTCATTTGATGAGAGCATCCACTGTCAATCACCCATTCATCTTTCTCTTCAATTTTGGTTGCTAAAGCTTTCTCCACATTTGTGCAACTAGCAGATTCAGTAGGGGCTGGATCATTTTCCTTGATAGCAATAAATACCCATTCGTCCTCACTTACATACCCTTTATTAGATTCATAATCTGTCACACCTTCATCAGTAGCATAATAACACTTTCTTTGGAATCTAGGCTTGTTAGGTCTTGGCTTAGGAACTCTTTCCAAAAACCTTGAGGTAAAATGACCTATCTTATTGCAAGAAAAAAATTTAATAGGAAATTTCCCTTTATAATTACCTTCTCCTCTAGCTTCCCTCTTGACAATAAGTTCTTCAAGCTCGTCTAGTTTTCTCTCTTCTTCAATCTCTCTCATTTCCTCCTCATACTTGAACATTTTTCTAGAATAACTTTCTCCCGGATCATATCTCTGCTTATCTTTTTTGGAGATAGTAGCTTTGAATGCAGAATTTGTCTTAGAAAGGGCATCACCAAATTCACTTAACTCAAAAGTAGTAAGCTTACCAATCAACATGTCTATGGTTACATTTTTTATAGTCTAGATCTCCTCAATAGTTGTAGCTTTGGCTTTGTATGCAACAAGCAAGGATCTGAGCACTTTAGCAACAATCTTTGATTCTTCCAAGGTTCCACTAGCACATCTAATACTACACACAAGTTCATTCACTCTATGCATAAAAGAAGTAATGTCCTCATCATCACCCATTGTAAACATTTCATATTTCCCTTTTAGGATTTTCAACTTAGCAATCTTCACATGAGCATCACCTTCATACAAAGTTTCCAACTTTTTCTATATCTCATAAGTAGTATTCTGATCCATCACATTTGTCATCTCAGAATCAATCAGAGCACTCAACAATGCTTCCTTAGCCATGATATTGTACTTGACATCTTTAATCTCAGCAGTAGTAGAAGGACCATTATGTGGGATGATATACCTACTCCTTGTAATATTCTAGTAGGTTTCACCAACACATCTCAGATGACACTCCATTCGATTCTTCCATAGAGAATAATTTGTTCCATAAAATCTTGGACTATTTTTCTTTTATGTCACCATACTAGATCACCTCAAGCTATTAAACTTCTTCTGAGGAACTTGCTCTGATACCAATTGTTGGAAACACAAGGGTAGACAACTGAGAGGGGGGGTGAATCAATTGTCACAAAATTTTAAACTTATTAAACTTATTCTTGGATCTGATAAGTAAACATGAAAGCATAAACTATCAACACATTAGAAACACACATAACACCAAGATTTTTTAAGTGGAAACCATGTTAGGGGAAAAACCACGATGGAGGTTAGTCCACTAGATTATACCTTATTAAAAGTATAAAGAAGATAATGGGGAATGCACATGCATTTAGGCACACTACCTAGAGCTCACTGCTCAATTACAAGGCTTACTACCCAAAGGAAGACACATTGTCTTATAGAAACATTTGGATTACATCCACAAGATTTTGAACTAATAAAATAGCATCTGCTAATGCCTCATTATAGTTCTAGTTAAGCATGTGAACACTTCTTCACACTCTGCTCACTCTTCTTCACACTCTGCTTCAAATGATTAGGAAATCATTCAGACATCTCATGCCTTCAAATGGAATAAATAATTGCTCATGTATATCCGCAACTAGGAATTACATCAACTCCATGTCAGCTTTAACAAAATAATAAAACATGTACAAATTATCAGCTCAAACCATAAATAATTATCAATTTGAATCAACCAATGTTGGCCACAACATAGTGAAGACCCAAAACAACATCCTCAAACATGAAACACTTTCAAAAATTATTCCTCGAAGATCCACAATATGCTACAATCACCATGTCGACCATGAACATGAAAAACATGAACATGAAAAATAAAATCACCAATCACAAGCACAACGATCAATGTGGACATGAAACATAGATAAAGCATGATCTAGAAACATCCACAAGCATCATGAATCATTAGAGAAGAATCCACAACAATTCAAGTTACTAGAATCACATCATCTTCTTTTAGGAACACCAACTGAAGCAACTAAAAAACTATTAGAACACAAATAATCATAACTCGATCAAATCTTCATGTGGATCTCTAAAACTTAACGTGGATAAACTAGATATACTCGACAATAAACCCTTTAATCCACAACCTCTGATCATCAAAACATTGAGCTAGGAAATAGTATGTTGGCTAAATTGAACTTCACTACATCACTTACAACTTGCAACTTATTTTATTACAATTTTCTCAATATCCTCGACATATAGAGCCTCTAATGTCTTTAAGGCCAATAATGTTGACATCAATGGCAACCACATATCAGCAATATCCAACAAATATGGCCAAGGGAGCTTGCATTCTTTTGTAAATTTTATATTATAGGTTATTGTGAGGCCTGTGAAAATACAGAATGGGTCGAATAATGGCAACAAAGAGCCTTAACACCTGGGTATGTGCAGGATCATGATGGCGCAAAAAGTGGCAATATTATGGGTATTTGTAGGGTATGTGGCTGATGACTTTTTTTTTACCCTAAATTGATGAAACGAAAAGGGTTTTTAGAGGAGATTCTTAGCTTTCCACCAATATAAATTATGCTTTACTTTGAATTTAATAAATAATTATTATTCATTTTCTATTAGAATTATGACTAAAGTCCTAATCGATAGGCTGATTGAAAAACATCTATAGCTTTCAAATGGTGTCACATTTTTTGAATCCAAAACATGCATCACATTCTATGTTTCATATAATATAGGATTAAAAAAAGAAAAAATAAATTTCATGAAGTTTTGACCAAGTTAAGGTGGTCAGACATACGAGTTTTTATATTTTTTAAAAGTTGTAATAAAAAATTCATAATTAATTATTTACTTGGAAAAAAATTACAAAAGAATATGCATCACATCCGGACATGAGTCCTCTACTTATATATAAAATATTATAAAAAAATATTGTCATTTTATTATGGTGAGGGTGGTTAGACAGACACCTACTTCTTATTTTTTCCCTGAAATTTAAATACTACTACATTGAAATTTCAAATTTTCACCAAATAGATTTTATTTATTTTTAAATAAACATAGTAGTTTAGAAACTAGATTCAATTTTCCACAGATTCTATTCTTACATATTTTTGAAATAATATAGATAACTTATTTGAATTTTTATGTCAAGTTTCCTAACACTGATTTTTCTAATTTTTTTGCCACTTAAGGGCCTAATTTTTCCATGATGATCCTGCACACACCCACCTACATCAACACATGTTCAACATGGAATGACAGTTGAAGATAATCAAGTGTTTGCATCAGATGACTATGATCATGTTTCAAATCTTGTACAAGAAGGTACATTAAATTGAATTGAATTTTATATGTATGCACATTTATATATGAATTAAATATAAGTCAATCTTTATTGATTTTTTATTTATTTTTGTAGGACATGTGTATGTTGTTGATGCACCTATGGGGAATGAAGAGGATACATAATATTGGTTGGATATATGTGTTGAGAGAAAAAATAAGTTGGTACATCCTAGAGTGGATAATGACAACTTTGAGTATCCAACTGGTTCAGTGGTTGTTGACACCTGGCTTTGAAAATATTTGATAAGAAAGAATGGATTTCCTACATTTGAAGATTAATAAAGACACAAGAATAATGTACATTATTCACATATGATTTTGGCAACTAATATAAAACTAGTTAGATATCAAGGGAGGCCTAATAATAAAGGGTTTAAGGACATTTTCAATGGATGATGAGACAATAATAGATGCATTAAAAAAAATAGAGGATGTAGATGGTACAACAAAGTTTAAATAAATATTAGTAAGTATATAGTTGTATATATATTTAATTTATAGTCAATATATAATGAAAAATTTATCACATATACATGTCAATATATATATTTTTCTTTAGTCATTTCCTAATTAAAAGTTTTACATCATTTTTTGTTTCAGGTTTCCCAAAACTAGATGAATTACAAAAAAGAGAGGACATGCATATATATTACAATGGAATTCAAATCAGAAGACATGCAACTATATATAGTTCTAGATACATTTAATTGATAGTATAAATATAAAACTAAATAATTCATTTTCATTTTATAAAATGTTTATAATTGATCTTATATCTCCTTAGTCCATTCTATTAGGACCTCTTGATCCATCCTCTTATGTACCATTAATCCATCCTCTTCCATCCCCTTAAGTCTCTCTATTAATTCCCCTTAAGCCATCCTCTTAGGATCCACCCTTAATCCATCCTCTTGCATCCCCTTAAGTCACTCACTCAACACCCCTTAAACCATCCTCTTAGGACCCATTAATTCATATCCTCATATATCTACCCTTAATCCATCCACTTGCATCCCCTTAAGTCTCTCTATTAATTCCCCTTAAACCATCCTCTTAGGACCCCTTAATACATATCCTCATATATATAACCTTATTCCATCATCTTGCATCCCCTTAAGTCACTCTCTCAACACCCATTAAGCCATCCTCTTAGGACCCCTTAAGCCATATCCTTGTATATCTACCCTTAACCCATCCTCTTGCATCCCCTTAAGTCTCTCTATTAATTCCCCTTAAGCCATCCTCTTAGGACCCCTTAATCCATATCCTCATATATCTACCCTTAATCCATCCTCTTGCATCCCCCTAAGTCTCTATATTAATTCCCCTTAAGGAATCCTCTTAGGACCCCTTAATCCATATCTGCATATATCTACCCTTAATACATCCTCTTGCATCCCCTTAAGTCACTCTCTGAAATACCCTTAAGACATCCTCTTAGGACCCCTTAAGCCATATCCTCTTATCTACCCTTAATCCATCATCTTTCATCCCCTTAAGTCACTCTCTTAACATTAGGGTTAAGGATTTAGGGTTCATCTTCGAGGAATTAGGTCCTAGGGTTGGAGATTTATAATATTCATATCCTAGGGTTCATGAGACTCTTAGAATAATAAATCTATATGGGTTAGCGGTTTAGGGTTCATGTCCTAGGATTTAGATCCTATGGCTAAGGTTTTAGGATCTTCATATCCTAGGGTTCATGAGATGCTTAGAATAACAAATCTATATGGGTTTAGGGTTTAGGATCTTCATATCCTAGGGTTAATGAGATGCTTAGAATATCAAATGTAAATGGGTTAAGGGTTTAGGGTTAATATCCTATGATTTATGTCTTAGGGTTAAGGGTTTAGTATCTTCATATCCTAGGGTTCATGAGATTCTTAGAATAAAAAAACTATATGGGTTAAGGTTTTAGGGTTCATCTCCTAGGCTTTAGATCCTAGGGTTAAGGTTTTAGGATCTTCATATCCTAGGGTTCATGAGATTCTTAGAATAACAAATCTATATGGGCTAAGGGTTTAGGGTTCATCTCCTACGATTTAGTTCCCATGATTTAAGGTTTAGGGTTTTTAGGGTTCATGAGATTCTAAGAATAAAAAATCTATCTGTGTTAAGGATTTAAGGGTCATCTCCTAGGCCTTAGGTCCTATGGTTTATAGTTTAGGGTTTCTAGGGTTGACGAGATACTTAGAATAACAAATATATATGGGTTAATGGTTTATGGCTCATCTCCTATGCCTTATGTCCTATTGTTTATGGTTTAGGGTTTCTAGGGCTCATGAGATTCTTAGAATAAAAAATCTATATGGGTTAATGGTTTAGGGTTCATCTGCTAGGCTTTAAGTCGTATGGTTTAGGGTTTAGGGTTTCTAGGGTTCATGATATTCTTAAAATGAAAAATATAATTTTTTTAATGTTTTAAAATCTATCTCCTAGGCTTTAGGTCTTATGGTTTAGGGTTTACAATTTCTAGGTTTCATGATATGCTTAGAATAACAAATCTATATGGGTTAATGGTTTAGGTTTCATCTCCTAGGATTTAGGTCTTATGGTTTAGGGTTAAGGTTTTCTAGGGTTTATGAGATGCTTAATTCATTTAATTCATACATTTAATTCATTCTCTCAACTCCCCTTAAGTCATTCTATATGGGTTAAGGATTTAGGGTTCATCTGCTAGGATTTAGGTCATATGGTATAAGGTTTACGGTTTCTAGGTTTCATGAGATTATTAGAATAAAAAATCTATATGGGTTAATGGTTTAGGGTTCATCTCCTAGGCTGTATGTCCTATGGTTTAGGTTTTGTGGTTTCTAGGTTTCATGAGATGCTTAATCCCTTTAACTCATCCCTTTAAGTCATTCTCTTAACTCCCCTTAATCCACCCTCTTACATCCCATTAAGTCATTTTATCAACTCCCCTTAATCCACCCTCTTGCATGCCCTTAAGCCATCCTCTTAAAGTACCCTTAAGTCATATCCTCTTACATCCCCTTAATCCACCCTCTTGCATCCCTTAAGTTGCTCTCATAATTCCCCTAAAGCCTTCCTCTTAGGACCCATTAAGCCATATCCTAGGGTTCATGGCATGCAACCCCTTAATCCACCCTCTTGCATGCATTTAATTAATTCTCTTCACTCCTCTTAATCCACCCTCTTGCATCCCTTTAAGTAATTATATTAACTCCCCTTAAGCTATTATCTCAACTCTGCTTAATGCATTCTCTTAGGACCCCTTAAGCTATGTCCTCTTAGGTCACCTTAATCCATCCTATGGAAAACATCACTTGAATCTATAAGGAATTTATAAGATCCAATTTTATAACTCTTACTATTTATTGTTCTTTTCTCACATGAATGATTTAATTAAATGACTAATATAGACTATAGTCTACCATATGATTATCATGTAATTTTTTTTTATCAAGAGACTATGTAAATATCAATTATTTGTCTTGACCTAAAAGTTGATAAGCTTTAATGATATCTACATGCACATATATGTTTCATCATATTATATAGTTCTATTAAACATCAATATACATTATATATTTTTGTTTGATGTATGAACTTCATAGAACTTATTAGTCCCTTTTTAAATATCTTCTTCCCATTTTATCTTATACAAATCATGTCTTATATTTAACACATTTTATATAATTGTTCAATTGTATAGATTATACATTTTATACATACAAGGAGATAGATTTTTGTTTAGTGATTCAAATATTTGCTAGAATTGGAAAATAGTTAAAATTACTTGCCTTAATTTATTATGAATATGATCTAAACTATTTAAGGAATGTTTTAATTTGTCACCTAACCATGTGATAAATTATTGAAATTTAAGAGTTAACCAATTTAAGACATGTCTAAACTTAATTCAACAATGGCATGTAAATATATATGAAATTTGATTCTAGATAAGAATTCATATAGTGCATATTACTTGAAAATTAGATAAAATATATTTTATACATACATGAGTGCATATAATCATCAAAATGAACATAACATGATCATAGTTGAGTGCATATATAAATATCATATTAAAGTCAACTGATATAAATAAACAAAAGCATGATCATATTAATCGATATAATGTATGTGAAATGGTCCATGGAATAAGATGTTCAAAATGTATATGTCAAGTCCAACACATATATTTAAATAAAACTAGAGATCTATAGTCCATAAAATTTAAAACCATCTAACTATTAGGGTGATTAGTCAAATCATCTCCTATTTTCTCCACATGGACTACATGTACCTGTATCATGCTACAGAGGAGTACAAGAAACTTGAAATTAGATTTAAGTTATTTATATTTTTTGATATAATTTAACTTATGAACTTGAAAATATAAACTTGATAAAAATAAATTTTAGTAAATATCTAGTAAATACAGTAAAAAATATTTTTAATATGCATACATTACCATATGATCATGTGAATCTATTGGAACATTTTGTTCAACGGGTAGCATAATTGTCAATTGAGAAGGTCCAAATGCTTGATCTACTATTTCCTGCATATTCAAATAAAGCAAACAATATGCTAGAACCTTGAATATATATATTTAAAAGGTCCCTAAAAATTGTATAGGATATTTAGTAAAGTTTACAACCTCAAATGATATGACCTCATGATCACATACCTAAGATTTTCCATGCATAAAAGTTGACAATGTCTCAGGTGCACCTACCATGGGTATCACACAAAATCCCTATATATAGATACAACAATAAATAGATCATTCACACATGTGTACAAATTCAAATTAAATTAGATATATGATGTGTATTTAATTTAAACTTAAAAAACTTTTGAAAGCATGCACCTGAGTTGATGATGACTCAGTAGCACTCACCACAACTTGTGGTTGGTCGATACTCAGTATAGCATGACCTCATTGCATCTAGATACAATATATCATTTCATATATGAGTAAAAATTAAAATTAAATTAGATATGTCCACATAAATTAAAATATATATTGGTTTGTACCTAACCAAAAGGTGAGCCCAATTCTATAGCACTCAAAATACAATCACGGTCATATTGAGATTCAAGCATCATGTGATCATGTGTCTACACCGAACACTTCTTGAATTAATATTATATTGTATATATAATTTAATGTTATTATTTGCATGAATTTTGCACATTTCAAACAAATTATTTAAATGTTCCTAAGTTCAAAAGATGTACGTAACTATGTAGGATGATCCTCATAATATAGTAAATCCATGTATGACTCCATCCTAGATGCATGTGGTTCACCTGAAGTGGATGCTTGAGTATTCCCATAGCCTGAGCCTCCATGCTCTCTATTTCCCACTTTAGCCATCGTGTGTATAGTCTGATGAGTGAGATGTCCTGAAAGATAAATCAATGCTCCTAATGTCGACAACATCATCTGCTATTGAAATGTAGCGGGAACACCGGGAGGAGGAGAAACAATAAGAGAAATCAAAGCACGTCATTGAGGATCAACACGTGCTCCTAATCTAAGTTGGGGCATGCCACACCCAGCTCCCTGAAATGACCTCATATCAAAATAGTTGGGTTTTAAACCCAACTCAAAATCAACCCATAACTTTCTCAAAAAGTAAAGGGGGACCTCACAATTTCCCTATGGTGGAGTATCAAACACCATCCACCATCTATCCCAAAAATTTGCAGCTATCTACGTATGCCTACACCATTTAATTGAAATTCATTTTTTTGTGGGTGGAATTGGTTCATTTGTTTGGGGGATAAGAAAATGTTGGAAAATGGCTTGTTTGGTAATTTTCAAGTCATGGATTTCTTTATAAGACAATCCATTTGCATAAAATTTTCTCCTCTCTTCTCTCCATTGATGGAACCTATCTAGGTACACATCAATATATCAAACCCATTGATGGAACCTATCTAGGTCAACATAAATAGATCAAATAGAATAAAAAACAATTTGTATTTGATATGCAAAGCATGCGAGATGGGGGGAATGTTAGGCTCATTTTTTTATCAAATCCATATTTTCCTGAATCAAATTAAGGTTTTCTCTAATGCTCTCTCTTAATTGAGCCTAATATATTATAGGGCGTGGGAGGTTAAGAGATGGAGACGGTGGAGGTGTGGGGTTTTTTTGTAATGGCAGATCTGGATTTATGGGATCTTTAGGTTTTTCATTAGGTATAAAATCCTCTATGTTAAATTCAGGCTCCATGTTCAATGAAATGGCAACTATATGTTAAAAAATTAAAAATATATATCAAAAAACTAATTAAATAGTGTACACAACTTAAAATTTATAAATCACATTGAATGTGCACAAATTCAAAATACATTTCTTTCAAAGACACATTCAATTTAAAACATTAAAAAATACATAGCATTAAAATTATAAATTGTCCATTCCTTTTCATTGCCTATTATAGACCATGAACCTTGAAATTTTATTGCAATAAATATGATTTTGAGAATTAGAGCCAACAAGCATATTCATATAAAATTTATTTAATGAGAGAGATTTTAATTTTATTAAATCATGTAATTCAATTGGTTTTGTGTTGATTTCTAGTAACCATATGGTTTCATTTTCCTTGCAAGGTTAAAATTGAGTGGTGTGTGGACGTATTTCAAATTATTGTATCATTATATATTAGACTAATGAATGTCATTCCTTAGTTATTCTTTTTATATTATTCTATGTATGTCCTAACCTATGCATTGATTGCCAACGAAAGATGCCTCCTAGGCATCATGTCACTCATCAAAGTGAGAATGAGGGGAAGGATAAGAGCCCACCTATGAATCCTATTGGTGGTCCTCAAGTTATTGATCTCCTTAAAGATATAATAGTAAGGGTCCCTCATCAAGGGGCATCCCATTCATTGCATTCCCATCATTCTTAGGAGAATAGAGAGGAGAAACCTCAAGTTGGAGAGAGAGAGCACTCTAGGAGCAGGTTCATAATTCTAAATTCAATTGAGAGGTAGGTTGAGAGCCACCCATAGAGGGGATAGGTAGGTAGTGCATGCGGATGGTGCACTACTAGGGAAATTTCATGTATATTCAATTGGTTTTGTGTTGAATTCTAGTAACCATATGGTTTCATTTTCCTTGCAAGGTTAAAATTGAGTAGAAAATTGTACTTGCCAAGCCTATTTTGGTGATAATTGATACTTGGTTTTCAGTTTGTTAGAGGTATGTATAGGGACATATATACAAAATTTAGGGACTTTTTGTGCACCTAAGAATGAATATTATGAACATAGGTGAGTATTGCTAAAGAAATTGAACAAGGACTTGGAAAAGTTAGCACAAGTATTTGAAGATTTACTAGTAGGGGAAACTTTAGTGATGAATCTTTGCCAATTGGCGAATAATTGAAATTGAGACCTCTAGAAATGGTGAATAGTACAAGCTAAAAAGGATGTTGAATCACCAAGTTTTTACAAAAAAATAATTTCATCTCGATTAATTCACCTATGCATTATTTTTTAAATGATGCATCATTGGAATTGATTCGCTAGTAGTTTATACTATAATTACAAATATTAATTATATTCCTACCATTAATTTTGGGGAAATATCACCACTAATAATAAATTACCATTTTATTTTAGGGACATTTTAGCCTTGAATAGAGATTTTATTTATTTCCATCGATTAGCTTTTTAATCAGATCGATACAGGTTTATTTTGTGACTTATATGCACGTGCATTTTAAAAAGCTTATTGAGGCCCGAAATTTGTTTTGGGCCACAAAATTAGATTTAATCATGTGGCCCAAAAAAAATTTGGGCTTCAATAAGCCTTTTAAAATGCATGTGCATATAGGTCATGGAATCAACCTACAACCATCCAATAAAAAAGCCAATCTATGGTAATAATCTCACTTTTCATATAGTCTTCATTTTAAAGTGAGAATCTAAAAAATTCTTAATCCATGTGTGCTCCAATGCATTTTTTATAGTGAATTTATGCTTGGTGGTGAGGGGCTCTGCCCCTCGACCTTGCATGTATCGCAATAGGAGTGCGACAGGGTCGTTGTCCCCAGACCTTGCGAGGGAGCATTTCCCCCTTAACCCCCATAAGGGGGCTCTACCCCCTTGACCCTGCAAGTGGCTACTGCCCCTAGGCCCCTACTTCAATATTACAAATAAATATGGGGGAAGTGCGTCGAACAACTATGCAAATTTTTAAAGGAGATATTTTCCATTGTAATTAATCTTTTTAGTGATTATTCGCTAGGATTAGCCACTGTGATTATTATTTTTTACAATTAGTCATTAATATTTTCCATGATTTTACAATTTTTTTAATTAATGTGCATATATTCACCAAGAAAATTAATAATTTTTTTTCAAATAAAAGGAAAGATTCGCCATGATTTTATAGGTTCTTAGGGGTTATCCCTATGTTCTAGAGGTGGAGAATAAGGATTAGGAGTGATTAAAGGTATTAAGAATTCAATCTCAAGGGCTCACTAATAAATATTATTAAGACCATATTTAAAACAAGTTATTATTTCCTTGACATTATAAACAGACCTATCTAGGGATTATATGTGATTTTAGGGCTATTAAAAAGACAACAGATCTAGACATTATAAATCTAATTTAGGGTTAGGTTTTAGCGTTTTGGGTTTTAGGTTTAGGGTTTAGGGTTTCAGTACTAGGATTAATGGTTTTAGTTTTTAGGTCTACATTTTTTGGAACCTAGGGTTTAAGGTTTTGATTTCTAAGTTTTCTATCCAATTTAGGTTAAATTCTAGTTAATTTAGGTATAGATTTTATGGTTTTCATTTTACAATTTAACATTTTTGGTTTTAAATACAATTTAAAAACTATAAAATATTCAACATGAAACAAACAAAATAAAAAAAACTAAATAAGAATTAAAAAAAATGCAATATATAAAGAAAAAAAGATGAATTCAAACAAAGTTAGAGGTTGTTGAGGTTGGTTGTGTCGACGGGAGGAGGTGGCAGTGAAAATTTGGTTGAAATGGGCCCTCAGGAATGTATACATGAATTAAGCTCTCCCACAAGCTCATTGGCCAAAGTGCAGTGAGAAAATGAATAACACAGTCATTTATTTAAAAAATTAAATAGCTTTAAGAAACATGTAAGTGTTATAAAATGTGTACGCATTTTGTAATGCATACACGTTTTGTAACTCATATGCATTTTAGGGTGCATACCTGAATCTAAATGCATACGTGATCAGATTTAGGCTCGGGTACACAATCCAAAGCACGTACACATTTTTAAAAAATTTGTATATGTTTCCTTTGATTTTTTTTTGTTTTGACTGAAACTTGGAACCCTCTTCATGGACCCAACTTCCAACTTTTACCCTCATCTTAGATCTTGCTTGCATTAACATTGCATTAGGATTTACATTAGTTAATTGGCAGTCTAGTGTTTCCAAAATTTTGCATTAGTGAATGTGCATATAGCTTGCATTTTTGCACCTCAGATCATTGAAAATCATAGAAAATTTACATTTGCACTTAGGTTAAAGATAATACAACATAAAAAGCATAAAAATCAATTGAATTTTTTTTAATTTTTTGAAAGAAACTCCCATTGGGACTCATATGCCCCTCAAGGAAAATCAGTCCTAGTGCAGATTCTACATTGTATTTTCTAGAGTTAAATTCCCTATTTTTGAGCTTCTACTTGCTATTACAGTTTTTCTCTTTCAACTTGCATAGCTTCTACTACATTCAAATAATTAGAAGTAGCATAATTTACATTCAATACAATTGTGGATAGAATTAGATTCTTGCACTTTTCATTTCCTGCATTAGTTCATAGTCCAATTAGATTAGATTACATATGGAATCCATTAGAAAACAAAACCAAAAACAAGATCAAATAGATAAACCACTTGGAGAAAGTATAGTTATTTCACTATGTGAAATATATTTTTCCAAGTTAACCTAACCCTCAAGGCTTTTAGTAGTGATGAATTTGACATGTTAAATGAAGCCCTTCAGGATTTCATCTCACAAGGTTCATGCACTAAGGCCTATCATGACAAACCAAAACCAAGAGACATTAATTTGATTCAACCTTAATTTATCTTTTACCCACTTTCACAAAAACCTCAAACTCAAAACAAACCTGTTTACACTCTTGAACCACCTAAGAATAATGTTTTACTACAACTAGGTCATAATACTATTTCTCATACATATAACACTAGAAACAATCCGCAACTAAAACAACCTACTACAATTCCTTTACCTTTTCCTAATCCCATCTTTCCTAGTGCTCCTCATTTTCCTTGTCATAGTGAGAAGGAGTATGATCTTGTTGAACAACTTAAGAATAATCCTACAAAGATTTCTCTATGGGAATTGATTCAAAACTCCCCTAATTATCACACTATGCTTCAAATAGCCTTAAAACAAGTTGTGATCCCTTCTAATACAAATGCAAGTGATGTGGCAGCTCTAATTAAAGGAATGGATACAATTAATGTAGAAATTACTTTTCACCAACGTGATATCCCTCCCTTGGAGATGAGAAAGAAACATGATTCCTTCATGATAATAGCTGGATTTAATAAAATGGGAATAAAAAGAACCCTTGTTGACAATGACTCAACCCTTAATGTGTGGAGTATGAATCTTTTAGATAGATTAGGCATGGACAAATAAAAAAATGAACCTAACTCCTTATTGATTTAAGGATTTGACAATGTAGGAAAGCAACTACTCGGTGTCATTACTTTACATATTACAGTCAAAAAGGCTACCTTACAAACCCATATTCATGTTATGCATCATGAACTTTCATACAATATTCTTTTAGGAAAACCTTGGATTCATGAGAGGCATGTGGTGTCTTCGAATCTTCATTGTATCATGAAGTATGTCTATAACAACAAGGTATACCAAGTTGAAATAGAGACTGAGCCTGAAAGTTGCTTACAAGTTTGAAAAGGAATTTTAAGTACTCTAAGAACATTAATTCCAACATCAAAAATAGAGCCTAGGAAAGAACAAGAGATGGAAGAATTGTCGAGATTATTGGGTGATGATTAGGGTTCCTTAGAATTCACACCCTCATTTATGGGAGGGTAAATAATCACAAGTAAAGAAGATGAAAAGAAAAAAAAACCAATGGTGATGTCAATGCAAAATGTAGAAGAACAATCACAAGTAAAGAAGATGAAAAGAAAAAGAACCAGTGGTGATGTCAATGAAAAATGTAGAAGAACAATCACAAACATCTACCTCATCTACTTTAGAAGAAGACAAGTTATACAACAAAATTTCATGAGATAGATTATCAACAAGCACCAAACCCAAAAGAAATGGAAAGAATTTATGAAAAATTCTATGAGTTCATGAAACAACTTGGTTACAGTGGAAAAGGATGTGGAAAGAAAGAACAAGGTATCTGTGTTCCTATAGAAACTAATACACATGAAACAAAAAGTGGTTTGGGATATTTCCCTTCTAAGATTACATAAGAAATGAAGAAACCCTTGTTAAACATCAACACCATCATGTGTAATCCTAAAACAACTCTCACCTTGAAGCATCCAAAATTGATTGATACAAATTGTGCTTAATCATTGGAGTTTTTCAGAGATGATGAAGCCTTGAAGAAAATTCTAGGAGCCTATGAAAAACCATTCACTCTAAAAAAGAAACAGGTTACATGTGCTATGATTAGTACTAAGCAAAAAGAAGACGAAGAGGATAGTGAAGTTGACATGAACAAAGAACAATATAGCCCTGAATTTCTGAAACAAAATGCACTTCCTTTACAAGATACCATGGATATTAACAATGAAAAAAATTTGATTAAGATAGGAAAGTACCTTGATGATTAAGAACAAGAGGACCATACAACTTTACTCCATGACTTTCCAAAAATTTTTGCTTGGACTTATTCAAATATGTCGAGAATTGAACCTAATATTGTAACACAAAATATAGTCCTTGCTAAAAATGCTAAGCCTATTAGAAAAAAGATTTGAAAAATGAACCCTAAGATAGCCTTATTATTTAAGGCCAAGATTGAGAAGCTCCTTGAAGCTTATTTTATAATACCTATAGATTATTCTCCTTGGAGCTCAAACATTGTCATAGTCACAAAACCATACAATCACATTAGGATGTGTATGGAATTTCCTGATTTAAATAAAACATCTTTAAAAGATGACTTTCCCCTTCCTAATATTGACATGATAGTAGACTCAACTACAAGACATGCTTTCTTTTCATTCATAGATGGATTTTCTGGATACAATCAAATCTTTATAAACCCTCAAGATTAGTACAAACTAGCATTTACAATAGCTTGGGGAAATTTTTGTTGGGTAATGATTCCTTTTGGATTGAAGAACGTGGTCACAACATATCAATGACCTATGACATTGATATTTCATGATTACATACATAAGATTTTGGAATATTTTTTTGATGATATCCTAGCCAAATATTTAACTAGACAAGACAATGTAAATGTCCTTCAGAAAATCTTTGAGCAAATGTGAAAATACAACATGAGATTGAATCCAAAAAAGTGTGTCTTTGGTGTAGATAGTGTAAAACTTATAGGTTTTATCATATCTTACATAGGCATTGAGGTGGACACAAAGAAAATTGATGCTATAGTTAATATGCCACCTGCTAGAAACATCTCTCAATTATGCACCTTACATTGAAGAATTCGGGCTATACAATGCTTCATAGTATCCTTAGTAGATCAAACATTTCCATTCACTCATATCCTTAAGAAATATGTTCAATTTAATTGGAACAAGAATTGTAGACATGCTTTTGAGAGTTTGAAAGATTATCTTCTCACTCTTGTTGGATCAACAAGACGAAAATGGTAAAAAGCATCCTATTTATTACATTAGCTAAACTTTGATTGGTTATGAAAAATGATACAGAATTATAGAAAAAAAATGTTTGGCTCTTGTAGTTTCTACAAGTAAACTGAGGCGTTACTTATTAAATTTAGAAATACATGTGATGACAAAATTTGACCCTTTAAGATATATTTTCACTAAAAAAGATTTATTAGTATGCTTAGCTAAGTGGATGATGTTGTTAACTAAGTTTGAACTTAAATTTGTTTTTGCAAAAAGAAATTAAAGGTCAAGCCTTGACCGACCAACTAGCTGATGCTCCTTCTCCTTTGGCATTGCCTCATAATGATTCATTCCTTGATGATAATGTGTTGAAAATTGAAACTAATACATGGGAGTTATATTTTGATGGATCTAAGTGTAAAACTAGCTTCAGTGTTGGGTTTATAATACCACCACTCACAGGGTAGCCTATTCCCTTATCATATCATTTAAATTTCCTATGTACAAATAACACTACCAAATATGAAGCATTTCTCGCTAGGTTGCACATCGCTTTAATTATGGGTGGTAGAGACATTAAGATATTTGGTGCATCAAAATTGGTTATTAAACAAATAAATGGAACATATCAAGTGAATCATGACAAATTATCAAAATACAAAGATCTTACAATGACTTTGTTAGAGAATTTTGAATCATTTACCATTGATAACATCCCTCAAAAGGATAATCAACATGCAAATGCAATGGCAAGTGCAGCCTCTCTTATATCTCCTCAAGATCCTTTAAAAGACTTCACCTTCATTGTGCATATAGTTATGAAACCATCAATCAAAGATAAAGTAGAAGTGTTATCAACCCATGCAATAATTGAGTCAATGGTACAATTTGATATTTTATTATTTGAAATATGGTACCCTTCCTAAGCCAACAACTAAGAATACCTGAGCCCGCCTTCAAAAACTTGCATCTAAGTATATAATTCTCATTGATGTATTGTATCGAAGTTCGTTTGATGGTCTCTTACTTAGATGCCTTAAAAAATATAAAATACCTGTAGCACTTGAACAAGCTCATGTAGGTGCTTGTGGTGGTCACTTTGGAGGAAGAATATTAGTCCAAAAACTAATCCACATAGGATATTATTGGAGACATATGGAACAAGATTGCTTTACATATATAAAAAAATGTCACAAATGTCAAGAACATAGCAATATGATTCATGCTCCTACCTTTGAATTTTGAGCTCAGGTTCCCATTTGTCCCTTTACAGTTTGGGGTATGGATCTCATTAGAAAAACATCACCACCTTCCTCCACCAAAAATACATTCATAATCACTACACAATAGATTACTTCATGAATTGGGTAGAAGCAATTCCCCTTCATTCAACAACAGTTAATGTGATATGTCATTTCATATTGGAACACATTATTCCTTGCTTCAGACTTCCTTCCATGTTAGTTTCTGACAATGTGACACTATTCAAGAACAATGATGTGAAGAATTTCTTAGAAAAATTTAACATACAACATCACTTTTCAACACCCTAGTATCTGCAATCTGACGGTCAAGCTAAATCAAATAATAGAACCCTTGTAAAAATATTAAACAACATCATTAGAAAACATAATAAGGACTAGCACACACAACCAACATATGCACTATAGGCATATTGCTTGAATGTTAGATTATCCACATGGACTACACCTTATAACCTCATCTATGGTACTGAGGCAATAAGGCCCTTGGAGTTAGAGATTCCTACATTAAGAATCGCTCTTCAAGGAATTATTGATGACAATACTTATAAGGAACAATAGTTGCTTCAACTTGAAATGCTTGATGAATAGCGCATCAACGCTCTTGATCACCTTCAGGCTTAGTCTAGGAGAAGGAAACATAGCTACAATATCAATGTCATCCCTCACATATTCAACAAAGGTGATTTGGTCTTATGCAAGAATCAACGTAAAGTCAATTCCGACCCGACTGAAAAAGGAAAATTCAGCCCTAATTGGTTAGGACCTTATAAAGTTAATGCAAGCTATGGGTCTGGTGCATACAAGTTCATAGAAATGGATGGAACACCTCTTAAAGAACCTATAAATATCATACATCTATGTTGGTACTATACCTAACCTTCTTGAATAGTGTGAAGGATAAAGCAATGGTGTTAGACTTAGTAGATGCAATTCTATGTTCTCTCGCATTGCTTCATTCTTGAGACACAATTATTTGTGTGTCTTGAATACTAAAGTAATTATTTAAATTCAATTTTAGATGGTTACTTTAGGTTTCATACTATTCTAGATAATCTTGTATGTTGTGTTAGATTAGATCCTGATATGCATTTAATGTTTTTTAATTGGATCATAGGTGCATTTAATTTAACATAACACACTTAATCACAATGTTGCATCTAAGAGAAAATAGAATTAGTTTTAATTAGATCACATAAAACAATTTTGGATCCCATTCCATGATGGGTGGGGGCACATAGTTCATATCAGCACCCTCCTCATAGATTGATGGGGGCACTATTTTGGTAGCAACCTAACAATAGAAATGATGCAGGTCTCTCACAACTCCTACAATATAGAAATCATAAATATAATTTGTGCACATCATAATATATATAGAAATAAAATTAAAAAACAAAGGATGGACATAAGCATAAAGCATGTCGGTAATTAAAATATCATCACCTAGCTCTTCGGATGGCTATGTAAAGTCATCCCCATCATGTGTAAGAGGCATGGAGGATGTGCTATTCACTTGATGACTATAGGTGCTAGTTCCTACTACAACTAATAACCGTGATTTAGTGAAATGAGTAGGAGTTGGCTATCCCCACTTGTGGCCCGCGGATCCTCATCAGCTATCTCATCACCCTCACTCATTAGCTTCTCCTCCTCCTTGTAATCCTCCTCCTCACCCTCTTCTTGGCCATCATAGTTAGGATCTATAGCCTCGTCATACTCCTCATCTATCACATCTGTGAATATGTCTATAGCCTTGACATGTGTCTCCTTAGCTCTATCCTCCTCCTCATCCACCTGATCTAGGAGTGGCCCTTCATTACCTATCGACTCATCCATCAAGAATAAAAGAGCCAACCATGCCACGTCCCACCAATTCTCGTAGGAATCTATGGTATGAATTCCATTAGCATTAGAGACTGGAGGCATATCATGATCCTCATAATTAGAGTCACTGTAGACAAAATCATCAGCCGTGAATCATCTAGTGTTGTTGGGACTCTGGGCACTCCGTACTAATCTCCTAATGAAGGGTCATGCCATGGGTGGTACCTGGAACTGTCAAAACTGTTGCATGACACAATCGTAGTAAAAGGGGCATACTACATAATTGTGTCTTCCTATTATAAATTTATCTATCTCTATCTCCTTAGATAGTGAGTCTCATCTGGCCATTGTGGTATAAGCTAGTAAGGTTTCCATATGATCTCCTCCTCATCCATTCGGTCGAATCAGACTCTTCAAAAATGCAAATCCTCATACTGCCATAGCCACCTCAGTGGATAATTGAATTCATGAGGGTACCCTAGGGCTGATGTACATGGAAATCCTATCAACTTGGTGCATGTGATATACTCCAGACACCACACCTATAGTAGCATACAGTGTACCATATTGTCCACCTCATAAAATAAAAATCTCCCTAGATCATAATATAAGTGTGCAAGGATGTTTCTCCCCTAGACATATACGATCCTCCACTCTTCCATCCCATGTATCATATGTACTATTTCTCCCTCTAAATGTGCTCCCCAACCATTAGGGGCAAGTACTACTGCCATAATAAACATCATAATCTATGCAAAAAGTGGAGCTCGTGAATATAGTAGCATGGCTAGATTGATCCACTATCACACGATGTCATCATGAAGTAGACCTCCAAGACAATACTACATATCATATTTGATCTCCCAAAATGATCAATCTGGTAAAAAATGTATCCTCTAACCCTGAATCAAAACTTGGATTATGTGATGGATGTCCTCTAAAGTGATCGTCATATCGCTTGTTGGGAGATGAAATGTGCATGTATTTGCATCCTATTACTTTGCCAAAGCCATCAACATAACATCATGGTACCTCATGGGGGGCATAATGTATGCCCAATATAATCCAATTTCCTATAAAGTATGTGTCTCCTCCTCTGATAAAGTCAAGGCTAGGTCTTAGAGGTGACAAAGCTATCTACCACTAAGACATTGTCGTGAATGAGGTGGAATCTAACAAAAAAGAAAAAATATGTCCTATAAGCATTATAAAATCTTAAATCTATACATCAAAAATAAAAAAAAGTGTACTAAAGTTGTTCTAGTGTACTCTTCTAAGGGTCCTAGACACTTTAGACCCCTTTTCGGACACTTCACGAAGAAACATGACACTTTGCGACAAAGTGGGACACTTTGTGAAAAAAAGGGGACACTTTGCAAAAAAGAGGAACACTTTGTGAACTTTTCTTCCAATGTCCTAAATCAACCTAGAAATTCATACAAATCTTAAAATAAATGTGTAAGGACAAAGCTAAGGAAAAATAATCAACTCAACTGATAATGTCGCTCGATGCGGGCTATCTACTCTCACAAGACATCTAGTCTCATAGGCTGGTACTCTCACTGGCTCGACATCTTCTATCACTCTTCACCAAAGTCAAGCTACAAGAAGGTAAATGATAAAATAGTTAGGAATTACTTCACATTTTACTCTTATATATGATAAAAAAATTAGGGTTTTTACTATAGTAGGGTTAAAAAGTTCCTTTCATTCAAATTAACATAATAGGAGCTAGAGATCTTGGTTTTCAATGTCGTTCATTGCATTGGAATTATGATCTCCCTCTCATCCTCATCAAATGTCTATCATTATGCAGTATGGTACTTGGAAATACCCTATGACATGACTTACCTTATTCAATGTGGCTAGAATGGTACCTTGATTCCACCTCCGTAAAGCAAGTGAAATTAGGGGGGAGTACATCTACCCTTGAATTTGATTTCTAGAAGAAGTTAGATAAGAGGATTTTCGGACAACTAACAAATTAATATTGTAGGAGGGTATGTGTAGGATCATGATGGGCCAAAAAGTGGCAATATTATGGGTATTTTTAGGGTATGTGGCTGATGACTTTTTTTTTACCCAAAATTGATGAAACAAAAAGGGTTTTTAGAGGAGATTCTCAGCTTTCCACCAATATAAATTATGCTTTAATTTGAATTTAATAAATAATTATTATTTATTTTCTATTAAAATTACGACTAAAGTCATGATCGATAGGCTGATTTAAAAAAATCTATAACATTCAAATGGTATCATGTTTTTTGAATCCGAAACATGCGTCACATTCTATGCTTCACATACTATAGGATTAAAAAAAGAAAAATTAAATTTCATGAAGTTTTGACCAAGTTAAGGTGGTCAAACATACAAGTTTTTATTTTAAAAAAAAATTGTAATAAGAAAATCATAATTAATTATTTACTCAGAAAAAAATTGCCAAAAAATATGCATCACATCTAGACATGAGTCCTCTACTTATTTATAAAATCTTATAACCAAATATTATCATTTTATTATGGTTAGGGTGGTCATACAGACACCTTATTTTTTTCCTGAAATTTAAGTACTACTGCATTGGAATTTCAAATTTTCACCAAATAGATTTTATTTATTTTAAAATAAACCTAGTAGTTTAGAAACTACATTCAATTTTATACAGATTCTATTCTTACATATTTTTGAAATAATATAGATAACTTATTCAAATTTTTACGTCAAGTTGCCTAACACTGATTTTTCTGAATTTTTTGCCACTTAAGGGCCTATTTTTTCCATGATAATCCTGCACATACCCAGGATGCAGTTCCTAACATTGTGGTTTTGTAGATAACTATAGTGGGGGCTTCATTCTCCTGTGTTATGAATCAATCCATTTGAGTATCCTTTTATGAATTGAAGTGTACTATTTAGAGTCCTTTAGGTTGCATATGCACGTAGAGTCATATGGGTGCTAAAGTGGGGGCTAAATGTTGCAACAAAAATTGTACTCTCTTCTTGGAGAAATTATAACCCCTTTCCTAATTCTTACCTATTTTGGCACCATTGCATTAAATACCATTTCAATCATCATTAATAGGCCCCTAAGACCCATTATTTTGGATCTTGAGGCTTGTTTCAACTAAAAACCCAACAAAATCATCAAAAAAGCTCAAAATTTTAACAACCCACTCAAAAAATCTAGGGTGGGACTTATCCACCACCTTGGGCATATTAGTCCCCTAGGTGGGACCCATATGCCAGGGCTAGCATATAGTCCCATTTGGGGCTTTTTTATGGTTTGAGAAAAATAATCACCTTTTTTAATTCAAATTTTTGGTTGATGTTGGCTTTTGAGATTTGAATAAGGGTAAATTATGTGTTAATTCCTATAAAAGAAAGCTTCTAAGTCATTATTTCATCTAAGAAAGCATTTTCAATAGAAATTCCAAGATCCAAGAATTAAAGTCTTCAATAATTCTTTCACAAGAGCATTCAAGTTTAAAAAGCAAGCAAAGTTGAAGTATTGGAGTAGCATCAAAGTGTTTTTGCAAGTCTTCAAGCTCACTTTCATTCAAGATCTAGCATTTTCAAGGGTTTATCATGGTTTTTGTGGTGAATCATGATGGATTCTAGGTTGGGGAGATGCAACTAGCCATCAAGCCAAGCCTAATGACTTGTATCCTAAGTGATTCCATCCTCCAATATCACTCTACATTAAGCCTAAGTAAGGTAAAAGCATTATTAGGGATCATTTGGGTGATTAGAGGTCTCCCAAGGTGAGTCATTGATCTTCATATGTCATTCATACCTCTCATTCTTGCACATTAGAATAGGGTTGCATTACATTTTGGGTTTCCTAATCTTAGACACACTTAAGGTTAGGGTTTACAGTCCCATTTACATGCATATTTCATTATTTCTATCAATTTTTAATGACCAAAATAGGGGATTGACCAGTGAAATCCCCCATAAGAAAATCAAGTCTATATTCTATTTTGTAGGTCTTTTCATAGATTCAGATCTGAAAATCAATTTGGGAGAAACGAGTAGGTGTTGAAATGTAGATCTAAACTTTGAACTCCTCAAAAGCGAAATGGTATTGATACACAAGAAGTGGTGTATGAGTCCCACTACATGTTTTTTTCCATATTCTTGCAGATTCAAATACCCTATTTTATAGAAACAAGTTCTTACCTAGAAAACCTGATCAAGGACTGATATGCCCAGATTGGCATATGAGTCCTAGTAGGTCAAAATTTCAAGATTTTTAGTGTTTCAAAGTTGATTCTAGCATCCTTTAGGTTTCCAAGTGCATATTTCTGAGATCTCACCTCTCTATTTTTATTTTCATGTATTTATAGGTCATTTAGTGAAAGATTGAATCATATTAGGGTTAAGCATTACATCCTGCATTGCATTTGTCTTTCCAAGTCCTAACTTGGTGGTGAACCCCTCATTAGTTTACAATCAGCCCCTAGGACAACTATATTGCAAGATCTCTTTCTCTTTTGCATTGAGATCTCTAGGGTTTTCCTTGAATGAGATAATTGGAAAGTGGGTTTTCTATATGTCCTTAAACATACGAAAGCACCTATCCCATATTCCTTTGTTTTAGGGAAATTAGGGGATCGTAATTTACTCAATCAGAAAAGAGGTTAAGAATGATTAATTAATTGATTTAATTTATTTATTCATTTTGGAGTTGAATGTGCAAATCAAGTTTGGCTTTTACAAATAAAGTTGCATTAGTTTGATTTGATTTTTGATGATGTCTTGAATAGTTTATTCAAATTATTGAAATTTTGAAGGGAAAGTGAGTTAATTAAATTATTATGATTTAATAATTTAATTGACTTAGGGGAATAAAGTGATTTAGTGATGTAATTAAATAATTGGTGTTATTTAATCAATCAGGATGGAATAAAGTGAGATTGGGAATTTATTAAATAAATGAAATTTATTTAATTGGTCAAAATGATAAAATGTGAATTAATTAAATAATATCATATTATTCAAGTAATAGTAGAAATAGGGTTATTTAGTTAGTCAAAAAAGATTAAAATGTTGAATTAATTAAATAATGTTGAATTATTCAATTAATAGGGGAAATTAGGGTTTTAGATGCAATTGGTGTGAAATGTAGTGATGTTCGATGATAATGATGTTGATGATGTGAAAATGTCATTTAGGATGTGTGATATGTGTTAGCATATTATTGTGGTTGCATTCTCCACATCTCATTTTATTGCTTTCTTTATCTACATTTCTCTATTATGGGCAGTATGATTGTTCATGGAGCTTGAAACACCAAGGCAAGGGTTTGAACAAGGAAAGCCTCAAAAAGTATCTTCAACATTTTCTCATTTTTCTGTGTAAGTTTTATCCATGAGGAGCTTACGGGAGGTTGGACCTACTGTAAGTTGCATTTATTTTCATCCTACTCATCATTTCATGTAATAGTTAATTTTTCTATCATTTTAAGTATTATTCTTCTTGTACTTTGTTTCATTTTATGTGTCTCTAATATTTTGTTTAGTTAGATAAAACCAAAAATCTCTAGTATTCAGGTTGTTAACAATTCCTAAGTGTTTTTTGTTACAAAATTTACTCTCTATCTATATGAGATGCCAACTTTCCACAGAGACACCATCACACCACACTGTTGTCCTTGGTTTTTGCTCTCATCCTCTGGACAAGAGCCTACTCATTTGTTCCTAAGAATTGTGAGGTTTGTTCATCTGATTTCTAAAGTCCATCTAGAAAACTGAAAAAAATAGTTTAATCTTTCCTTTGTTTGTCATCCTATCACTTGAGCTTTTGTCATTGAGGTAACTTAGGTCCATCCACTTGATGAGGGCCACACTACCCAAAACCCACAAAAATCACAACAAATAACAACACAAAAGATGTGAGAAAGATAAATGATTCACTTTCAATTATTTTCAGAAAATGAAGTTACAAATTCAAAGCTTACATGTTATAGCCTCATGGGCTTGATTTATTACAACAAAATCAACTCTGAAAAGAAAATCTACTATTTAGAGCCACCATCTACATTATTAGGACCACCTTCTACAACCCCCACTTAACCCTTTTTATTTTCCCCAATAACCACCCTAGAATGTTCTATAAAGATAAAAATTTTCCTTTTGTTTTGGCACCAAAAGTTCTGCCAAATGATTTCGGGCCTAGTAAGAATTTTTTATCAAATTCACTTTTCAGAGGACCAACTTTGTGGGGCCATAAATTTTGATCCAACCATCTGATTTTCTATTATTGCATATTTTCAAAAATCTCTCAATGAGCTCTATGACATGCAAACCCACTGTAGGTCAGCTTGGCCACCTTTTGAGTTGTTTCGAGGCCTCTAATGTTTTATATCTAAATTTGAAGTTGTATTGGAGAAATTTCCTAGATGGAAACTTTAATTTCTCCCAAACCATGTAGGGTATTGAGGTGATTCTTTCGCGATCAGAGATGTTTTTCAGCTCTACTTCTTGGGGTAAAATTTCACTTCCATATGAGCCTATTTTGGCTAATTTACTAAAAATTTAGTAAGTGCCCATTTTTTGCTATTTCTGACACCTGACAGTCTTAAACCCCTTAAGTTCCATCATGGGACTCAAAACAACTAAATAAAATATATATATATATATATATATATATATATATATATATATATATATATATATATTTTTGGGTGATGCAATATTGCCCTGCACCGCTAGATGCTCCTACATCAGACACGTAGGGTAATTTGAAAAGTGACCCTGTCACTTCTCAGGAGTTAGAGGGAAACCAAGATGGTTAACCTCAACCTCAGATAAACATAATGAATCTTCAGCAGGCCTTCCTCTCCATTTCACCAAGTACTCTACATATTTCATGTTTCTTGTGCTTCTACCCACATGGCTATCCAGGATTTCTTCAATCTCTTCCTTCTCTGAAGTAGGTGCTAGAATTTTCAATTGTTCATTTATTGAACCCTCCTCTATATCTCCCTCATGATACTGTGTCAAATCAACAATGTTGAAGATAGGAGAAATGTTTATTCCACTAGGCAACTTTAACTTGTAAGCACTTCCTAAATCATGCTTCTTCAGGATCTTCCATGGTCCAAACTTCTTCTTCTTTAACTTGTTGTATGTACCAACTAGAAACATTTCCTTTCATAAATGAACCATGATTTCATCTCCTACTTGGAACTCCTTATACCTCCTTTTCTGATCTGCTTGAGCCTTATATTGTGAGGTCATCTTATTGATATGTTTCTTCACCTCTTCATGCAAAATTCTTCAGGTGCTCAACACAATCTTCAACCTCAACACTAATATTCTCCCCCTTATCCATCTTTCTTAGTTTAGAAGCAATTCTTGGACTACTCCCATATACAATCTAGAATGGTGATTTACCAATGCTCCTATTGATAGAATTGTTGTAAGAAAATTCCACCTGTGGTACAATCAAATCCCATCCCTTGGGCTTAACTCCAACTAAGCATCTTAACAAGTTGCCCAAACTCCTATTCATCACCTTTGTTTGTCCATCAATATATGGAGGGTGTGTAAAACTGAACTTCAAATCTATCTTCAACTTCTTTTATAATGTCCTATAGAAATAACCAGCAAATTTGGTATCTTTGTCTAAAACTATACTCTTTGGTAGACCATGTAGTCTCATCACATCTCTGAAAAACAACTCTACAACATGAACAACATCACTAGTATTATGAAACAGAATGAAATGCGCCATCTTTGAAAATCTATCCACCACCACAAATATGGAATCATGCCCTCTTTGTGTCCTTGTCAATCCAAGAACAAAATGAATGATAATATCCTCCCATGGCCTCTCGGGTATAGGAAATGGTTGATACAATCTAGTATTCTAACTTGCTCCTTTCACCATTTGACATACACTACAAATTTGTACAAACTTCTTCACATCTTGTTGTAACTGTGGCCGATAATAATTCTCACTAACAAGAGCAATGTTCTTATCTCAACCAAAATATCCATCCAATCCTCCACTATGTGTGTCCTTGATTAGATTCTCTCTCATAGAACTCCTTGGAATGCACAATTGGATTCCTCTAAACAACATCCCATATTGGATTAAGAAATCCAACCATCTCATCCTATCCAATGTAACAGGTTCCAAACAAGCCTTCCAAGCTTCTACAAAGTCTGGATCTTCTAGATACAAACTCTTGAGTTCATTGGACCCAACAACCTCTATATTCATTTCTATCAAAAAAATTTCCTTCCACTCAGGGCATCTGCAACTCTGTTTGACCTTACACTCCTGTGCTTAAAAAAAAAATATAATTCTACAAAAACTCAACCCATTTTAAGTGCCTTTGATGCAACTTTCCCTGACTATTGAGATACTGTAAAGCTTGGTGATCAGTATATAAAAAAAATTATTTTGGCAACAAATAGTGTCTCCATTTCTTCAAAGCTTGAACTATAGCATAAAACTCTTGATCATAGACAAAATATTTCTTCTTAGCATCATTTAACTTCCCACTAAAATAGGCAACATGCTTATCTTCTTGACTCAAACCAACTCCTATGGCAGTGCCACTAGCATCACAATCTATTTGGAAAACCTTATTGAAATGTGCAAGTGCCAAAATAGGTTGCTTAGTAACTTTCTTCTTAAACATGTCAAAAATTTTGGCTCTTCCTATGGTCCACTTAAATTCTTTTCTATCCCCTCTCATCACTTCAATTAGAGGTGCCCAAATACTACTAAAATTCTTAATAAATTTTATGTAAAAACTTGCTAGACCATGAAATTATCTTATCTCTGTAACATTCGTCAGGGTAGGCCATTCAATGATAGCTTTCACCTTCTCTGGATCCATTTTAAGACCCTCTGCTGAGACAAAAAATCCCAAATACAACAACTATCTCTTCACAAAACTACATTTCTTCAAATTAATCAACAACTTCACCTCCCTTAGCTTTTCAGAAACTTTTCAGATATGCATCAAGTGTCCTCCAATGTCTTACTTAAAATCAAAATATCATCCAAATAAACAATAACAAATTTTCCTAAAAATTATATCAATACCTCATTCATAAGCTGCATAAAGGTGCTCAGTGCATTGTTAGCCCAAAAGGAATGACTAACCACTCATACAAGCCCTCCTTTGTTTTGAAGGCTATCTCCCATTCATCTCCTTCTCTAATACGGATCTGGTGATATCCACTCTTCAGATATATCTTTGTGAACTACTCAGCTCCACTCAAACAATCCATAATGTCATCCATTCTTGGCAAGGGGTATCTATACTTGATGGTGATCTTGTTGATGACTCTAGAATCTATACACATCCACCATTCCCCATCCTTATTTGGCACTAGTACTGCAGGTACTGCACATGGACTCAAACACTCTCTAATCAATCCCTTCCACAACAACTCTTGCACTTGTCTGTTCAACTCTTCACTCTCTACTGGAGTCATACGATGAGCCACCTTATTCAATAAACTAGCTCTAGGAATCAAGTCCATCTAATGACTAATCTTTCTTACAGGAGGAAAACCTTCATGTACATTATTAGAAACAATAGCTTGAAACTCATTCAACAAATCTAAAACCTCTACATGTACTTTAGTAGCATCTTCTTTAGCAACTCTTGGGATCAATGCAAAACACATACACTCATGTTTCATACCTTCTAGGAACTTTCTTCCATCAACCAAACAAATTCTTTCATTACTACATACGTTTTCCTCTGCCTCCTTTAAGGGCTTCAACTTATGATCCTTTGTTAAAGAATAGGTGTTGGCATGTCTATCATGTATTGCCCGCCGATCAAATTACCATGGTTTTCCTAACAACATATGACAAAAATCCATAGCCATAATATCACACAATACCTCATCATGGTAATTTCTAATCTTGAACTTTACCAAACATTGTTCATTTACCAAGGCTTCATGGTCCTTCTACAACCAAGCAACCTGGTACGGGTTCAGATGCCTTCTTCTCTCCAACCCCAACATACTAATCATTTCTTTTGAAACAAGGTTATCAGTACTACCTCCATCTACAATAACATTGCAAACTTTACCTTCACACTTACATCTAGTGTGAAACAAATTATTCCTTTGAGTTGGCTCATTCTACTCATTCACCAAGTCTCTATTAGTAACAAGAACCTCTCCTCTTTGTGCATCCTCAGAATGTGAAGACTCAACATCTTCATCAACATGTGCAACTCGTGCATTACCCTGAGGTCTTCTATTTGTCCTTCCTTGATGTTGAGGACACTCATAGGCTCTATGTCCTTCTTCTCCACACTAGAAATAGGTTCCACGAAATCCCCCTCTTCTTGGTCCTCGTCCAGATCTTCCCCTTCCTCTTTGGTCTCTATTATTTTGATCACAAGGACAATATGTGTTATCTCCTTTTTGGTCCTCACTACTATTGGAGCCTTCACCCTTCTGTTGATCTTCCTTTCAACCTACATATGACCATCCACTAGTCTTTCCTCCATGGCCTCCACATCATTGTTTGTTTTCAAACCTCTTGTTCAGTCATTCTTCAACATTTAGAGAAAACTGATAAGCATCCTCAATGGGGGTCATTCTTAGCAGTGCCAATTCTTCCTGTATGCTTGGCTTCAACCCATTAATATAATGAGCAACTTTCTCTTTATTCACCTTAGAATGTCCTATTCAAATAAGGACATTGTGAAATTCCTCTATGTATTCTTTCACCATCCTTGTCCCTTGCCTCAAGCTCTACATCTTCTTGAGCAACTCCAATTCATAATCGACTAGGATAAATTGTTTCTTCAATTTTGACACCATTCTTTCCCATCTAAATTTCTTATCTTTCCCTTGTCTTCCTCATTCTAACTAAACCTCTTTCCACCATATTCTAGCGTGAACTTTCAATTTTTCCTTTGAAAAACTCACTCTATGAGGATCTTCAATCTCCTCAAAATCAAAAAATTCCTCCATGTCATTGATCCAATCAGTCAATTCTTCAAGATTCAAATTTCTACTAAAAGTTGAAACTTCCATTTTAGGTCTTTTCCCCATGCTTGAGATCTCTCACAACAATCTTCTTTTTGTAGGATCCATTGTATCCTGCTCTTCCTCTTCTATTTCATCTTTTGTTTCATCTTCACTGTCATCTTTGTCTCGTTGCAAATATCTTCTTCAAACCTCTTGTTGCAAGGTTTCTAATTTCCTTCTAGAGGCTCTGATTTCATCTCTAGGTGGATCTCCTCCACCCCGACCTCCAACTCTTCCATACTTGGCATGTCTTGGAGGCATCTTGAATTCAACTCGCACTCATAGGTCCTACTGCAAATACTTCATGTTCAATGCTCTATTACAGGCTCAGGAAAAGCTGGCTCTGATACCACTTGATGAGGGCCACACCACCCAAAAACCAACATAAATCACAAAAAAAAATAACAACACATAAGATGTGAGATAGAAAGATAATTTACTTTCAATTATTTTCAAAAAATGAAGTTACACATTCAAAGCGTACATGCTACAGCCTCATGGGCTTGATGTATTACAACAAAATCAACTCTGAAAATAAAATCTACTATTCAGAGCCACCATATACACTATTAGGACCACCTTCAACAACCCCCACTTAACCCTTTTTATTTTCCCCAATAACTGCCCTAGAATGTTGTGGAAAGATCAAATTTCCCCTTTTGTTTTGGTGCCAAAAGTCCTGCCAAATTATTTATGGCCTAGGAAGAAATTTTTATGAAATTCACTTTTTAGAGGACCAACTTCACGAGGCCATAACTTTTGATCTGGGTGTCTAATTCGCTATTATTGCATATCGTCAGAAAGCTCTCGACGAGTTCTACGACACCTAAACCCACTATAGGTCAGTTTGGCCACCTTTTGAGTTTTTTCTGGGCCTCTAAAGTTTTATGTCTAAATTTGAAGCTGTATTGGAGACATTTCATGGGATGGAAACTTTAATTTCTCCCAAACCGTGCAGGGTATTGAGGTGTTTCTTTCACGACTGGAGATGTCTTTTAGCTCTACTCCTTGGGGTAAAATTTCATGTCCATACTAGCCCATTTTTGCTAGCTTACTAAAAATAGTAAGTGCCCATTTTTTGCTATTTTTGATTCCTGGTAGTCTTAAACCCCTTAAGTGCCATCATGGGACTCAAAATAACTAAAGAAAATTTGAAAAAACTAATTTTTTTGGGGTTATGCAAGATTTCCCTGCACTATTGGATGCTCCTTCATCACCACTCCTTGTATATCTTCCCTATCCTAGAGACTTAGGAGTAGCAGATCCACTCCATTACATTTTTGTTGAACCTGATGTGAACCTTCCTCCTCTTTTTCCTCATTTCAAAAAACACTCTTCTCTCATGCTAATACATGTAGCTAATAGTGTGTTGTGATATTATTTATGATATTTATGACCCATTCAACTACCTCCATCCATGTTGTTATAGGGTATGTGCAGGATCATGATGGGCCAAAAAGTGGCAATATTATGGGTATTTGTAGGGTATGTGGCTAACAACTTTTTTTTACCCAAAATTGATGAAACGAAAAGGGTTTTTAGAGGAGATTCTCAGCTTTCCACCAATATAAATTATGCTTTAATTTGAATTTAATAAATAATTATTATTAATTTTCTATTAGAATTACGACTAAAGTCCTGATCGATAGAAAAATTGAAAAACATCTATAACTTTCAAACAGTATCACTTTTTTTGAATTCAAAACATGTGTCACATTCTATGCTTCACATACTATAGGATTAAAAAAAGAAAAATTAAATTTCATGAAGTTTTGACCAAGTTAAGGTGGTCAGACATACGAGCTTTTATATTTTTTAAAAGTTGTAATAAAAAATCATAATTAATTATTTACTTGGAAAAAAAAATACAAAAACTATGCATCACATCTAGACATGAGTCCTCTACTTATATATAAAATATTATAAAAAAATATTATCATTTTATTATGGTTAGGGTGGTCAGACAGACACCTACTTCTTATTTTTCCCTGAAATTTAAGTACTACTGCATTGAAATTTCAAATTTTCACCAAATAGATTTTATTTATTTTAAAATAAACCTAGTAGTTTAGAAACTAAATTCAAATTTCTACAGATTCTATTCTTACATATTTTTGAAATAATATAGATAACTTATTCAAAATTTTACGTCAAGCTGCCTAACACTGATTTTTTTGAATTTTAGCCACTTAAGGGCCTATTTTTTCCATGATGATTCTGCACATACCCTAGAAGAAGCTATCTAAATTTAGACATGGGATCTAGAAGGTTCAATCCTACCCAATCTAGCATGACTTTGAAAGAGTTCTCTACACAACTCTCTATTGGATATATCCAACCTATGAATTAAATTACAACCCATGTTCCTACCCTCTCACCTTAACCTCTAGCTCCACCTCTTCTATGGAATATGAAGCTTCTTTCAAAGTTCCTACAGGGCATATTTACTCCTTAGAGCTAATATTTAGAGATCTCATGGGGTTCTTGAAAAAAGATGATTTCTTTGCCCAAGCAGCTCTTATTGTTGAAAATTTGAGGATGTTTTTAACTAAACATCAAAGACACTTAAAGATTCTTCATAGCATAGAAATTATTTTAGAGACCCACATCCCATCCTACACCTCCATATTGGGTGCTACTCAAGATGTTGGATCAAAGATTCTTGGATGAAAACTAGATATCGCAATGCCTATGGGTGTTTGTGTGCTTGGATAACATGGGTCCATCTACTAACACCAACAACATGCTTGAGTAGGATTGTATAATTAAAGTAAATAGAGTTCCTTTGGGTTTCAATTAATCCATGCTTGAGGTCCAAAGTGTCCCTATTTCTAGTACTAGTGCTAGTACCTTTATTGGTGCTAGTGTTGGTTCCTTTATTGGTTCTAGTGTTGATGTTTCTCTTGGTGCTAGTGCTGGGGGCTCTATTGGTGCAATTGTTGGTGGTTTATTTGGTGGTTCCACTATTCATACTGTGTCTACTTATCTTTTCCTTAATGCACTTCTACAAAACATGGGACGTATACAAAATCAGCTAGCAAAGTTAGCTAGCACATCCTACTAGCCTATGTTGCAACCCTTATGTCAATGCATTCCTCTTTATATTTCTATCCTAAGCACTCCTATCCCTCAAGGAATGGATATTTTAAATTTTGAAAAGTACTTTGGTCATGGAGATCCATAGACACATGTATCATCCTTTAATGCCATGTGTACTGATTTCTTCCATAGTGATGCACTCTTGGTAAAACTATTCTTGTGTTCTCTCAAGGACACCACTTTGGAATGCTAATGCTCCCTACTTGATAATTACATTTTCTCTTTCAGTCATCTAGTTAATCAGTTCCTCTATTAGTTCCAAGCCAACATTAGGTCGAAGATCATATCTGATGATATCATCTGATGCAAGTAGGGAGCTCATGATAAGGTAACTAATTTCATAGCTTGGTATTAGGCTCTATTTTCTCAAGTTTCTTATCTTTTACCTAATTGTGATGTGTAGAAAGTATTCATCAAAAAAATGCAACCAATAGTACAAGATAAATTTCTCCTAATGGAATGTCCATATTTTACGCATCTATGTGACACCTTGCGTGAGTACAAAAAAATGATTTCCTACTATAGGAATTCATCCTCACACTCACATCAAGATGTCTAGTTAGTAGTGCCAATCTCTAGTGAATCTAGAAAGAAAAAGCTCATGGAAAACATAGTTTTCATACTTGTCGATAAAAATGCAACTAGACAAAATAGAAAATTAACTAAATTATCAAAATATTATAATAGTGTCCTACAAAAACTTTTGAAAGATAAAATGATTTTTCTAGAGATTTAACCAATGTTTGACTCATATCCTCAATGGTACGATTCCCAAAAGTTCTACCAATACCACCGAGTCTTCAAACATGACATTGGGTCAGGTGATTTAGGATTGTATCGGTGATTGAACTATCTGACTCAATGGTAGAAAATATAACTCAAATTAATCTGTAGCAAAGCTAAATAGCTAGCTACTAATCTACATAGATCCTTTCTCATTAAATTTTTCTACTAATGAGGTGAAATAAATAATAGTTCATGAAAAAATGAGTTTGTTTGAAGTCAACTTCACTAAAATAATATTGTCATAGTTGTAATTTCTAGTTCATGGACATTTGGAGTCATTAAAAGAAGTTGATGGAAGATAAATCTAATATAAAATGATGTAGAAGAAGAGAAAATGAAAGACTTGGATGACAAATTCTTGATGATTGAAATTCCTTGAAGGTAAAACATTTCTTAAAAGTTGATTTAGTTATGGTTTTTTCTAGACAGTTTAACTTCCCCAACTAATGTATGTAATGGTGATTCAATCTTATTAAAAGTAGTTTAGGAATAATTTTGGGAGGATTTCAAAGATAGCTTTAGTTTGGGGAGTTCATGATTCATTGAAGTGAACTTGTTGTAGATGTATGGCTAATTACAGTTTAGTTAGAAGATTGGAATATCTTTTTAGTTGATAAATTGAATTCTATTTTTATCATTGTACTCTGAGGATGTTTTATTGATGCATACAAGTAAATAAATATATCATTGTTCTTGTTAGTCATTATAAGTTTTAAACTAGGTTTGTTTCTAATCTTGGGGGTCTTTTAATATTATTAGGGTTATATTTAGATCAAATATTCAATATAATACTACAATAGTCTACATGTATCTTTTCTATGTTAAAGTTCAACCAGAATCCTTTCAATCAAATTAGTATCATAAACAAGATATTTTGCACATATACAACACATTCATATATTCCCCAAAATGTTCCTTATGAGTGTAGTAAATTATAATTATTACCTACTATCTTTAAATGACTTGAAGATATTCAAAATTCAACATAATAATATATTTTTAATGATAATAACACATTCTCCATTCTTTCAAAGTCATCTTAAGTTTCTCTCTCGATATACAGAGAGTGATATTAATAATACTTTTTTGGTTAATTTTGTCACTTAGTGCCCCCTTTTTATTTCCACTAGTTGTAGCCAATAAAATATATTTATGTGGGTTCAACCATTTCAAAGTATACCTCTTTTTTTTATAGTTTCCCTTCTCTACATTTTAGTTGGTTTCCTCAAACCAAAGAATGTAAAAATTGGCATTTCTAAAAATGGTCAATGATTTTAATTCAATCAAAAAATCCTTTGTTATAGGTTCCTACTTTATTAAGAACCTTATTTTACACAAAAAGTTGATAGTTTCATGGGTATCTAGAACCTACATTTTCTTCCCTATTAAGCCTAATTCTCTAGCACTTTTCAAAATAATAAGGAAAAGAAGAAATAAAATATTCCATAGGAACTAGGAACCTATGGTTCCTAGTTTTCATGGAACCCTCAACACAAGTTCTTGAAAGGCATCAAGATAAAGATAAAATTAGAGGACTTCCCATTGATCCATTGATTAAAGATAAGGTAGGCTATTGGAATTTTTATAGGAACTAAAAATATGCTTCTTGGTTGTCATGGATCACCTAATGAAGTTTGATAGTAAAGAAAAGAATAATTCAAATGTTCTAGAGGAACTAGGAATTATTGGTTGGGTATGTGTAGGATCATGATGGGCCAAAAAGTGGAGATATGATGGGTATTTGTAGGGTATGTGGCTAACGACCTTTTTTTTACCCAAAATTAATGAAATGAAAAGGGTTTTTAAAGGAGATTCTTAGATTTCCACCAATATAAATTATGTTTTACTTTGAATTTAATAAATAATTATTATTCATTTTCTATTAGAATTATGACTAAATTCCTAACTGATACACTGATTGAAAATCATCTATATCTTTCAAACAATATCATATTTTTTGAATCCAAAACATGAATCACATTCTATGATTCATATACTATAGGATCAAAAAAAAAAATCGAATTTCATGAAGTTTTGACCAAGTTTAGGTGGTTAGACGTACAAGTTTTTATATTTTTTTAAAGTTGTAAAAAAAATTTTATAATTAATTATTTACTTGGAAAAAAAATACAAAAAAATATGCATCACATCAGGACATGAGTCCTCTACTTATATGTAAAATCTTATAAAAAAAATATTATCATTTTATTGTGGTTAGGGTGGTCAGACATACACCTACTTATTTTTTCCCTAAAATTTAAGTACTATTGCATTGAAATTTCAAATTTTTACCAAATAGATTTTTTAAAAAAAAAAATAAACCTAGTAGTTTAGAAAATACATTCAATTTTATACAAATTCTATTCTTACATATTTTTGAAATAATATAGATAACTTATTCAAATTTTTACGTCAAGTTGCCTAAATCTGATTTTTCTGAATTTTTTGCCACTTAAGGGCCTATTTTTTCCATGATGATCCTGCACATACCCGGCCCCTAGTTCCCATGGAACCCCTAAAAAAATGACAAAATATTGATAGGAAAGATAAAGTGAAATTAGAGGCTCCTTAGGTACACAAAACTGATGGTTCCTTATTCCTATGTAACCCTTGAAAAGATGGAAAGGCACGATGACATTGAAGCTTCCCATGGTTCCTAGAACCATGGTAACTTTTAATAGGTTCTCAATTTATTCCAATCCATAACATATGAAAAAATAGAGGTAAAGAGATGCAAGAGAAAGTAAAGGATGTTAGAGGGTTCTTGGGAACCTTGAACCAATTATTTTGGTTCCTAGTTCCTACATTCCTCAAAAATATAAGGAGGCCTTAAATAAAATAAATAAATAAAATGAGGAGAACAAAGGCTTAGTATCAGAGTTTTTCATGGCTCTCAAAACTAGGAGAACCTTCAACTGGATTCTTTAGACCCCTAAGTTCTATTTTTAGCTCTAAAATTTTTGGGTGAGTGTATATGAGTAACTAAATGACTTCATAGGGTTCATGAAATTAGGAACCAATAGTTCTAGGTTCCTAGTTCCTATCTTCCCTCCAAAATTATAGAGATAAGGATTAAATAATATTCAAGTCTCCCAAGGGGAATAAAGTAGAAGTTAGGGGTGGGAACAAAGATTGTGGAAGAAGAAAAAGAGGTGAGATGGTTCTATGGTATTTAGAAACCCTTGAACCTTCAATAGGTTCCTAGTACCTTTCCAAGATCCAACAAATATGCCAATAGTTTGAGAATGGAAAGGTAAGAAGGAAAACATAAAGGAAAGAAGATGATATTGGGGGTCATTCATTCACCTACTATCTTTATAACATGATTGATGCATGTAGCTACTAGTTTCTAATCTTTAAGGTCTTGTCGGGATTTTAAATTATTTTTGACATGATTTTTGGGGGAAAATGACACATGTGCTTCCTTTATTGCTACAAACCAAATTTTATATTAGGTGATCATTATTGAGCCATGTTTTTATCATGCTTAATGGAGGTTTCTATAGTTCATCCATGGATTCATCAAAATAGACCTATGGTAAAGGTCTTAGGAATATTTCTCACATATATATTTTGATATTTTTTGCACACATGTCTTCATTTAATTGAATGGGTTTCAAGCTAATTCTTCTCTCTAGTGGGTCATGTTTTCTTCTGTATTAACACCTATTCTAAAATAAAAGGATCCTATAGTTCTTAACATAGGGTTGGTTATTTTTTATAATTTCTATAATAGATCTTGTATCAACTATTATGCATGCTTCTAAAAGTAACAAAAATATTGAATTTCCACCTTCATTTGATTTTTGTATTGTATATCACTGAATGTAGTTGAATATTTTGATGTCAAATGTTATTTCTGTTGGTGTGAATAAGTCTTGTACCTAGTTTATTCCTTTACTAGGGACTTAGGGGACTTAATTCACATGTTAAGTTTACTTAGGCTATTAGTTGTCATATCTAGATAAGTATTAGTTGTCTTATCTAGAATTTCCACTTTCCTAGGTAGTTATGAGTTAGTTGTCTCATGTGATAGGATTAAGACACTTGTCATGATCTTGTCTTATCCTATCTCTCATCCTTTCCTTTATAAGCAAGGCATCTCTAGCATATTTGTTAATAATTTGGCATATAGCATTGTATAGTATTGCATTGATCATATTGTATCATATTGCAATCCTTGTTTGGTGGGATAGCATCTTCCATTGTTGCTTCTCTCTATCTCTTGTGGAGGTTCTTTGGTGTTGCAGATTGAAGATCTTGGGTTGTTAACTCCAACATGGTATCAGAGCTTTGAATCTGGCAAACCCCTTCAATTTTTTTATTAGAGAGTTTCCATCAATTTCTATTGTCCTTTTTGAGTTCTTGTATCCTATATTGCATGCTTGCATTTTGGTGAGATCTGGGGATTGTAGCGCTTTTGGCTATAGTGGCAGTATTTTAGGCTGTCCCATTGCGTCCAGAAGGCTCGAAAAAGTCAGATCTGGCTTTTGTTTCACTTAATTTCGTCACCATTTGCAGCTTTGGCAAAGAAGGGTTTCGAGCTCAGATCTGGTGAACAACTTCTTACAGGTGCACTTTGAGCCAAAAAGAAGTCTTCCATTGCGTCCGGGTGGCCGTTTACGAGTTTTTTGATATATAATTTTCCTATATTAGGAAAAAGTTGTCTTCGGGGCAAAAAATTTTTAGCAGAGGCAGCCGTACGGCCCCCCTGCGCAGGTACGCGTGTCGTCAGAAATTTTTCAAAAAAAAAATTATTAAATTTCGGTCTTTTTCCATCGGCATTTTATTTTTTATTAAAAAAAAATTTCAAAAAAATATAATAAAAATTTATATAGCGCTTTTTAAAGCGCTGTCGGCTTTTGTAAAGCCGCAGACCCTAACAGTCTGCGGACTGTTGGGCCCGCAGGATTTAACCGCTTGCAGTGGCGGTTACACCGCCGGCACTAGCCGACAGTCACCAGAACCACTAGCGGGCGGTTAGAAAACCGCCAGATCACCGCGGTTTTCACCGCCAGTCGCTACCGCCGACCGCCCGCAAGCCGCTACCGCCAATCGCCGACCGCCCGGAGACTGCCAGAAGCAGCCCTAACTGCCACCGTCAGCAACAAGCAGTTTAACCACTAACCACCGGATCTCACCGCCACGGGGTCAGTAAACCGCCGGCGAATTTTTTGCAAACAACCAGCTCCTGGTCACGTGGGTGACCGCCGGCCAGCCCCCGAGGGCTCAAATTTTGCGCCTGTTTAGCCTTCAGAGTGCCTAAAATAGGCATTTTTTTCATTTTTGCATAACTTTTCACCACGAAGTCAGTTTTTTGCAAACGAGATATCGTCGAAAAGGTGGTCCGACGAACTTCGCAGTGGTGTAGGTTATTTTTCCAGATTTTGTCATTTTTTGCCAGATTTTTCAGCTTGAAGGTACAAGAGCATTTATTGCTTGTTCTTGATGTAACTTTTGCCAACGAAGTCAAAATTTGGCAAATTTTTTTTTGAAATTGATCAGAAAATTGCAAGGAATCTGTTTGTAACCTCTGATTTCAGCTTTGCAAGCTCCTTTTTCTGAAAAATTGTAAAAATCACCGTGTGTTATAAACGGTTGATTTGAGCTTGTCACTTGTAAAATTGCAAGAATTTGTTCATTGTAATTTGCTAGGGGGGTTGCAAAATCAGTTTTTAATACATTCTGGGGGGGTGAAAGGCACAATTTAAGTGCCACATTGTCCTTTTCTTTTGGTGATTCATGGCGGATCTAAGGCAAATTGAACCACTCACTCCACACAATTATCATACATGGAAGCTAAAAATGACTCAATTGTTACAATCTAAGGGTCTATGGCCAATGTTAGATGCAGAACAACCTGAATTTACAAGGGACTATGAAAAGTTTTTCCATAGATGTAAAATGGATGAAGCAAAAGGGCTCATTGGCTTACATGTATCTGATAATTTATTGTTTCATATTTCGGGGTGCAAAACACCTAAGAATGTTTGGGACAAACTTGAAGAATTGTATGGTAAAGTAAATCATTTCAGAACCTTGCAACTTCAAGCTGAACTTCAATCCCTCTCTCCAGATACGTTTCCTTCAATGCAGGATTTTCTTACTCAATTCAAGATGATTTTGTCATAGTTGAAAGGATGTGGACGTGATGTATCTAGTGATGAATGTATCTTCTTGATTCTGTCTAAGTTAAAGGGCCCTTATCAAGTGTTTTCTTCTACTTTCTACTCAACTATGGATGCAATAGGGACAGATTACAAAATGCCTACATTTGAGTTGTTTTGTGAGCATCTTACTAGGGAGGAGGCCAAGTTAATTTAGTTGGATGCCTTACCTAATTCTAAGAATCATGCTCTAATGGCTCAATCATTCAAGGGTAAAGGAAAGAACAAGAAGAAGCCCAAAGCAGAATCATCTTCTAGTAGTGAGAATCCCTCCAAACCAAAGCCGAAGAACAATCATAAGTCCACTCAATCTCCTCCTTCTACCTCTGGAGATTCTTCTTCCAAGTCCAAGAAAAAGAATGGAGATCCTTGTTCATTTTGTGGCAACACTGGACATGATGCATCTCATTGCTTTAAGAGATTAGAGGCCTTGGAGGAAGCTATGAAGAAGCACAATATTTCAGTGGCTAAGCCTTCTTCAATGGGCAAAGTGCAAGCTCTTTCTGCATGAGTTATGCATTCACCTTCAGATAGTTGGATTCTTGATTCAGGTGCCTCACATCACATGACAAATTCACGTGATCTTCTTGATTCTATAGTTCATACTTCTACTTCTCAGATTGCAGTTGAGAACTCTTCACAGATTCCAGTTTTGGGTACAGGCTCCGTTCAAATGCTAGATGGGTGCATTGAGGATATTTTACTTGTTCTTGATATTTCAGCGAATCTTCTTTCCATATATCAGATTTGTCATTCTGGAGATGGGAAGTTAGTTGAGTTTACTCCACAAAATGTGACTATTAGACAGTTGCAAGATCCCGAGAAGGTTGTCGCTACAGGGGTAGTTGATCATGAGAATCATTTGTATCGATTTGATGGATTTGAGTCTTCATCAGGTTCATGTTTTGTTGCTCATGCTGATTCAATGAGCAAGCTTTGGCATGAGAGATTTGGGCACTTGAATTATAGATATCTTCAGCAAATGAAAACACATAACTTAGTGGTTGGTCTTCCAAAGATCACTTGCACAGATGGTGTTTGTCAAGGATGTGTTCTTGGCAAGCAACATCAAGATCCTTTTCCTAAGGGTCACGCTACACGTGCAACCACACCCCTTAAGTTGGTTCATAGTGATCTTATGTCATTCCCAACTCCTTCTTTTTTAGGGGCCAAGTATGTGCTAACATTCATTGATGATTTTTCCCGTCAAACATGGGTCTATTTTTTGAAGCTCAAGAGTGAAGTCCTCACCAACTTCAAGACCTTCAAAACATTTGTGGAGAAGCAGTCAGGTTTTTCTCTTCGACAGATACGCACAGATAATGGTGGGGAGTATGTCAATCAGGCATTTCAGGATTTTTGTAGTGCGCATGTTATTCTTCATCAGCACACAGTTCCTTACACTCCTCAACAAAATGGTGTGGCTGAGAGAAAGAATAGGACTCTCAGGGAAATGGCCAATTGTATGATTTAGTCTAGGTCCATGGCTCCCGCCTTTTGGGCCGAAGCTGTCAATTGTGCCGACTATATTCAGAATCGTATGCCCCACAAGGCAGTGCGAAATATGACCCCTGAGGAGGCTTGGTCTCATCGCAAGCCAAATGTTTCCTTCTTCAAAGTATTTGGTAGTGAGGCTTGGGCATTCATTCCGAATGGTCGGCGTAAATCCATGGAGAAGAAGAGTCAGCGTTACATTTTTGTTGGCTATTGTGAGGATGTGAAAGCATATAGATTGTTTGATCCTGACACACGAGAGGTTCATTTCCGACGTGATGTTCAGTTTTCTGAGACCTTCACCCAGCCAGATCCTCCTACAACTTCTTCATCACAACCTACTCAGTCTTCTTTAGTTGATGATACTTTGCTACTTGAGGAAGATTTTGATGATGGTCTTGATGAACCTCCTCCTCACTCACCCACTAGGCCACGATGGGCTCGAGTTACTCTTGAGGAGGCTAGTCCTCTTGTTGGTGATCCCATAGACACTCGCCGCACTCGTTCTCAGACTTCTGAAATTAGTCTTTTGAGTCATGCAGTTTTAGATGATCCTCAGAAGTTTTCAGATGCTTCAGGTATTCCAGAGTGGGATAGTGCTATGGATGATGAGTATTCTTCTTTGATGAAGAATCATACTTGGGATCTTGTGCCTCTTCCCAAGGGAAGAAAGTTGGTTCGGTGCAAGTGGGTGTATCGTACCAAGTATGCAGCAGATGGTTCCATTGACAAGTACAAGGCTTGTCTTGTTGCAAAGGGGTTTTCTCAGGTTGAAGGGATTGACTATTCTGAGACCTTTTCTCTGTTGCCAAGATGGATTCTATTCGCCTTGTCCTTGCTATAGCTGCATCTCAGGGATGGTCAGTATATCAGATGGATGTGAAGAGTGCTTTCTTGCATGGGGATCTTCATGAGGAGATCTATATGGAGCAGCCACCAGGTTTTGTGCAAGACTCTTCACTTGTTTGCAGGCTTCGACGTTCATTGTATGGTCTCAAACAAGCCCCTCGGGCTTGGTATGAGAAGATGGATAGTTTCTTGCTTGCTTCCGGTTACACTCATTGCCATTCCGATCCCACAGTTTATACACAGAGACATGGAGAGGATCTACTTATACTTGTGCTCTATGTGGATGATTTGATTCTCACAGGGAGTTCTACTTCCATGATTCAGAGTACACAACGAGCATTGATGGAGCGATTTGATATGACCGACCTTGGTCTTTTGCATTACTTCCTTGGTCTTCAGATTCATCAGACTTCTGAGGGGATCTTCATTTTCTAGCAGAAGTATGCTCTTGATTTGCTTGAGATTTGGCATGGCTGATTGCAAGCCTGCCCCTACTCCATTCCAGTCAGGTGTTGTACTGTCTTCCAATTGCACTACTCCTACAGTTGATCCTACCTTGTATCGACAGTTGGTTGGCACTCTTTTGTACTTGACACATAGTCATCCTGATATTTCCTTTGCGGTTGGACTTGTCTCTCGCTTCTCACAGGAGCCTCATGAGAGTCATTGGAAAGCCGCCAAGCGTATCTTGCGATACATTTAGGGCACTACTCATTTTGGCATTCACTACACTTCAGGTGCATCTTAGATTGTGGGCTTCACTGACTCAGATTGGGCTGGTGATGTCAATGATCGGAAGTCTACTTTTGGCTTTGTCTTTTGCCTTGGTTCTGGTCCGATTACATGGTCATGCAAGAAGCAGACTGCTATTGCATTATCATTGAGGTGAGTGTCGAGTGCTGTGTTGGCTAGTCAGGAGGTTTTGTGGCTTCGTCAATTGATGACTGAGTTCGGATTCCCTTCCACTCAGCCCACTACTCTTTGGTGTGACAATCAGAGTGCCATTCAAATTTCACGCAACCCAGTGGAGCATCAGCGGACTAAGCATATTGAGATCCACATGCACTTCATCAGGCAGCTCATCCAGGATGGTGTTCTCCGCTTGGAGTATTTGCCTATAGATCAGCAGGTTGCAGACATCTTCACTAAACCTTTGGCATCGCCTCGTTATCTTCAGTTGCGATCGATGCTTGGGGTGAAGGAAGTTGTCCTTGGGGGGTCTTGAGGAGTCCTCCTTCATTAGTTTTCTTTGTTTCTTTCTCTCTTTTGGAGAGGAGTTTTCTCCCATAGGTTTTTCTCCTTTTCTCTGCTTGTGAGAGTTTTTTGTTTTGTACATGGGTACCTCATTAGGCCTAGTTGCCGGGACCCATCTTTTGCATGTTTGCATTGGTTTGTACCTCCCTAAGTTGCACTTAAGGGGGGGTGTTGGTGTGAATAAGTCTTGTACCTAGTTTATTCCTTTACTAGGGACTTAGGGGACTTAATTCACATGTTAAGTTTACTTAGGCTATTAGTTGTCATATCTAGATAAGTATTAGTTTTCTTATCTAGAATTTCCACTTTCCTAGGTAGTTATGAGTTAGTTGTCTCATGTGATAGGATTAAGACACTTGTCATGATCTTGTCTTATCCTATCTCTCATCCTTGCCTTTATAAGCAAGGCATCTCTAGCATATTTGTTAATAATTTGGCATATAGCATTGTATAGTATTGCATTGATCATATTGTATCATATTGCAATCCTTGTTTGGTGGGATAGCATCTTCCATTGTTTCTTCTCTCTATCTCTTGTGGAGGTTCTTTGGTGTTGCAGATTGAAGATCTTGGGTTGTTAACTCCAACAATTTCCTTGTCAATTTTCTTCATTTCAAAAAATATGAAAATATTAATGTGATGTGTATGAATCATATGAATATTTTGATAGTCAATTTTGTTCATGTGAATTGGCACAAGAGTTATTCAAACTTCTTTTTGTGCAACACCACATACATATTTTTGTTTTTAGTTTAGGCCCATTACTCTTTTCTCAAGTGAAAAAATATACAAAAATAGGAATATTTTTAAGTCTTAAAAAATGTTAGTAGAGAGGGAATTGGCCCTTGATCTAGAAGTTTGGCTTCAAATAACAAGATCTCACACCTTAAAGCTATTCCCATGTGTAGTGTAAAAAAATGTACACATTTACATTTTCACACTATGTTTGTGTCCCTTAATTAAATTAAACTTAATTAATCCTCTAATTGACCCAATTATGCATTTAAAAGACCAATTAACCTACTTTTTCCAAAAGGGAAACTTACATTAAACAATTAAAAACATGTGGACATCGAAAAAGTAACCCTTCTACTTTTTCTTCTCGTTTAGGCCCTCCTTATGATTTTGGCTTAATTTTGCCTTGATTTAATGTTGTAATGTGAATAAAAATTCACATTAGGTCTTGGGCCCTTGCGTATTAATAAGAATGTTATAATTCCTTGCAAAAGTGTTGTGAAGTGTTTTAACACATTTTCACACCTTTCTAGGATCTTATTAATTTATTTCACTTAAATAACCTATTTTTATCATTTAGAGCCTTATTTCAAAGTGTTGTAAAGTTTTGTAACAAACTTTCACACTTTTGTAGCCTTTTCATTAATAACTAGAGATTTCTTATGCTTTAATTGGCCCCATTTTACATCTGTAGGCCTTAAGAGTATTTTTGAGAATAAATTAGATAAGCATCATTTCAAATATCTAAATTCTAGAACCCACTTTAAGCGCCTTGAGTGGGACCCACTCGCCATTAGGGGCGAATGAGTCCCCTTTGGCTCAAAAATTAAAATGAATTCAAAATTCTAGAGGGTTTTTCATTTTCTAAGATCTAAGGTCAGCCTATATGTTGTATTCTCGGTAATTAGCACATAATTTTGTATAAATATATTTTTTTTCTACTCATTTCACCCCCAATCATCCAACAAAATAATTAATCAATCACTCAAGCATCCTAAGCATTTTTCACAAGAGCATTCAAGCATATTGGAGCTATTAATTGCATGTCTGCAACATTCTACTTCAAGGGTTTGGTGAGTTGTAGAATTGTCTTTGTTCATTCATCATTCTCTTTCCATTCTTCATTTCATTTTCAAGGGTTTAATTACCAACATTGGGTTTGACCAAAGCAACCCCTATTCTATAACCCTACAACAATTTTTCCTTCTCTTTGCATGTGATCTTGTGGGTAAAGGTTTCAAATTTTTCAAAGAGAAAGATTGGAAAAGTTTTCAACAAATTATCAAAGCTATTCAAAGTTGTGAAAACCCTAAGAGAAGCTTGGAGAAGACCTACAGGTTGAATTCTACAGTTTCAGACTAGGATCCGAACCAGGAGCAGAAGTGTAGACTGAGGGCTACAATTTTCTATTTTGAATTTTTAGAAATCTAGAGGTGGACTAATTTTCCATTAGTGGTGAATGAGTCACATTTCCCATGCCTAAATATGTATTTTGCATATATGAGTACACAGTTGTCTGAAACCTATTTCGGTAGAGTCTTCCCGAAGCAGGACTAATTCGCCTAGCTTAGCATATGAGTCCCAGTTGGCACCAACAGTGAATTGTTTAGGATTCTAGAGCTCCTTTCCATCTCTTTCCAGTATCTAGGTGAACACTTTCAATATCATAAGTTTTTGTTATAGTTTACTTGCATTTCTAGGTCTTTTTCCATATCACACTATATTTTTAAACATCCTACATTTCCCAAGTTTGCACTTCATGGTGAACCCCTATCTTGTCTCCATTCATCTCCAGTGACACCTTATAGTTAGATCTCTCACATCCTTCATTGGGTTGAGGTCTCTAAGGTACCCTCGAGTGTGAATATTGTGAAATTGGATCCCTTCCTTGCTAATCCCCCTTTAGTGTGGACAAGGAAGCGAAGCACTAATTTTCCATGTCCACATTTTGGTGAAACTGACTTTTAGATGTCATATTCTAATTTGGATTGCATTTACACCCTAGGAATATCTTGTATTAACATTGCATTACATCTTTCATCATTTAAGTTGCATTATAGAGTTTTCAAATTTGCATTAGCAAAAAGTTCATTTAGCTTGCATTATTGCTCTTAATTTCATTTGAAAAACAATAAAAATTTTCATTTTCATATCATATTTGCATCAAAAAATATAAAAAGCATAAAATTCATCTTAAAATTCTAAAAATGTTCAAAAAAATCATTACTAGGACTCATTCGCCACCTTGGGCGAATCAATCTAGTTGTATATTTTGCAATGCATTTTCTTTTATCTATAGTTCATTTTTTAGTTTTTGTTTGCTATTTCCACATTTTCATATTACTTTCCATAATTTCAGTTATAATAATTTCATTTCTCTTAGTTTACATTGCATTTGCACTCACCTTGCATTTAGTAGAATTTCCATGAGTGATTGGTGTCCTATTTCTAATACCTTACTGAGAAGAAGTTTGAGACTCATGGAATCTTGCAATAACACAATTGTTGTGGATCTTGGATTATCTAGAGCTTCCACTCCTAGTATTGATGCTAGTACACTAGGCATGGATAAAACCCTTAGAAACTCTTTGACTTTAGGTAGCTTGCATGTTGAACATAGGCATGATGATATCCCACAAGAAAATATAATTCCAATCCATGAGGACTTGATACACCTGCAACACCAAGTTAGCCTTGAAAACATTTCTATTACTGCAATTCCTACCATAGAAAACATCCACTGCATGCTTCGAAGGGATGAAGGCCTTGAACTCTAGAAAAATGTAGTTTAGATCTTTGGAAAAAATCTTCCTTCCACCTCTAGTGCTCCTATACCAACAAGCAATGTTTCCAACCATGGAGGAACTCAAATTCCTCCTCTCTCAACGTAGCCTCAATACCTACCTATACCACTCCTTAAATCACAACAACAATGCAACAAGTTAGTAATTTGATTCCTTCCTTGGCTATTCCTGCTAGCATCCCTAGTTCCTATGTGGCATTGCATGTTCTATCTTCTACCACATTACCACCTATAAGAATTCCATTCACCTTCTCTCCTAGTACATATACCCCATCACCACTTTCACTTCCACCTCATACCACCTGTACTGATCTCTCATAACACAACTATTCCAAACCACTTCTTTCGTGCAAAAGAAAATCTCCACCATAAACCAAAATCAAAATGGCCCACCCACATACTATGTTAAAAGTAGCCCATTTTCCTTGGAGATATTGCAAACACCAATGCCACAAGGTGTAGAGGTTCCTAGATTTGAGAAATATGGAGAGAATGGAGATCCTTCAAACCATGTCAATTCCTATACAAAATTTATGTAGTGACTTTGTCCTTGATGATAAACTATTGGAAAAACTCTTTCTTAGGTCCTTAATAGACACTACCTTGGAATGTGTTAGAGCCTTTTTTGGTTGTCTTTCAAGTTCTAGTTGTGTGCCCTTGTTTTTTATTGCAAATCCTTGGCTTGTGAGTTTTATCTTTCATTTTAGCACGTGGGTTAAATGGGCTCCCACAAGGGTTGAGCCCAGCGTGCTAGTTTTCATCTCTCCGGTGGGGCCACCTATGTTAGGGTTTTTCCTGGCTTTTCTTTTCCCCATTTTTGGGCTTTTAGTTCAGTTCCCCTTTCTCTTTTGCTTGCCTTGGATTTTCTTTTTTTTTATTGGAGGCGGAATGGATGCTTGAACGAAACTAGAACTTTTCCAAATTCTGAAGTTCTAGTTCCTGTTCACGCATCCGTCTTGGTTCCAATCCCACGTGATTGGAGTTTCTTTTCCTTTCTGCCTTGTGTTGGTCACTAGTCATTTTCCTCTCCGCGTTCTTCCCTTTGTTTTTTGCTTTGTTTCCTTTGGCGGGTGCGGGATCGGAATGAGAATAGGTTTTGGAACCTTTTTAGGGGTCCCAGTTTCGAGTTCTGTTCTGCTCCCGTCTCCCTTCCTTTGTCTTTTGTGGAGGTGGATCCGGGTTGGGTTTTGGTCTCGGCTAGTCATTTTGGTTTTCATCTCTTCCCCCACTCCAGCTCTGACTCCGTCTCTTTCCTAGTTTTGGCTCCAACCTTGTTTGGTTCCCATTCTGCTGGCTTTTTGATTCATTGACCTGCCTGGCTGGTACACATGCAACTTAAGTTATCCTTTATGCCCTGTTTCTCATCGGCAACTGGCCCCTTCTTACCATTTTCACTGGCCCCACCTTGCCTTCAGTGTGACTTTTGGCTCTTGGGGTGACATCTCGGTGACTCTTATCTGTCTCCCCGAGGTCTTCTTTTCTCGGCTGATGTTGGTTGCGTTGGGGAGATGTCTACCTGACCCCTTTGTGTCTCACCAACTGACTTTTCCCTTCGGTATGTTGGCATCCATTCGGGGTGATCTCTCGGCGAACTCCTCTTGGTCTCACCGACATGAGAATTTGGAGGTCTTCAGCGTGAGTTATACCTTTCATTGAAAGGTCTTGGCGATGTCATCTTGTTACGCCAACTAGTGATGGAGGACTTAATGCTTCGGTGAGACTTTTATTTCGGTGTGTGGTCATGGCGATGGGGTCGGGTCTTGCCGACAGTAGTTCAATATGTGGCTTTCAGTAAAAGTCCTAATTTCTCTCGGTGAACAAGTGTCTAAAGGTCTTCTTAGTATAACAATGTAATGTCTACATAACCTCTCACTGAGGATTGCGTGCTACAATGACATACATTTGGCAAGTGAATTCATCGGCGGGAGATGTTATAAGTCACGGAAACTTGAAATGATGTCTTCGATGAAGCTTGGTGAAATCTCTATAGTGTATCATCGATGGTAGGAGACTATAGCGACTGTGACTAAAGTGAAAGGATTGCTTCAGTGAGGGATATGCCCTTGTCTTGGCAAATGGATGGTACATAAAGGAAATACATTTCGATGAAGCATTTTGACTCTATATGATGTCTTCTTGAGTCCATCTTCTCTTGCCGATAGTGTGTCTGTTCGAGTGTCGCCATGACCTCCTGTCAAGTGAGCTTTCTCTCACCGACGGGGCATTATTCTAAATTGAAATCTCATGCCGATGTGCGCCTAGTCTCGTCGACTTGACTGCTTGATCAAACACATAGATGTTCGCCATGATGTCTGGCCAACTCGGCCAACTCTTGCCGACTATGATGAGCATCTGATGCAACATATGATTCTCGGCCTATGGTCTCCCCGACCTCTTTATGTCTTGCCGACGGCGTGGACTTGATTCAACGGTCCAATGGGATTTAAAGTATGGCCTCCCGATCTTTGACGATTGATGGCCCAGTTTCAATTTCACGAGTATCAGGGTTTCTGTTATGTTCATGTGTGAAGACTTGGAGCATTCATGGTGGCAGATGAGAGGGTCACTAGATCCACTGAACCAGCATTCATGGCAACGTGACTCTGGGACAAGAACGACATGGCTCGAGTGTGGGCGCATGGATTTGGCAGCAGATTTGGTGCAGGTTGATTGATCTCTATCCATGTGAGAATGTCCCCCCTGATAGAGATCTGACTAGAGGCATTTATGAGACCAGTGAAGCAGTTGGAAATAATGACTTGGCCTGCGAGCTATTTTACGGTTTGTCCTAGTCAGCTAGTGATGTGTATTCTCATCTGGTCAGTTGCTTGTTGCTCTTCCTGTTCCTATAAAGGGAGAATTCATGGCCATATGTAGGGGTTCCAAACTTTGGTGTTCTATTCCACATTTTTCTGAGTTCTGGAATAGTCTAGGATAGATTAGGGTTTAGTTTTGAGTCATGATTTTGAGTCTATGGCTGTAATGTTGAATTCCTCTGTAAATACAGTCAATTTGAGCAATGAAAACATGAAGACACTTGTCTCTCATGCATGTTATCAGATTTTATCCTTATTTGTGCGCTTTTAATCATTTGAATGAATGCATAAGGTGTCTTTGTTCATCTTCTCATACTTCATGAGAATGTGTTGTTTATTGACAGGTCTGCTTCAAGGAAGTAGTTAAATCCTTTGAATAAATAGCAGTGATTACTTGTTTGCAGGTAGGATTCGGTAAGAAGAGTCTGGTTGCTACAGGAGCTGGATTGTCAGTGTAAGGCACTGATAGTTGATGTAAGGCATCAACAAAACAAGATCCATTGATTGAGGTCTATTTGCAGATGATTTCCCTTTGTTGTGTTTGACTCCATGGCCCAAAACTAGGAATTGATCTGTCCTGTAGCCTGTTCCCCTCAGAAACAATTTATAAATCATTGAATATCCTTATTTAGTTTGTGTCCTACCTCCTGGTTGCTGCAAGTATTGTGTTACTAAGAATCTAGCCCCATTTGAGGTCCTCAACGCTTGGCATCAGGAGTTATCTGCTATAAAAAGCAATGTATGGTCTTGTTTGAGGCATTGTGTGGGTATACCTACCCTGGTTCTGTAGAGCCTAAAGTGCAGAAGATCTCTTGATCTTGTCAGTTGGTCTAGGTCCTCCGAGCTGCCCTTGATTGGAGTTGGCTACTCCATAGGTAGAATAGGAGACCAACCTGGTTTACAAGAAAAACCACCAACAGAATGGTTCTCATATTTACCAAAAAATTCAATTTGTTCATTCAATGAGCTTTTTGATGAATTTGTAAACCATTTCCAAGTGCATATGGCTCCTAAGATAACCTTGAATGATTTGATGAGATGCAGGAAAAAAAAGAATGAAAAGATAACTTATTTTATCTCATGCTATCAATCGCTTTATTCCCAAATTGATGTCAAGATTCTTGACCCACATCTTCAAAAGATGTTCATAGAAAACCTGCAAAGTGAGATTCAGGACAAGCTCACTATGATGAAATTCCCATCCTTCGTGCACTTGTGTACTACCCTTTGTGATTATAAAAATTCAGTTAGTCGTCAAGATACATGGTCCACTTCTACCTGAACTTACAAATCTGAGCCTGTTAACCACAACAATTCCCAACCATTTAGAAAGAAAAACAAAGGGATCTTGCAATTCAACGCCACTCAACAAAAAACTCAAAATGTCAAGAACCAAGTAGTTGTTGTCAAAACCACAGTGCCCTTTAGTTATGGAGATCTAAAAATATAATTCACACCCTTACTTGACACCATTCATAACACAATGTCTCAACTTTTACAACAACAAATGATTACCTTGCCTCTTGTCAAAACACCTGACCCTACTAATAATTTACCCTTGAGCTTTAAATCAAATGGTTATTGCTACTATCATCGACAAAATGGACATGACATAGAACATTGCAAGCATTTTAAACACCTAGTGCAAGGCCTCACTGATTCCAACCGTCTATCCATTGTAGGTGTTAGTGAACAAGGTAATAAGTCCATTGCCCCTCCAAACCAGAACTTACAAATTTTCACTAATCCAATACCCAAGCATAATATTTCATTTCTCAAAGCTAGCAAAACTACATAGAATGATGTGATGAATGTTCATACAGATGATGAACATAATGATCCTATTACAAATTATATCACTGTTAATCCTATGGATGAAATGGTAGGTGCGATAGAAGTCATTCCTTGTAAGGGATGACCTAAGAGCTCTCTTGATATTGCTTTCTCCTCTAAGGATATAATTAAACATCTACCTGATGGTCCTCTCTACATAACTAGTTGTATCTATGACAAGCCCACTAATGGGATACTAATAGATCCCGCCTGTGGAGATAATGTGATCACCGAGAAATTATTAGTATTGCATGAAATTTATCAAGATGAATATGATAAACCGAAAGCATGGATCAAGATGCATCATGGTTTTTCTTTTCCTACGATAGGATCAATAATCCTCCCATTACAAATAGGAACAAAAAAATTAGATGTCACATTCTCCATCATCCCACAATTAGACCAATTTAATTTGAGGCTAGGCCATCTATGGCTTCAATCAATGAAATTCATCGCTTTGGTTATACATAAATGCTTAAAGTTTTTATTTGACAATGAAATATTCACTTTCCACCATAGTGACTTTAAACACTTGTCTTCCAAAGGAAACTTTTCCTTACAATCCTTTTGGCCTGAGCCCATGGAACCTATAATGCCATGACAAGACTTATTTTTCATAGCTTACCAAAAATTCAAAGCAAAGAAAATAGCAAAATTGTCTCTCTGAAACATGTCCCCATCTACCTCTGACACTCCCATCATAGACGAAACCATGCCTCAACCCGAACAAGATACAAACATCCAAGATCAACCAACAAAAGAAACTTCACCTACATAGTTCAAAAGACCAAGAGACAATGGAAAAAAATCCACACCATGCCTCCTTGAATAAAACAAGTTTACAAAGAAAAAGAGAAAGTGGATGACCAACCTCCTATGGTTCCTTCCATTCCTCCCCTTAGGGAAGAAAATAAACCTATGGTTGATCAACCTACTCTTACACAACAACAGCTTCAAAATAAAACCAAAAGAAACAAAGGTGCTCAAGAGCACATATGTAGACATCATGCACTTGCTCGCAAGTTACATGAACCTAACAATGAAAATAAAAATCTGAACCTGACCAAAGTAATGCATAATAATCGTCCTCCCCACCAACCACAAAGTGATCCAATAAAAAAATAAAAGCAATAGTTACACTCTTCATCGGATATTATCATTCTTCCTCCTTGTTGTGATTAACTTGGATGATGATGAGGAAACAACTAAAATTTATGAAGAGGTGCATAATGAATTAAACACATTATTTTCCTCTTCCATGAGCTTAATTTAGACATCTCCTATACATAGTGATGAACCTGGTACTTCTCCCAGTTTGAAACTTGCTCTTGTCCCTTTAGCTAGTCGTTCACCTTTGGAATCCAATGAACATGATTGGGAGGAAGATGAATTGCTCAACAGTTGACTTGGATTTTCCTTACTAGTCTTTTTCACTTTCTTTTTCTTTTCTTTCATGTGATCCCCTGTGATGTTTTGTTTGACGTTCTCTCTCTTTGTGACATTCCTCTATTTGTACCTTCCTTCTTCTCTATGTCATGCATCTCTTTCATTGTTTATCTTTTTCCTTTTGTTTTATGTCTTCCTTTTGGGGATGACACAAGCAATTGAGACATTCATGTCTCTTTCATGTTGACCCAAAAGTCCCTTTTCTTTTCTTTTACCTTTTTTTTCATTTATCTTTTTGTTTTGTGTTTTCCTTTTGGGGATGACACAAAGCATCGAGACACCCTATATCTCTTCCATGTTGACCTAAAGGGGCTTTCTTTTTCATTTTTCCTTTTCATTTTCTCTTTTCACCTTTATCTTGTGTTTTCCTTTTGGGGATGATGCAAGGTGCTGAGACACTCTATGTCTCTTCCATGTTGACCTAAAAGTTTTTTTCTTTGTTTTTGCTCTCTTTGTGTCATTCTTCTAGTTCTATGTGTATTTGGGGGATGATGACAATTATAAGCTCTCCTATAAACATTGTAACAAAGAACATACTGACCCCAAATCTATAGATCCCTTATGTGTTTGGTGTTTTTCATTTTGGGGGAAACCCCTTTCCTTTTCCTTTCTCTTGCATGGTGCAACCTTACTAAGAAACATATGACTTGGCATAGGGCTTTCCAATTTGGCTCTCATGTATTCTTTCTTGTTGGTATTTTTCATTGGCTACTTTAAAGTAATTTCTCATAGTATCCAGTGTTAGCAATTCCTTTAAAGTGGGGGCATACATTAGCATTATTCTTTTTCATTTTCCTTTTTCTTGGTTCTTAGTGCAACCTTCTTAATTCATACAATGTGTTTGTCACTTTGTGGATGACATTGGGTGTAGTTTCCTTCATGAGCGTGATCTATCTTAGCATAATACATTCCTCTTAGTGGCTTGATGTGACACACTACATCCCCTAAGTTTTGAATATTCTATTCTTTGATTGGTCCTCTCTTGGAGACATTAGGCACAATGTTCCCTAAGTTAAAGACCCCACATGAAATAAGCAAGAATCCTTTGAACATGCTTTGCATATTGCATTTTTCATTTTTTATATGGCCACCTTGTATAACACAACTTGCATGCCTATGGTACCATCACATTTTTTCATGAGCTCCAAGCAAACAAATTTTTGCTTGTCTTCTAATAAAGTCTTCTTGAAGCAGGACTAATTCACCCAGCTTGGCATATGATTCATAGTTGGTACCATTGCTTGTCTTCTGACAGAGTCTTCTGAAGTAGGACTAATTCGCCCAGCTTGGCGTATGAGTCCCAGTTGGCACCAACAGTGAATTCTTCAGAATTCCAGAGCTCCTTTCCATCTCTTTCCCATATCTAGGTGCACACTTTCAATCTCATAAGTTTTTGTTACAATTTACTTGCATTTTTAGGTCCTTTTGCATATCACATTGTGTTTTAAAACATCTTTCATTTCCCAAGTTTGCACTTGCTGGTGAACCCATTTCTTTTTTCCATTCATCTCCAAGGACACCTTATAGTCATATCTCTCACGTCCTTCATTTGGTTGAGGTCTCTAAGGTACCCTTGAGTTTGGATATTGTGAAATTGGATCCCTTCCTTCCTAATCCCCCTATAGTGTGGACAATGAAGTGAAGCACCCATTTTCAGTGTCCACAAAACATAAATTAAATTACCTTGGAAATTGGAGTGTCCTAGATTTAGGTCCTAGGACAATCACCCTTAAGTTTAGGACCCTAATTTTTAACATGTTTTTCGTGGAAATTTTATGATTCAAATTCAATTTGCAATTGTTGGATTTTGAATTTTAATTGTTAGGAAATTAGAAAATAACCTATAAATACATAGTTATTTTATGAATTCAAAACATCTCGCAAGAAGGAAACTTTCATATGAGAAAGTATTATTGTCAAGGGCATTGAAGAGTAGATCTATAGTAGAATTTCAAGATCCTATCATTATGTCAAATTTTATGTGTGTTCATGCACTTTTTTGGAGGTAACATTGTGATGTAGGATTCAAGCATTCATGCATCAATTCAAGTATCAAGATCAATATTCAATCAAGCTATTTCATGCAATATCAAGATGTTGGAAACATGTGTTAGAATTCAGTCCTCTAAGGATCTCCATTTAATGGTTTGGTGAGTTCCAACAAGATAGTGTTCATTCATCATTCCTTCTCTTTATCATTATTTCATTTCATGGTTTAATTACCAAAGTGGAGTTTGACCAAGGAAATCCCCCATTCACCAAAAAAAAAAAATTCCCTCTCTTGTGTGTGTAGGTTCTTAGGTGAAAAAAGATTGGAATTAAAGTTCTCAAAAGTGAAAAATTACAAAAGTTGTAAAAGTCAAGCAAAGTTGTCACAAAAATTTGTCAAGGCCATGGAAAATCAGATCCTAGATTTATTTTCAACATTTTTGTAGTGAAACTTGTGCCAACAGATATCTCAGATCCATCTCTAGAGGATCCTAGAAGTTGGGGAAAAGTTATGTACAAGGACGCTTTGCGACATTTCAGGACACTCAACAACAGCTTTTAGTGATAGGTTTTTAGTGTCTTACCTTCTTTAAATATGTTGGAATTTTGTTATTTATACTAGAGTTATGATTAATGTACATGATTCAGGTATTAAATTGCATATTTGGGTTTATTTACTATTTTATTTTTATCTCCCAAAAATGTTGTTCAGGTAGATTTGACCCTGTCCTCAATCATAAGGAAATTTGCAAGATCTCCAATAGGGCTGACTCACCTAGGGTTGAAAGTCAAATCTACCTTTGGGGATCTCATTTCCTAATGAAATAGGATAAAGGTAGGTTCATTACACCCCAGTTTTCCCATTCTATTTTTAGTAAATTATTGGTGAACCCTTGTTTTAATGATGAATCTATTTTTCTATGTTTCATTTTGGTCAACTAGCCATTCTTGCACTATAAACCTTTTGAAATTAGAGTTTAGTAAAACCCTAGATCTAAGATTTGCATTATTTTACATTTCATCTACGGTTTTCAAGATTTTATTAGTTTTCATTTCATCTGGGATTTGAAATTTTGCATTTTGCATTGTTTAAAGTATGAAAAATTCAAAAAATTACATACAAATTACATTGATTTTGCATAGTACTTGCATATTAGTGTAGTTTGACTCATCTACATTAATAAATTTGGTTAAAACTAAATTTCATAAAGTGCCCTTTTTTTCACTATCTATCACTAATTGCACTTGCACTTATGCACCAATTTTTTTTAAAAATGTCATACAAACCACAGTTTGCAACTTGAAACAAAAAGCACAAATAGTAACCCAAATTTTGTATTTTTCATTTTTAAAAACCCTGTACAAGGATCCATTCAACCTTGGGAAAATGATTCATTAAGGGGTCATCAAAACCAACATTTATATGCATTTTTGTGGTCTTCTACACTTCTCAGATTTGTTGGTAAACCACTATTTTAGTTTGTCAAATTTCAAGAATTTTTGTTTTATGAACTAGGTGTAATAATCCATTTAGTTTAGCCATTTTAAATCATTCCAAAATTATTTCACTACTAAAATTCATTAGATCCATAATAATATTGTTTAAATTTCTGAAGCATTGCATAAGTTGGATAGATTACGTTTCATTTTTGGCACACAATGTTAGTATCTTTCCTTTCCAAGTATGCCAAGAAAAAGATCATTAACAAGCATGTTAGACATTCTTCCAATATATTTCCTAGCTATGAGAATATTTTAGTGCAAGAAATGAAATTATTGACAAATTCCTTAATTCCACATTTCCTATCCTTCACGCATCCCCTAATATCTATCCTATTTGTGAGGATTCTTTGATACAAGAGGATGCAAGCATAGAAAATTATAACAATCATATTTTATCTTCTCACAATACCTCTCCTAATTGTGATGAATGTATCTTGGTGTTAGAAGATACAATTGTTGAGAGTCATGAAAATCTTGAAAACTCCTCTCCTAAAAACTCTCCTACTTGGGAAGATATTATGGAACAAGAGGATGAGATCATTGACACATTTCTTAACATCGCCTTGACTAGCCTCCATTCATCTCCTACTTGTGAGAGTATTTTAGTGAAAGGGGATGTAATCATATATAATCATGGCAATTGTAGTTTACCTTATCCAAATATCCCTCCTATTTGTGAAGAAGATATTTTGGTGTTAGAAAATCCATTCATTGAGTGTCATGAGAATATTATTTCTCCCTCTCCTCAAAACTCTCCTATTACAGAAGATTTCATAATGCAAGAGGATGACAACTTTGATACATTCCTTTTAAACAATAGTTATGTGTCTTCCTTAGATGAAGATGATAAGGTGAAATTAAACTTCCCCTTGCTAAAAGATCATCAAAATAAGGATAAGTTTGTTGAGGTTATCAACATTAGATCTCCCTTGATTATTAAACCTCCTAAGAGTTGTCTAATCATCTAACCTCCTAAGGGTCCTCTTATCATTGGACCTCCTAAGCGTCCTTTAATTATTGTACCTCCTAAGTCATCTCCTAAGCCAATTATTATCATAGGAGCACCACAACACCAACCGCAACCTCTAGGAGCTGTCTTAAGCATTACAAGGAAACTAACTAGTAACATTTTTTTGCAACAACCTAGTTATAATGTACCATTTCTCATACATACAACACAAGCAACAATAGGAAACCAGAAACCATACCTACTTCTTTACCACTTCCTCAACCTATCTTTCCTAGTGCTCCTCATTTTCCTTTGCATAGTGGAATGGAGTATGATCTTGTAGAACAACTTCACAAAATTCCTAAATAGATTTCTTAATGGGATATTATTTGAATGCCATGCCCAAAAATTTTACACCTTGGACACAACACAACAATTGATTTTTTTAAAACCACAACATGGAAACCACTGATGATTGATGACCATGCATGCATATGGTATGTAAACTATACACATTAAACTAGTTGCTCATGCAAATTTATTATAGATGTGTCACTTGGGGGTGGGGAGGAAAGTGTGCCTTTAGTCTTACCACTTAAATCGACATTGCTAGGACATTTAATCTATTCTTTCAAGATTAGAACTATCTTTAAAGTTAATATAAATATTATAAAGTCCTCTACACCTCATCATTTCCTAATTATTAATATTATTGTGATGGGATAACTTTAGAATTATTTATAGTGTTGTTTATATTATTGATATTACTTGTTTGATGCAAAGGGGTACACCATCCCTACTACAACATTACTTATTGGAAATATTATTTTCACTATAACCTTATCTTTCATGCCACTATTTCATAACTAATAAAAATAATGATTGATAATAATAGCATTAGATTCTCAACTTAACATTACCTCTTGATTCTAGTACATGAATCTTATTGGATCACTCCTAATGTTCACCCTATCTTTATGCTCACTAATATTATTTATAATACTATTACGAAATGCTACCCATTGATGACACTATCCATATGTTACCTATTCTGCAAATATCATGTTATCCCTTAAATTTCATATCACTCTTTGGATTATTAATTTAACTTGATATGCAAGTGTTATTAATAATTGTATTCAAGGTAAGGTTAAAGTTGATCTTAGGTTGACACTCTAACCCAAAGGTAATATTCACACCAAGGTTCACTAATATTTAATTGCAACATAATTTTAAACGTTCTAATGATGATATGCATGCTTACCTTAGATGTTAGCGAAGTGATGCAGTAGCATCCAGTCGTGTAGGGTAATCTTGCATCACCCAAAAAAAAAATGTTTTCTTTATTTTCTTTAGTTTTTTTGAGTCCCATTATGGAAATTAAGGGTATACGACTATTAGGCATTCAAAATAGTGAAAAACAGGGACTTACTATTTTTAGTACGTCAGCCAAAATAGACTCGTATGGACATGAAAATTTACCCCAAGGAGTAGAGCTAAAAAAAAATTTCTGGTAAGGAAATAATCACCTCAATACCCTACATGGTTTGGGAGAAATTAAAGTTTCTATCCTAGGAAACTTCTCCAATGCAACTTCAAATTCAGATATAAAACTTTAGACACCCTGAAACAAGTCAAAAAAGTGGCTGAACCAACCTACGGTCAATTCATGCGTTGTAGAGCTCGTCAAGATATTTCCAACGATATGTAATAATAGAAAATCAGACACTTGGATCAAAATTTATGGCCCCACAAAGTTGGTCCTCTAAAAAGTCAATTTCATAAAAATTTCTTCCTAGCCCTAAAATCAAATGGCGAGACTTTTGGTGCCAAAACAAAAAGGGGAAAATTGAACTTTTTAGAACATTGTAGGGTAGTTATTGGGGAAAATAAAAAAAAGGTTAAGTGGGGGTTGTAGAAGGTGGCCCTAATAGTGCAGATTGTGGCTCCAAATAGTATATTTTTTTTTCAAAGTTGAATTTTTTTGTAATAAATCAAGCCCATAAGGTTGAAGCATGTAATATTTGAATCTGTAATTTCATTTTCTGGAAATAATTGAAAGTGATTCATTTTCCTATCTCTCATCTTTGGTGTTGGTGTTTATTGTTGTGATTTATGTCGGTTTTGGGTGGTATGGCCATCATCAAGTGGTATGAGAGCAGGAGTTCCTAAGCCTGTAACAGAGCATTGAATGTGAGGCAGTTGTAGCAAGACTTGTGAGTGTGGGTTTAGTTCAAGATGCCTCCAAGACTTTCCCAATATGGAAGAGGTAGAGGTCGAGGTGGTGGAGGAAGACATCCACCTAGAGATGAAATTAGAAACCTTGCAACAAAAGGTTTGAAGAACAAATGTGTAATGAGAAAGAGATGATAGAAAAGATGAAATAGAAGAGGAAATGGAAGAGGAAGAGAAGGATCCAATGGATCATAGAGAAAGAAGATTGCTATGAGTGATCTCAAGCATTGCGAAGAGACCTAAAATGGACATTTCAACTTTTATTAGAAATCTAAATCCCGAAGAATTGACTGATTGGATCAATGACATGTAGGAATTTTTGAGTTTGAATAGATTGAAGATCCTCACAGAGTGAGGTTTGCAAAGAAAAAATTGAAATGTCACACCAGTATATGGTCGAAAGAGGTCTAGTTAGAAAGAGGAAGAAAAGGGAAAGATAAAATTTCTAGATGGGATAGAATGGTGTCAAAATTGTAGAAATAATTTATTCTAGTTGATTACGAATTGGAGCTGCTCAAGAAGATGCAAAGCTTGAGGAAAGGGACAAGGATGGTGAAAGAATATATAGAGGAATTACACAAGGTCTTGATTCAGACAAGACATTCTGAGGAAAATAAAGAGAAATTTTCTCGTTATATTAACGAGTTGAAGCCAAGCATACAGGAAGAATTGGCAATGGTAAGAATGACCACCATTGATGACGCTTATCAATTCTCTCTAAAGGTTGAAGAACAACTGAAAAAGAGGTTTGAGAATAAACAACAAGGCGGATGATGTGGAGGAAAGACCGGTGGATAGTCATATGGAGGTCAAAATGAAGATTAAAATAAGGGTGAAGGCTCCAAAAGTAGCCAGAACCAGAAAAAAGATAACACCTACCTTCCTCATGATCAAAATAATGGAGACCAACGAGGAAGGGGGAGATTTGGACGAGGACCAAGAAGAGGAGGCTTTCGTGGAACTTACTTCTAGTGTGGAGAAGAAGGAAATAGAGCCTATGAGTGTCCTCAACGTCAACGAAGGACAAGTAGAAGACTTGAGGGTAATGCACGAGTTGCACATGTTAATGAAGATGTTCAGTCTTCACATTTTGAGGATGCAGAAGGAGGAGAGGTTCTTCTTACTAGAAGAGCCTTGCTAAATGAAGAGAAGGAGCCAACTCAAAGGAAGAATTTTCTTTGCATTAGATGTAAGTGTGAAGGTAAAGTTTGCAATGCCATTATTGATGTAGGTAGTACTGATAGCCTTGTTTCAAAAGAAATGGTTAGTAAGTTGTGGTAGGAGAGAAGAAGGCATCCAAACCCATATTGGATTGCTTGGTTGTAGAAGAACCATAAAGCCTTGGAAAATGAATGATGTCTAGTAAAGTTTAAGATTGGAAATTACCATCATGAGGTATTGTGTGATATTATTCCTATGGATGTTTGTCATATGTTGTTAGGTAAACCATGGAAATTTGATCAACGAGCAATACATGATGGACATGCCAACACCTATTCTTTGACAAAGGATGGAGTTTGTCATAAGTTGAAGCCCTTGAAAGAGGTAGAGGAAAAGGTATGCAGTAATGCAAGAATTTGTTTGGTTGATGGAAGAAAGTTCCTAGAAGGTATGAAGCATGAGCATATCTGTTTTTCATTGATCCCTAGAGTGTATAAAGAATATACTACTGAGGTACCTATAGAGGTTTCAATTTTTTTGAATGAGTATCATTCTATTATTTCTGATAAGTACCTGAAGCTTTGCCTCCTGTAAGAAAGATTAGTCATCAGATGGACCTGATTCATGGAACTAGTTTGTTGAATAAGGGAGCTCATTGTATGAATCAAGTAGAGAGTGAAAAGTTGAATAGACAAGTTCATGACTTGTTGCGGAAGGGTTTGATCAGAGAGAGTTTGAGTCCATGTGTAGTACCTGTAGTACTAGCACCAAAGAAGGATGGGGAATGGTAGATGTGTACAAATTATAGAGCCATCAACAAGATCACCATCAAGTATAGATTTTCCCTTGCTGAGAATGAATGACATTATGGATTGTTTGAGTGGAGTTGAGTACTTCACAAAGATAGATTTGAAGAGCGGATATCACTAGATCCAGATTAGAGAAGGAGATGAATGGAAGACAACCTTTAAAAACAAGGAGGGATTGTACGAATGGTTAGTCATGCCTTTTGGGCTAACCAATGCACTGAGCACATTTATGCAGCTTATGAATGAGGTATTAAAAGAATGTCTAGGAAAATTTGTTATTGTTTATTTGGATGATATTCTTATTTTTAGTAAGAAATTGGAGGAGCACCTTATGCATATCTGGAAATTTTTTGACAAGCTAAGGGAGGAGAAGTTGTTGATTAATTTGAAGAAATGTAGTTTTGTAAAAAGGGAGTTGGTGTATCTAGGATTTGTTGTCTCGGTAGAGGGTCTTAAACTAGATATAGAAAAGGTGAAATCTATCATTGAATGGCCTACCACGATGAATGTTCTAGAGGTATGATCATTTCATGGTCTAGCAAGTTTTTATAGAAAGTTTATTAAGAATTTTAGTAGTATTTGTGTACCTCTAACTAAAGCGGTGAGAAGGGATAGAAAAGAGTTTAAGTGGACTACAGGGGCAGCCAAAATTTTTGACATGTTGAAGAAGAAAGCTAGAAAGCAACCTATTTTGGCCCTTCCAGATTTCAATAAGGTCTTTCAGGTAGATTGTGATGCTAGTGGCACTACCATAGGAGTTGTTTTGAGTCAAGAGGGTAAGCCTATTGCCTATTTTAGTGAGAAGTTAAATGATGCTAAGAAGAAATATTATGTCTATGGTCAAGAATTTGATGCTATAGTTCAGGATTTGAAGAAATGGAAACACTATTTGTTTCCAAAAGATTTTTTTTATATACTGATCACAAGGATTTGCAGTATCTCAATAGTCAAGGAAAGTTGAATCAAAGGCACCTAAAAAGGGTTGAGTTTTTGTAGTGTTATACTTTTGTTTTAAAGCATAGGAGTGGAAGGTCAAACAGAGTTGTAGATTCCTTGAGTAGAAGGTAAAATTATTTGATAGAAATGAATATAGATGTTGTTGGGTTCAATGAAATCAAGAGTTTGTATCCTGAAGATCCATACTTTGTAGAAGCTTGAAAGGCTTATTTGGAACCTATTACATTGGATAGGAAAAGATGGTTGGATTTATTAATCCAAGATGGGATGTTGTTTAGAGGAATCCAATTATTCCAAGGAGTTCTATGAGAGAGAATCTAATCAAGGAGAAGCATAGTGGAGGATTGGTTGGGCATTTTAGTTGAGATAAGACCATTGCTCTTGTTTGTGAGAATAATTATTGGCCACATTTACAACAAGATGTGAAAAAATTTGTACAAAGTTGTAGAGTATGTCATATGGTGAAAGGAACAAGTCAGAATACTAGATTGTATCAGCCATTACCTGTACTTGACAAGCCATGGGAGGATATTAGCATGGATTTTGTTCTTGGATTGCTAAGGACACAAAGAGGGCATGATTCCATATTTGTGGTCATGGATAGATTTTCAAAGATGAAACATTTCATTCCATGTCATCAGACCAGTGATGTTGTTCATGTTGCAAAGTTGTTTTTCAGAGAGGTGGTGAGACTACATGGTCTACCAAAGAGTATAGTCTCAGACAGAGATACCAATTTTTTTGGTTATTTGTGGAGGACACTATGGAAGAAGCTAAAGATAGATTTGAAGTTTAGTTTTACACACCATCCATAGACTGATGGAAAAACAGAGGTGGCGAATAGGATTTTAGGAAACCTACTAAGATGCTTAGTTGGAGATAAGCCCAAGGGATGGGATTTGATTATACCATCGGCAAAATTTTCTTACAAAAATTTTGTTAATAGGAGCACTGGTAAATCACCATTCCAAATTTTATATGGGAGTAGTCCAAGAACTACTTCTAAATTTAGAAAGATGGATAAGGGGGAGAAGAGCAGTGTCGAGGCTCAATATTTTCTTGACCACCTAAAGAATTTGCACGAAGAGGTGAAGAAACATATCAATAAGATGAACTCACAATATACTACTCAAGAAGATTAGAAAAGGAGGTATAATGAGTTCCAAGTAGGAGATGAAGTCATGGTTCATTTGTGAAAGGAAAGGTTTCTAGTTGGTACATACAACATGTTAAAGATGAATAAGTTTGGACCATGCAAGATCCTAAAGAAGCATGATTCAGGAAATGCTTATGAGGTAGAGTTTCCTAGTGGAATAAACGTTTCTCCTATGTTCAACCTTGCTGATTTGGTAGAGTATCATGAAGGTGATCTACACAAGGGGCCAATAAATGAATAGTTGAAAATTCTAGCACCTACTTCAGAGAAAGAAGAGATAGAAGAAATCTTGGATAGCCATGTGGGTAGAAGCACGAGAAACATGAAATATATTGAGTACTTGGTGAAATGGAGAGGAAGGCCTATTGAAGATTCATCATGGTTTTCTGAGGCTAAGGTTAACCATCTTGGTTTCCCTCTAACTCCTAAGAAGTGACAAGGTCACTTTTCAAATTACCCTAGATGTTTGATGCAAAAGCATCTAGCAGTGTAGGGAAATCTTGCATCACCGAAAAAAAAATTATTTTCTTTATTTTCTTTAGTTGTTTTCAGACCCATGATGGCACTTAAGGGGTATACGACTGTCAGGCATCAAAAATAGCAAAAAATGGGCACTTACTATTTTTAGTAAGTTAGCAAAAATAAACTCATATGGACGTAAATATTTACCCCAAGGAGCAGAGATGAAAAGCATTTCCGGTCACAAAAGAATCACCTAATAGCCTACACAGTTTGGGAGAAATTAAAGTTTTCATCTCAGCAAACTAATGCAGCTTCAAATTCAGATATAAAACTTTAGAGTCCCTGAAATAGCTCAAAAAGTGGCCAAACTGACCTATGATTGATTCATGTGTTGTAGATCTCATCGAGAGATTTCCAATGATATGCAATAATAGAAAATTGGACACTCAAAACAAAAGTTATGGCCCTGTGAAGTTGGTCCTCTAAAAATTGAATTTCATAAAAAAAATCTTCCTAGGCCTAAAATCAAATGGTGGGACTTTTGGTGCCAAAACAAAAAGGGGAAAATTGAACTTTCTAGAACATTGTAGGGTGGTTATTGGGGAAAATAAATAAAGGTTATGTGGGGCTTGTAGAAGGTGGCCCTAATAGTGCAAATTGTGGCTTTGAATAGTAGATTTTCTTTTCAGAGTTGAATTTTGTTGTAATAAATCAAGCCCATGAGGTTGTAGCATGTAAGCTTTGAATCTATAATTTCATTTTTTGGAAATAATTGAAAGTGAGTCATTTTTTTTTGTCTCACATCTTCGGTGTTGGTATCTATTGTTGTGATTTTTTTGAGGGTTTTTGGCGGTGTGCCCCTCATCATGAAGATACATATAAGTGGTTAAGGTAATGATGGTTGGAATGGTGACCAATGGCGATATTAAAAGTAATTCACTTTATTTCTTAATTGTCCATTAATTACGTAACAAATCCATTACAATTTGAGGAATGCAATTGATATAACTAGGGATCAAATCTTCCTCGGCAACCCATACTATTCTCGTTAATATTTATGTCATTTAATGTAATAATTTGTTATGATTAAGAGATATTAATCCTTCATGTCAATATTGGTCCCAACATTGAAACATACCATTATCAATATTATATATTACAATTATGAGGGGGTAATATGAGTATTAACAATATTTCCCATAACATTATTACTTCAACTTCTTAATTGGCATTGATTCATTGGCTTTACTTAAGTGAAATAATAATAATATTTAGTTGTGAGTTACAATGGTAATTTTATTACTATATCAATTAACAATAGTGTTATTTATAGATAAAATAATATTGCTAAAATAATTTTACATTAGTTGTATTTTAATACTCTAGTTTACTAATTTTACCTTGCTCTTAAATATATTCGATAATAATTACAATATATTAAATTTATTATTTTTTTTAACTTAAAATTACTACAATTGAGTTTTGACCTTCTAATTAATATCATTTAAATATTTAAATAAACAAAATGGAGACTTTTTTTATTATAAGAATAAAAAGGAAAAAAGTTCCCACTAACTACCTAAATCTTTAATAGAATATTTTAATATTAAAATTTAAGTAAAAGCAACCATATTTATTTTAAATTCTAAAAGAAATATTTAAAATAAAATAATATCAATGCTTCTTTTTTTAACTTTTCAAATTTTTAAATAGAAAGTAAAAGATAATTTATTTATTTGTCATTTTTAGCAAGAACAGTGTCAAGGCCTAAATTCTCTCATAAAAAAAAATTGTATCTTAGCAATATATATATATATTTTAAAATCTCTCATTTAAAAATAAATTGTATCTTAGCAATATATAAATTTTTTTTAAATGAGAATACCAAGCCACGTTTACAAAAAAAAAAAACCCTAATCTTATTTTTTATTGCTCAACCCTAAAATAGAATACATTCCCATTTTCATTATGGAGGTAGAGAGAAACCATGGAGAATGAAGGCATGGGTTTTTTTTCTTGCTACTCTAATTGGTTTGGACTCAGTTTGTAGAGGGATTTCTACATGACACATAGGTAAAGGGAAATCATTTGTGCATTTCTTGATTGCAACCATTTTTTGTAGATTTAATGCTACAGAGAGTTGTATTTGTCTTTCCATTCATGCATAGGTTGTTGTGACAGGGAGGATTCAAGTATGGAGACTAGGGAAACAATTGCAAAGATGACAGTTGAAACTATTAACACCCTCTACATAGCAATTCAGGGGTGAGTTGCATGATCAATTCACTGAGTAGATGATGCTAGGGCATGGGCACAAAATGTCATTATAGGTAAGAAGACTAAGAGTTAATGCTAGAACTCCACCCAAGGGATGATCACCAGCTTGCAAAAGCTTAACATCATGGAAGTGTCATGTATCTATATTACTTTCCTTACAAGCATGAGACTGGGCTACTTCCTAGAGTATTCAAGAGGGCCATACCAATGTGATATATGGTCTCAACTTTCTTGTCCTTCACCTAAATAAACTGCCATAGGAATCCAAGAATGATTTAATCAAAATCTATTATAATATCTTGAGTTTGACCAGCTGTAATTATTGCAAATTGATGTTATTATTTCCTTAACATCCAAGCTAGCATTTAATTCTGTCAAATGGTAGACTTGGAGCCATGATAAGCAACCAAAGATTGCTCAGTAATTCCAACCATAACTAGGGTAGGTGGTTTTGTTAAGTTAGGTACCTCACTAGACTATCCTTGCATTAGACTAAGTAATACAACAGGTTGCACATATATCTTTCTAGTCACCATTTAGACACGTATGTATTTTTTTTATTGAAGAATCTACAACCCTATCACCATGGTCCTTTTCTTTCCTTCTCTCTTATAGTATATCTTTTTTTGAATCTTATATTTATTTCAACCATTTATTATCTAATTGATTTGGACAATTAGGAAGGGATCAATTTTTTCACTATTTGCTACAAAAGGAAAATGGTTAGTAAGAGTCATGCCTTAATGTAGTTTTTCATACAAGGAGTATTGCTTCATGATTCACACACCAAATTCAAAAATGTTCCTTATGTTTTCTTTTAACAGTCACCTATTCCTCAACATTTTAAAATATTGTAGGATTGTGTTACATTTAAATATTTTCACGAGGAGGTAGGTAATGCTTAAGAGATATTATTTTATAATAAGCAATCTGCTTCATAACCCATTCATTTGTGTTCATATACTCGTGTACACTATCACACCTAAAATAAATAAAAAATTATTAAAGGCGGTCAATAGAGAAACAGGCTATGATAGGGAATGCTTTTGTTCAGGAAGGTTGGAACCTACTCATACTGGTTGGGTGGCAACATTTTTAATATGAAGGTAATGTTTAGGGGAAAATCAATTTCAAGAACATTTAAGTTTTGGAAGGATAGCTTGAATTATTTCTTCCCACAACTTACCAAAATATATAAGAAAAATATGTTTCTACCATATTACTTACTTACAACCTATTTACCAAGGAACTTCCTCCTACAATTTAGAGCAACTAATTCTGAATACATAAGTGAACTTTATTGAAATGTGTATAGTTTCAATGGTAAGTATTAAAATGAAATACATATTAATATTATGGGAAACTCTTATACAATTGAAAGTAGCTTTATTTTTAGCTTTATTACAAATAATATGTTCTTTCTATTGTCTTTTATCTTGGAAACAAGCAACATTGACAGGGGGTGAATCAATGTTCTGCAAAAATTAACTTTATTATTCTGATCTTTAATCCACTTAGAACATTCAATCAAAAGTAATATGTAGAAACAGAAAGGAAACAACCACAACACCATAACACCATGATTTTTACATGGAAAACTTGTTAGGGGAAAAACCATGGTGGATGGCCAATCCACAATATGTTTTGAGTATACCCAAAAGAAAGATTACAAAATGGGAGTGCACTTGCATTCAGGCACACTATCTAGAGTTCACTACTCAAAATAAGATGGCTCACTACCTTATAGAGATTTGGATTAGATCCAAAGGAATGAACTAAAAGAATAGCATCTACAAATGCTTAATTACAGTTTCAGTTAGGCTCAGTTGTCAATCTTCTATAGTTTTGACTCATACAAAACTTCTTCTTTGACTTGCTTCACAAAATATTTATGTGCAAGTGAAACTATGCATAAAATCGCTCCAACACTCTTCTGGTATTAACAATACTCATTGACACACAACACATACATATCAAAATTATATAAGAGATCATACATATATATCTGCAACTAGGAATTTAATTGCAACATGTCGACTCCAAATAAGACTTGAAAATATTAGCAACTATCGTCCCAAATCATAAGAGTTATGCAATGCGTATCCACAACGGTCGACCACAACTTAGCTTAGACCCAAAACAAGATGAGAAAACACAAAAATATTCAAACAAACATTTCCTGAATTTCTGCAACACATTACATCAACTGAGTTGGCCCCAAAATACTGATAAATAGAGAAGTAACAACTGGATCTCCAAACTCACACAAGACTTAATATGAGGCACTAAGATTTTTGAACAACACTTTAGATGTATTGAAAAACCTCCCATGAGGTCCATAGCTCAAAATAACAATCAAAAATCTATAAGTGAATCAATGATCACCAAACTGTCGGATGCTCTGTTCTTCCTGACTTTCCTTAATCTAACTACCGGTATAAGCAAATGATGTTATGCAGATCTGACACCGACTAGGGTTGCCATCAATGACAACACCAAAAAGACATTCATAGTGCCTCTTGCAAACAATCTCCCCATTTGGCATTGATGGAAACACTTAGTGAAAACTGACTAAGTGTTGGATCAACATGAGTTACACTACCACAAAAAGAAACTTCAATCTTGGGAAAACAACTTCCCCTATGATGACTATACATTTTTCACTGTACACTTCTCCCCCTTTGACATCAATGGAAAAAACTGGGGAAACCGAAACAAAATTCCAAAGCTGTACAGACATGAACTTGTAACTTACAAAAGTTTGAAAATATCTACATAATTTTGCTTCAACACTCTTAAATTTTCATCACAGACCTTTTTAAGACTTTCCAAAACTATTATGTGACCACACATTAAATAGGATTGAGCCTCTACAGTTTCAAGATTCTCCGGGTCACTAACTGCTACAACAACTTTCACTTCCTTCAAAGCACTTACCATTATCTCAATCTTCTGAAAATTTTGTCCCCTGAGTTCACATACTCTCCCAATAGTTCTGTCATTTTTATTCTTTAAACATTTTATTTTGTGAAGTAGGGATGTTACTTGACCTTCTTATTGAACCACATCCCCAACTAAAGGATCAAAAGTAGCAGAAATGGTAGCTAATTGATTTTCTAGATCCTTCACCTTTTTCTCATTTCCTTCAGTAAAGTTAGATAGAGTTAAACATGACTTGTAGGATTTTCTAGCTTTAGATATAGAACCTTGAATGTTCTTCATGCAGGTAGCTAACAAAATCTTATCTTTTACAATCATTTCCTTCAACAGACTAAGTTTTTTTCTATTAAAATCCTTTTGCACTTTATCATTAGTAGATTTCTTGAGAGACTCAAATTAAGTACTTACAACATTTGTGAGTTTCTTTAGCTCGCTAGAAGAGGAACCTGAAGGATCCATGACATGAGTAGGCATTAGTTTTTGTAGAACTCCAGATGCAAGATTCAACAATTCACTATCCTCTATGTGAGATTTCAAAATATTCTCACTAGCCTTAGCTTGAGCAATTGATGCAACCTTCATCATCTAAATTGGGGACAAAGTATATATATTGATTGAACTTTCATCCAATTCAGGATCAAAATATTCCTGTTGCTCCATCAGAGATCTCTTCATTGCCTTGGCAGTGTCTCTTGCCTCCATTCTAATTTCCTAAACTTTTTCACCTTCAGCCTTGGGTTCTTCTGAGACTATTTCTATATTTCTTTTGGGTATTTCAACCTCTTCATTTTGCACCACCTTCTCCTTGGCTAATACAACCTTAGGAACTTCAGTTTCCATAGGTGTCTCTATATCTTCCACACTAGGAGAAATCAAAATATCCTCATCTTCTGGAGGATCAAATACATTCACATTCTCCTTATCATTTTCATTTTCCTCCTCATTCACTAAAATTTTCAGTATTCATTTCCTCAAAGTTAATCTTATTCTTTGACATAAATTCTTCCAGAATTTCCTTAGTTTCACTAACAATAGCATTAGCTTCACCAATCACGATTTTATTTACTCTTGGCTTTCTCTTAAATTCCTTTTTGAATTTTTCAAGGAGTGAATCCATCTCTTCAATTGACATTTCTAGACACAAATCTGCAAGAACTCTCTTCCTCTGATTCTCTTATTCTAATCCAAAGTATCATACAAATTCTTGGGTAGGCCAGACATAATCTCAACAAGAAATTTATTGAAAATGTTCATATGTTTTATTGTAGCGTCTTCTAGAGTTATCTAACCAAATTCATCAAAATTTTCATACAATTCATAGAGGGGCTTGATATTACCATCATTAACAATTGCATTCACAACTTAATCAACAAACAGACTAGGTTTATCAACTTTAGCCTTCTTTTCCTTTTCTTCTTTGCTAGGATATTTTATTTTGCTTAGCTTGATAGCTTGAGTTCTAGTAGCTCTTAATTCTTTCAAAACTTTTTCTGATTATGTTTCTTGATCATTTGAAATAGGCTTATATGTTATTTTTTAATTCTTCTTCCTTTTATCAGAAGGCTAGTCTTGAGCTGGCTTTGCTACAGGGGAACTCCTTGTAGATCTAGTGCAGGCAAAGGATGCACTAGGACTAGAAAACTTTGTATTTTCTTTCACTTCTATTGTTTTTTCCTCTTCTCTCCTCCTTCTTGCTTCTCTCAAGGCTTCTATAGGTAATCCCATCCTTTCTACAAAAACTTTTTTTTCTTTTCTTACTCTCCTGACTATCACCAATTTTTTCAATTCCTCATGAACTTGCATAATTTTCTCTGCATATGTTCTGAACCTCTCTTCTCCCGGATCCAGAGGTGAATTCAACAATTATTTTGCATACATCTTCAAAATGTTTTCCTCTACTTTGTATCCCATTGGCATAATCCAAATTGTTCTAGGATCAAAAACTTCCATATGACATTGGTCAATGTCCACCATGATGTAGATAGATTTTTGTATTGTTCCACAACTAAAGTGGGAATTATTTCCCTAACATGCATCATATCCTAGAAATTTTTGAAGTAGCCCCACAGGCTAGTGTTCCTGACCTGACGGTCACCCATTCCAAACAACTTGTTCCTTATCTGAATAGCTACAGGCTCATCATTTTGTCAATGAACTTTTCCAATGCTTGTAACTTCATTCATGAAATAGAAACATAAGCACAATAGTAGATTACCATATTTGAAAGTATACTTGTCTTTCTTTATTTTGCTCAGATTTTCAAAGAACTAACTTCTGAGTAGCTCACACAAGTCATACTCTACATTATGCTTTACCATTTCATAAGCTTCATAGATGGTCATACCAGATACATAATTTTCTCAGCTAGAATGGTATATCTTGTAACCGATGACCATTGATGTGAATTTCACATCAAATTCAATAATGTCTTCTATTGTCATTTCCCTTCTATCCCATTGTGCACCTGTAGCCTCAATAACCTTGTCATTCTTCAGAGATTTCAAGACTAGAAGTCTACCGGTGGAATTCAGACATGTTACTACACATATAGCCTCTGTTGTGATTTTCAAGGGTATATTTAGCCACATGAACTTATCATGAACATGGCTCAAAATGTATCTCAACTTACCAAAATACATAAGAAAAATATGTTTCTACCATATTACTTACTTACAACCTATTCATCAAGGAACTTCCTCCTGCAATTCAGAGCAACTAATTCTAAATACATAAGTGCACTTTATTGAAATGTGAATACTTTCAATGGTAAGTATTAAAATGAAATACATATTAATATTATGGGAAAATCCTATGCAATTGAAAGTAGATTTATTTTTAGCTTTATTACAAATAATGTGTTCTTTCTATTGTCTTTTATCTTGGAAACAAGCAACACTGAGAGGGGAGGATGAATCAGTGTTCTGAAAAAATTAACTTTATTATTCTAATCTTTAATCCACTTAGAACATTCAATCAAAAGTAATATGCAGAAATAGAAAGAAAACAACCACAACACCATAAAACCAAGATTTTTACATGGAAATCCTGTTAGGGGGAAAACCATGGTGGATGGCCAATCCACAATATGTTCTGAGAATACCCAAAAGAAAGATTACAAAATAGGAATGCACTTGCATTCAGGCACACTTTGTAGAGCTCACTGCCTTATAGAGATTTGGATTAGATCCAAAGGAATGAACTGAAAGAATAGCATCTACAAATGCTTGATTATAGTTTTGGTTAGGCTCAAGTGTCAATCTTCTGTCATTTTGACTGATATAGAAATTTTTCTCTACTCTGCTCTGACTTGCTTCACAAAATATTTATGCGCAAGTGAAACTATGCATAAAATCACTCCAACACTCTTCTGGTATTCACAATACACATTGACACACCACACATACATATCAAAATGATATAAGAGATCATACATATATATCCACGACTAGCAATTTAATCACAACATGTCGACTCCAAATAAGACTTGAAAATATTAGCAACTGTCCGCTCAAATAATAAGAGTTATGCAATTCGTATCCACAACAGTCAACCACAACTTAGCTCAGACCCAAAACAAGATGAGAAAACAAAAAAATATTCAAACAAACATTTCCTGAATATCCACAACACATTACATCAATTGAGTCAGCCCCAAAATATTGATAAATAGAGAAGCAACAATCGGATCTCCAAACTCACACAAGACTTAATATGAGGCACTAAGATATCTGGAAAACACTTTAGATGTACTGTAAAACCTCCCATGAGGTCCACAACTCAAAATAACAACTATAAATTTGTAAGTGAATTGATGATCACCAAACTTTTGGATACTCTGTTCTTGTTGACTGTCCTCAATTTGACTGCCAGTATAAGCAAATGATGTTATGCGGATCTAACACAAACTAGGGTTGCCATCAATGGCAACACCAAAAAACATTCACATTGTCTCTTGCCAACATTTTAAGCAAGCATGTTTATATCCCTACACTGATTTGATTGGAGGTCTTCATAATGATAAAATAAATCAACAATTTTCATTCAAATATAAATTGTTTATTCATTTTGCTTCTAATTTTTTTTATACAAGGTATATACAATCATGCATTTAAAACTTCCTTAATGTATCTGTAAGAAGCATATTTTGCTACAACTCACAAAGTATCCATATTTTCTTCATTGCATCAAAATATAAAACTTTCAATACTACACTCCATATTTAGGAATATAATGGCCAACACACAAAGAATAAGGCCTACTTTGTCCATTTCTACAATGAACAATTGGAAACTTATATTTTTAAAACTTATAATATTACCACTATTTTTGAGAAAAAAATGACTTGCACACCGATGAACAAGGTCTTCCTCTCCACCCTACCATAATGGCATCATGGAGCCTTGTAGGCTCTAGCCATACTCCCAAGCAAGGAATTTTTTTAGCTCCACAATGATCAATGGAGTTTTTTCTTATTTTTACAAAGAGAAAAAACTAATGTAGCACAATTTACATGCATCTAGGTTCTCTATTTTCTATTTTTAAACATGATCCGTACAATAGGCAACCTCCTTGCAACCAAGAAATAATGGAAAATAGAAAAGGAAGAACTTATCTATTTTTTCTAGATGAAGGGACTGAAACTTTGTATCCATCTTTCCTCTCAAACCAAGCCATCTTCATCGCTATCTTCCAAATAGATGGACTCCTCTCCTTGTTTCATTCTTTCTACCATCTTCACTCAAGTTCTCTAAGAGGAGAAGTGGGTAACACCCCCACTCTTCCTTCCTCTCCAAGATATATAGAAGTTTCAACTTGCAACCTTTTAGATGGGGAGGTGTGGATTGTACCTCCCTCCATCAATGAGGGTCTTTTCTCATTAAAGAGGGGAACTTACACCTGGACCATCCCTCAATCTTTTCGCCCACATCCTCTCCACAAAATTCGTCACTCCTCATTATGAGGACTTTTCAAGAGTCAAATCATGTCCTTGGGGCCGTATTGCATGCCCATTTGACCCCTACCACTATGGTATAGACCCTAGAGGGTTTATTTTTGCATCCCAACCAAGGAAATTGACCAACAACCCTCTTTGAAGACCCACTTAAGGATCCATCCGTGTTTTCACATTTGGATAAGGGTTTCCAACCCCTAGCCCCAGTTATACCCACATAACACATAGTTAATTATCCTTTTAATATCAACCCTCACCACTTTAATTTACCAACATATTAACTTTATTTATTTCTAAGCCCGAAAAGGTTCAAATTTGTAGCCACAAGAAGATGTATTTTGATTTGCTCTCAATGGTTTTCCTTTCTCATACTGGCACCCTTATTTTCATGCACATTACTAGTGCAATAATAAGAAACAATCATGTATAGCATTAATTTTGCAAGCTTAATATCCTATGATTTAACTATGCAAAAATTCAATTTAAAATATCAATTCATATTCCATAATTTATGGGTGCCTAACACCTTCATGGCAATGACAATAAAACAAAATGTTAGAATAAAATGCAAGAATATTGTTACACAATCACACTACTTATCATCTATAATACATCTTACCATGTATTTAGGGAAACATGAAACAAATTAATGTTGTGTTATTCACATGTGAAGCAAGGTCTTACAATTCAAGCTTCACCTAATTACCATAGCATGCTTCAAAGTGCTTTACAACAAGTTGTTATCCCTCCTAGTACACAACCAAATGATGTAGAAAACCCTAATGCAAGGTATGAACTCAGTCAACTTAGACTTTACATTCCCTCAAGATGAGTTACCCCCTTTAGAAATACAAAAAAATATGATGATTTCATTGTAATGACTATCATTAATAACTATGGGATAAAATGAAATCTTATTGACAATTGTTTGGATCTTAATGTGTGTGGTGTAAACCTTTTAGATAAAATTGGAGTTGATAAGACAATGATTGGAGTGGATTTTATAATGTGAGAAAATAACCACTTGGTGTGATAACTTTTCCTATTAGAGTTGGAAAGGTAACATTTCAAACTCCTATTCATTTCATGCATGATAATCTTTCGTATGATCTTCTCTTAGGTAGACCTTGGATTCATGAAATGAATGGGGCACCTTCAACTCTTAATTTTTTAATGAAATATATATATAACAACAAGGTTTATACAATCAAGGATGACCCTCACCTAGAAATTTGTTTGCACACTTAGAAAGGAAAAGAAAGTCCTTTGAAAACATTGATACCAACTTCAAATGTAGAACTCATGCTAGAGGAAGAAAAAGAGAAGAATATTGAACAAGTCATAAAGCTATTGGATGATGATTTGGGTTCATCGTATTTCACACCTACATTCATGGGAGAATACAAGATTACACACAAAGATGGAAAAGATAAATAAACAAGCATAATATCCCCACAAGTTTTGTCATCAAAAGCATGTGAGTCCACAACTTTTAGCAAAGAAGAGGAAAAAACAAGTTATGCATCCACATATGAAGAGTGTGATCATAAGAATCCACCAAATCCAAAAGAACTAGAAAAAAATTATGGAATAGGTTACAAAATTTTGAAACAAATTGGATATAATGGAAAAGGACGTGGTGTTAGAGAACAAGTTATATATGTCCCTATAGATCCTAACACAAAAGAAAAAACTAGTGGTCTTGGTTAAATTTTCCCTCGAAATAAATGAAAGCATCAAATAAACATTCACTTAATGTCAATGTCATCACACAAAAAACTCCTAGGACATCTTCAAACACATTTGTTAGTAATGATTGGGGTTCACTAGATTTTACACCCTCCTTTATAGGAGAGTATAAAATCTCACAATCTAAAGAGTCTTGTGTATGCATGACACCTTGTACTAAGAAAGAAATACCTTTGTCACAAAAGAAAGGAACATCTTCTAGTATTGATCAAGAAGATACCTTGTCAAGGATTCTCCAAGACTGCTTTATATCTCTCCCTCCAAGAACATGAAAGAAATTATATAACATGAGTTCATTTTGTGCAATCATAGAGTTCATGGTCATTCTACTAATGAATATAAGGCTTTGAGCACCATAAAATTAAACATCTTAAGGATTGTGGTGCTCTTCCTTGTGTTGATGCACCTATTTCCTTTAATTGATAATAATTTTCATCTTATCATGTTGCTCATCACTACGTAGCATTGGTAGCTTTATGTTCCTTACTCATTTCCATTCATGGTGGTACAATATTAGGTGCAAATATATTTCCCTTAGCAACAACATGATATTTCATGGTGGTTGTCTTTGTGTCTATGATTTGAGGGAAAGGATAACTAGTTTTTGAAGGTGTGCATTCTTTCGAAGGATCCCATCTTCCTCTCTTTCTACTTAAAATAACAACATAGCAAGTATGTTGAGGGGGCATATTATGCCCTATTCATTGTTTGCATGTCCATTCTTAATGAAGATAACATACATCTCCTAGGAAGTGTGATCATTACATTGACACTATTTCATTTTGGCATTATTATTTGCACCCCTTGAGGTGAGTTTTGTTTTACACCCCCTAAGGTGAGTTTCTTCTTCACTCTATTCACGGAAGTTGAACTTAGTGTAGCATATTGATCATGTTGTGGTGCCTTATCAAAGTTTTCATGGAGTATAAATTTTGGCATGGTTGGTGTATGGGATCCTATAGACTTGGCATGACTTTCACATCACCACTTGTCTTGGGGGTTCACCTAGTGTATACTAGATTTCACTAGCCCTTGTGAGCATATTTCTCATGGCCACTGAGCATAGAAAGAATTTCTTGCCTATGGATCCATGTGTTTTGTAAGTGATTTTACATCCTTATGAGTGTATTTGATGGACGTGGAATAATGCAACTTGCTAGTTCATCTTTCTTTCATCTTTGCATTAATTATGAAATTATGTGTTTGTGTCTCTTGTCTTGTTGCTTACATATTACACATATTATCTATGTCCCTTTATGATTATGTTGGTTTTCCATGGGATCTTAGATTGTGGGGGCTTGGCCACCTCCTCGATCTTTGTCATCCTATCCCATCAATATTTATGCACTTGGACTCCTCTTGACATATATATTTCTAGTTTAGTGTGAGTTTGAGCATAGGGCTCATCCTCCCACTAAAGTGAGGGCTAAATTTAGTGTAGTAAAATGTACACATTTACATTTTCACACTAGTTTTGGGTCCCTTAATTAAATTGTACTTAATTAAGCCTCTAATTGACCCAATTATACATTTAAAAGCCATATTAATATCATTTTTTGAAAGGAAAATTTGTATTAAACAATTGTAAACATAAATTAAATTGCCTTAGAAATTGGAGTGACCTAGATTTAGGCACTAGGGCTTATTCACCCAAGGGAGAATGGGTCCCCCTTAAGTTTAGGACCACAAATTTTAATATGTTTTTGGTGGCATTTGTATTGAAAGTGGAGCCCAAGATCACCGTTTGCAAGATATACCTTCACTAAAGAACGAGAGAAGTGCACATGGGATATTTCACCAGAAGGAGGAAAAATATGAGATAATTAATTTACATATGGTACAAGATTTTTAAAGCTGTGAAAATGTTGATGGGTAATAAAACTACCCACACAAGAATAAACCACCTGGATTAATAAAATTATTATTCCTAAGTTGTGAAATCATATTTACTCCAACACCCCCCTTAAGTGTAACTTAGGGAGAATTATTATGCAAAAATGAAGATGCAGTATGGGTCCTGGCTACACAACCATTTTAGGTACCCATTTACAATGCAAAAAAGAAATCTCTCACAACCAGAGAAAAGGAGAAAAACATTGTGGGAAAAAAAACCCTCTCCAAAAGAGAAAAGAAAACAAAAATGATGCATGGATGGAGGAATCAATCACACCCCCCAAGAACTACATACATCATATATATACAATCAATGGCCCCCTCATAAGAGCGAAATATAGACTATATAGCACCCCGACAATGTGTAATCACCTGCAAAAATGGTAAGTTCATGAAGACAAAACATGATCCAATGTCGACAAACAACTTGTATCTCATTGAGAAGAAACAAAACTAGATACAAAAGCAGGTATGCTTACCATTATGAAAAGGAATTGAAAGAAGGAAGCATAAAAATGTATGATGGTGTCTCTGAAATCTACTCATGTGTCACCAAGACCTTGGAAAATGATGCCACGAACCAAACAAGAACATGCCCAATCACAACAGGAGGTGACAAACAAGGTACCACTAGAAACTGATGTTGATCAATATCTAGAGACTAAGATGGGGTGACAATAGTTGTCCCACAACTATCATCAAATAGGAGAGATTACCCCTCCTCCAAGTCGGAAATATGAGATTTTACAAACAATGAACCAATGTCTGAAAAATACAAATCCCAATCACAGAAACAATGAAATAATGGTTGTGATGTATCACTAGACATGCTCAATGAATCATCAACACAAGATGAATGGTCCTACAAAACAAGAATTATAGGAGCCTCAATCAATGACTCTACACAATGAATCACTGAAGGTGAAGGTACATCAACTATCTCTGATGGAGAAGAAGGAGCATATGAAGAACCCTTGTCATCCTCATATGAAGATTCAAATCATTCCAACACTTCAAATTCCTACATAGTATCATGATCATACGGTATCATGTCTAAAAAATGAAGAGGCACAAGACAATCTAAAATAGGGTCATCTGGGAATAACAGGGTATCAGGATCTCCTATATTTCCCAAATTTTAGTCTGAAGAGTATATGGACACTCAAAATGATCAATAACATCCCAAGTGGCATCATTAGTATGCATTGCAATAACTCCTAAGGCATGATCCATTTTTCAATTCCATACAATTTTCTTACTATCAGTACCAAGAAGGGGACAAAGATTATACAAATGTGGCAACAAATGAAACCATCTAAGATGTTTTATGATACCATCTCGTCATTGTTTATAGTTTCCCCTTTCTAACATAATCATAATAGGATGCAATGAAAACCCCATAATCAACTATGAAAAATCTCCAAAAATACAAAGACAGTAACCTTCAATAACAAATAAAAACTCCCAAATACTACAAATGAAGGCTTCCCAAAATACTTCAAGAAGCAAAAAAGGGGTTGAGAAACAAGCAACTCCAAATACCAATATTGAATTTCAATGGATTAAAAACACCACCAATCAGAAAAATATGAGATAAATTCCTCAACTACTACAAAGGTAATGAAAAAACCTTTATGTTGATATGTGGTTTGCGAAAAACAACAATTGTTTGCAAAAGATATGCAAAAATGAAAAAAAAATGCCTATAAAGGAACTTTGGAAGCATGATCAAGCACTTGAGGGCTCAATTATGGTTGTCCATGCGACCACATCCTTGAGCAAAGGAAAAAATGAAAAATAAATAAGGCCCCTTGAGGCCAAATCAACAAGTTACAGCTCGAGCAAGGCACCATCACCGAGTTAGCATGAGCACTAATCACAAAGTCTTTGAACTTAAGAGAGAGACTTAAAGTTAAATGAGTCTTTTCTCATGACATGGATGGAGAGTGTGAGGCTATTTCAATAGTCAAAGACTACCAACACATGGAATGTGGGACTAAAGTCCCCAGATTGCATCCAAAAAAGTCATGGATAGGCCCACTTCCACTTCGGTGCACAACAATTTGAACCCTAAATATTTAGGGAAAACTTTATAAAATATAAAGTTTGAAAAAAATGGTCAAGTTAAACCGAATAATTTATGGAACCATTCAAATGTCGAAATACTTGAAGTAAATTCATGCCAGCTGCAAATCGAGAAAATAGATCAAACCAAAGTGCACGCTAGAGAAATAGCACTTGAAATATGGTTCTATCATGCCAAGAAAATATAGATGTCACAACCTCCAATCTATGAAATTTCCACTATGGACAAATCATTCCTAGCAAAGAAATTACATTCTCAGAAAAAAAATGTTCAGTCTCCCACAAATCGTCCTCTTTGTTTTGAATTTGTGCCTTCAGGTAGTGAATTTTGGCCTCTAGAAAAGAAATTGCAGCCTTGATTCACATCATGGCTTCCAGATGAAACACCAACCTCCACTCACAGAAATTTATGATCAAATAGGGATTTTAAATCGCCTCCAAGAAAATTCTGCGCCTTTAGGAATGAAATGGCAACAATAAGAATCAACCTCTAATGAATTTTTTTGCCTTCCCACTGCAAAATTGTTTCCTCTCTTCACAAACTAAATTTCTTTGCCTCCAAAAATAAAATTTCCCTCTTCAAAGAAAAATGCCTATCCACTCTAGGTATGTGCAAGATCATCATGGAAAAAACAGGCCCTTAAGTGGCAAAAAATTCAAAAAAATTAGAGTTAGGCAACTTGACATAAAAATTTGAATAAGTTATCTATATTGTTTCAAAAATATGTAACAATAAAATCTGTAGCAAATTGAATGTAGTTTCTAAACTACTAGGTTTGTTTAAAAAAAAAAATCTATTTGGTGAAAATTTGAAATTTCAATGTAGTAGTACTTAAATTTCGGGAAAAAATAAGAAGTAGGTGTTTATCTATCCACCCTAACCACAATAAAATGATAATATTTTTTTATAAGATTTTAGATATAAGTAGAGGACTCATGTCCTGATGTGATGCATATTTTTTTGTAATTTTTTTCCAAGTGAATAATTAATTATGAATTTTTTATTACATCTTTTAAAAAATATAAAAACTCGTATGTTTGATCACCTTAAGTTGGTCAAAACTTCATGGAATTCATTTTTTTTTAATGCTATAGTATGTGAAGCATAGAATGTGATGCATGTTTCAAATTCAAAAAATGTGATACCATTTGAAAGCTATAGATGTTTTTCAATCAGTCTATCAATTAGGACTTTAGTTGTAATTAAAATAGAAAATGAATAATAATTATTTATTAAATTCAAAGTAAAGCATAATTTATATTGGTAGAAAAATGAGAATCTCCTTTAAAAACCCTTTTCATTTCATCAATTTTGGGTAGAAAAAAGTCATCAACCACATACCCTACACACACCCATCATATCGCCACTTTTTGGCCCATCATGATCCTACACATACCCCTCTAGCACAAGTAAGGAGGATGTTGGAAGTGGTTGTGGGAACTTTATGTAGCCAAATGCATATGCTTGAGAGTTTCAAAAAAAACTTTTCAACAATGTACTGCCCAATTTGAAAGATCACGCCCTTGCAACAAGCTGATCGCCCTCCTTTCAATAGGTAAAAAACTGCCTTCAAGCAATCAAATGCCTTGTAGATAAAAAATCTAGCCTCCAGAGATAGATTCTTCAAAGAATCACCAATAGCCAAATCATGCTTTACATAAGAAGATCGAGCCTCCAATAGCGATATTTCCCTCTACAGAGAATCACAACCTCTCCAATTTTAAATCATTCCCAGCAAAATCTGTAAATAGGCAATTTTGAAATTTTAAAAATTTCAAATGCTGGAACAAATCGATCTCAAAACTCTCTCTAGTGAAAACTCTCATGGGAAGGGTTGCAAAAAAAATTGCTTTGATACTAGGAATGTGGAGCCCAAGATCACTATTTGCAGGATAGACCTTCACTGAAGAATGAGAGAAGCACACATAGGCTATTTCACCAGAAGGAGGAAAAATATGAGATAATTAAATTACATGTGGTGCATGCTTTTTAAAGTTGTGAAAATGCTTACGGGTAATAAAACTACTCACATGGGAATAAACCACCCAAATTAATAAAATTATTATGCCTAAGTTAACTTAAACCTAAGGTAAATATGTAAAATCATATTTAGTCCAACATTATATGATTCAAATTCAATTTGTAATTGTTGGATTTTGAATTTCAATTATCGATAAATTAGAAAATCACCTATAAATACATAGTTATTTTATCAATTCAAAACATATAGCAAGAGGAAAAATTTCATATGAGAAAATATTATTGTCAAGAGCATTGAAGAGAAGATTTATCAGTTATATACAACAACATTTCAAGATTGATGTCAAAGTTTATGTGTGTTCATGCATATTTTTTGAGCTAACATTGTGATGTAGGTTTCAAGCATCAATTCAAGAATCAAGGTCAACATCCAATAAATCCATTTCATGCAAGATCAAGACTTTGGAGAGATGTGTTATACTTCAGTCCTCTAAAGATATCCATTCAATGGATTGGTGAGTTGCAACAAGCTAGTGTTCATTCATCAATCCTTCTCTTTATCATTATTTCATTTCAAGGTTTAATTACCAAAATAAGGTTTGACCAAGGAAAACCCCCATTCACCAAAAATAAATAATTTTTCCTCCTCTTGTGTATGTGCAGGTTCATAGGTGAAAAAGGATTGAAATTTAAAATCTCAAAAGTGCAAAATCACATAAGTTATCAAAGTTGTAAAGACCACATAAACTTAGATCTTAGATTTATTTCTAATATTTTTGCAGTGAAACCTATGGGAAAAGGAATCTTAGATCCATCTCTAGATGCTCCCAAAAATTGGAGAAAATTTCTATACAAGGATGCTTTGCGACATTTGGAGACACTCAACAACAACTTTTGGTGGTAGGTTTTTAGTGTCTTGCCTTCTTCAAATCTGTTCGAAGTTTTTATTTCTGCTAGAGTTATGCTTCATCTACAATATTTAGATCTTACATTATAAATTTGAGTTTATTTACTATTTTATTTTTATCTCCCAAAAGTGTTGTTTAGGAAGATTTGACCCTCTCCTCAATCATAAGTAAATTTGCAAGATCTCCAATAGGCTTGACTAACCTAGGGTTGAAAGTAAAATCTACCTTTGGGGATCTCATTTCCTAATGAAATAGAAGAAAGATAGGTTCATTACACCCCATATTTCCCATTCTTTTTTAATAAATTATTGGTCAACCCTCATTTTAATGATAAGCCTATTTTTCTATGTTTCACCATGTTTTCACAAAACTATTGAATAAGATTCTGCAAGGGTGCATGTTCATATTAACAACAATTAACTAATACTTAAAACTTGTTAAAAATAATTCCAATTTCTTATTTCAAGTTATTTGTGAATATTGTTATTTCATAGGAAAATGACTTATTTAATTCATTAGACATATAACAATTAAATGTATTATATAATATTTTCAAATTTTTATATATTAACTGATATATTTAATATTATTATATCCACCATTTAGATGTCCATCATTGCTCCTCATTTTCCATATTACCTTTTGTTTATTTTAGTGCAAATTGAAGCTATATTTCTCACCTCTCATGAAAAAACACAATTTTAATAATTGATATATACACGATTGTAGATGATGTACTTGTATAGAAAAATCACAATTACTTCAGAAAACTAACTTTATAGCTTTATTCCACAATCTCTAAAAATCAATTCTATTATAACTACTAAAGATGGTAGATTTCAATAAATTACCATTTTTCTTTCTTTTATGAAACAAAAACATGTTTATATAATTTTTTATTATAAATATTTAAACATATATATTTGATGATATTAAAATTTATATTTAATTAAATTATTGCAAACAATTGATTAAAACTTTATGATGATCTAAATATTGACCAAAAACTCAAAAAGAAAGTTGTTTACTTTACCAAAAAATTTGAATACTTATTGTAGTTTTTAATTAATTTATATTATATATTTATGATCCATCTTGTAAACTAATACTTATAAAAATCACTACCTTAATTTGACTAATAGACACATAAATCTAGTCAACTTTCCTTGATGGTGTCCTTTGAATACTCTAAAATAGATGTTCTTATACAAAATGTTCCATGCCATTTATAGGAATACTTCATTTTCTTATTAATTTTAAATGCTCAAAATATCAAGTCCCCACTCGCCCCCTAAGCTTGTTGTGATGGAAGATGATGTATATTTAGATAGGATTTTAGGCCGCTTGAAGAGGAGATAAGTATTTTTTTCTTAGAATGATTCAAGGGTTAGGAAAATTAAGGTTTCTAATACTCCCATTTTAAAGGTCCAAGGTCTTTTACTCTTGGTTGAGTAGGCTACCAAGAGCAAAGAAAAAAATTTGTGGATGACGAGAGGAAGTTGTGGATAAGAAGAATGCTCTATAAGTAAAGGATAAGAAAAAGTGGATGAAAGAGGACATTGTTGTGAATGTTGTCCTATTATGAGAAATGGTGTTTTTTCTTATATGTCACCTATTACATCTAAATGATCTAGATATGAGATCTTTAGAATTGAAGAGGTTGCCTTTATTCTAAAGTAACTAGTAGATTAGTCAAGTGGAATGACGAAGAAATATTAGTCTATGATAATATATTGAAATGGTTTTCTATGGAAAATAGGAGGCTAAACCTTAAGATATGTTTGCTCTAGCAAAGATTAAGTTGTGATTCTTCGTGGCCAAATATAGATGACAATTTGCTCAGCAAGCAATAATAAATTTTAGAAGACATTTGCAAACTTAATATATATTTATTAAAATAAGAGAAAATGATAAACTACCTAGGAGTTGACTTGCAAGCCATTAAGGATAATATGAAAAAAAATGTTTGATGTTAGTAAAAGTACTATTAAAAAAACTATGCCAAAAGCATTCATATGCTTCATAGGATTCTCAAGAGGGCCTTAGTACTAGGGCTCACAACGAGAATTACAATAATTACAGATCATTAGATGTAACTGCAAATAAACCAAATCCATCCTTCTCGAATTCGCATTATCAATGAGTGACTAATACCATGCCAGCGCTCATTTTTACATCATGAACACTGCTGTAAGACCAAAACAACAAACGATAGTGTCCACATAATTTACATGAATTAGCCCGTAATTTGCACGAAAAGCTCTGGTTGGTTCGACTTATGGTGGCTTTCAGGAGATTGATTGCTCAACTTGCATTTTTTTCATGATACCGATGTTGACAAATTAGACTGATATTGCATTGTGCGTGCTTACTAAGCATGGATGGTGACAAATATGCTCCAAGAACATCAACCAGTTTAGTCTCGTCAGATCATTTCAAATTTGATAGACAGAAATTTTACGAGGTCAAGCACTCGTAGAGTAGATATTGGGAATAAAGGTATCAATTCATAAAGCATTGGAAGAGACTTGGACGGATCCAATGTTCATGCACATTTCATTTCATGAAAGAGGCCACTTGAGTTGATTTCTATCGATGGTAACTAGTAAGTCAAGTATGTCCCTAACAAACGACTTCACACGTGCAATATTTCTTACATTTGGATTTGCGAGAGTAGTTGGGGTTATGTAATTATTTAAAGATTAATGTTATGATTTCATCATGATTTGTATGAGGGTTATTTCAAGATTGTATAATGGTTTATGGTATAAAAAAAGAGTATTCTATTGATGCAAGATGTTTTTTTTTTTTTTTGGTGTTTTTATATTATGTTGACACATGTCACATATGTGATCTTATAGTTCACTTTAATCTCATGTACAATTATACAAAAGAAAATCAAGGTTTTCTATTTGTTGTAGGTCTACCTATAATTCATCACAACATATGACAACCTACCTCTTAAGAATACCACTGAACTTTTAGCAAATATTTAGTAGTCTCTCACATAGCAATTGAGATCTACCTTATGTGTACGCAAACACATCAATTGGACAACATTTGAACAACAAAATTAAAATGCTACATTTTAATATATAAAATATTTCTCTTTACATATAGAGACTTGTGTTACCCCTAGTCACACTCTCATACATTTACACTATTAGCTTCTTGGTTGTACACCCCTCCTTCTCCCCCCCCACCCTCTCTCTCTCTCTCACACACACACACATACACACACTCGACATTCATATTGACATGTAGCCACTCACTCTCTTATTACATGAGCATAGCTTCTTATTTGTCACTACTCCCTTGTAACTTCACCTCCTTGAAACAATGCTACATAGTTGGTCTCATATGTAGCATACACTTTTTTCTCACTTCACTAACTAGTTGATCTTAGGTGGACTCTTCACATCTTTTCATCATTTAACCTAATTAATCTCACATGTGTCACCTTACTTCACTAACCTTCTCACAACCTCTCTTACCTTCTAGAACTACTGCATACCTCCTATTCACCTACATGCACTCTTCCTTCTCCTCATAGCCTTCTTTCTTATCATTTATTTCTTCCTTGTTGGATCTCTTTCTCAATTTCCCCTTGTTCCTTTGGATCACATGTATCTTTCCTTATGCTAATACCAATTCCTTCTCCTCTTGTAGGAATATCTTCAATCTTCTTGCTACTCCCCTCTTCATCATAGATTTCTTCATCAATTGTCTTCTCCTTGTTGGCTCTATCTTGCTTTTTTTTTTCTTCTTGTTGACCCCTTTTCTCTTAGTCCAAATTGGAAAATGTGTGCCAAAACTAATTCCTTTTCTTAAATTTTGTACACTCTTTGATAATATTCATCATTATAGGTCTTCACCTTGAATCCCATCTAAATTCCTATGTATTCAATTTTGCTAACCTTCCATCCTCTATAAATGCAAAATTTCCTAGCCATAAATGCTATCTATGTACACAAATCTCCATTAAAAGTGTGTGGCCATTCTCCTACAATCTCCAATCCCTCCATCAATGTTGTTAGGTACCATAAACCTCAAATGACTCCTTTCAATGTAATCAACAATTACTCACTATCCTTCATTTGATAAATGCATACACTTGTTGGCATATAGTTGTCATTAATGTTGAAAGGGAAAATCTAGCAAAGGAGATCACTAGCATGATGACAAAGAATGAATGTGACAGTAGTGGATCTGATGGAAGATTCAAATTAGGTTTCTCGAGATCCTTCCAGAAACGTATTGTGCAAGTTGAGAAAGTGAAGGATGCGCCCAAAAATGAATTATATTCACCTTTAGGTCTTAGGGTTTATCAGTTAAACCCTTATGTGTTTGCAGTCATGGCGGAGCTAGTTATAGCATTATATTTCTTTGCTGAATTGTTGTGATAGGTTGTTGGTAATTTGAGTGATAACCTAAGTCTATCTTTCCATGTTGGTGACCGGCCCTATCACCTAGGTTGGTGGTGTCCTAAAGATGTAACAAGGGCTTTATCGATGAGTGTGAATGGTATCAGAGAGACTTTCCTAGGAGTCCCTCCGACATCCCGATATCTATATGTTGGCATGTTGTGGGTTTTCATAATAGTAACCTCTGACAAGAGGTTCTAAAGTTTAGGTTCTTAGCGATAGAGCGATAAGGAGTGTGGAAGTGTTATTGGTGTGACTAAATAGTTTCAGTGGGAGTCATGTAGATGTCTCCCCCACATGGCAATGTGAAGGCAGTGCTTGAGTGGGACCCAACCATGATGACATGGGTGATAGTGATGACCATGATGTCACATGGCATGATAGGATTGAGTGAATGGTAATCCACATCCTTGTTGTGGATTACAATGCACACGCATGGTGATGAAGTTGATTGCTAACATCATCAATGGTCTTCATCAGCATGACAAAGTGGTGTTGACAAGACATTGAAGATTGTCTCCCCGACAACCCAATGACCTACCCATCGGTGAGACAACATCGTATTGCTAGGACTATAGAGCTAGTCCCAATGATAGGGCGATAGGAGTATGATGCCAATAGTGGGACCCGAATAGGTTAGATGACATGCATTGAGGTTACGAATAGAGATCGAATGATAGGATGGCATGTGGGATAAAGTGACAAATGAAATATGACATATGGTGACACGATGGCGTGGGGACCATACAACAGTGAAGGATATTGGTGTGGCATAGGCACATTAGTAGGACTATGATGGATGTCACCCTAGCGAAGCGATAAGCACATCGATGTCACATTGATGCATCGGTAGGACTAGGGATGGTGTCCCCCCGATGAAGTGATGAGGTGCTATGTGGGAGCCAATAAGATGATGGAAACAATGGATTGTAATTGAAACGTATAGGTGGCACAATCAATGATTGATCGATATGCCAATTCATATCATTTTTGTGAATTAAGTGGCGACGACATGGAAGACAATGGCATGTGGGCCCATGCACTCCGAGGTGGTTCACATCGAAGAGATCAATAGACATTGGTGGGACTGTGGTATGTGTCTTTCTGACAGAGAAATATGATAGATCTATTGGATACTGTGGTTGTGTTGCTGATATGTGGTTGTCATTGATGTCAACACTATTAGCATTATTATATTGAAGGTTGTATATGTCGAGGATATTGAGAAAATTGTTAAAGGAAGAGTTGCAAGTTGCCAGTGGAATTGTGAAGGTCATGAAGGTGTCTTGTTATGTACGTTCAAGATCATTTGTTGTGGTATAAAGGGTTTATTGCTGAGAGTATCTAGTTCATCTACCAGAAGTTTCAGAGGTCCGTGTGAAGATTTGATCGTGCTATGAAAAATTGTGTTCTAACAATATTTTTGTGGGTTTTGTCATTGTTCCTAATTAAAGTTTATGTGTTTATGATAATTTATGTTGTGGATATTTCTCTATTAGTTCTTGTTGTTTGTGGATGAACCTCTAGATCATTCTATATCCTTGTTCTACATCTGCATTGATCAGTGTGCTCATGGTCAAAGATTTTTCTCAATATGTTTGGGTTTTCATGTTCTTGGCCGACATGATGGTTGTGGCGTGTTGCGGATCCTTGAAGATTTAATTTTGAATGTTTGGCATGCTCGAGGATATTTTTTTGGGTCACATCATGATATTAGCCAACAATGTTTGATCCACATTGAAAATATGTTTTATATTTTGGCGGACAAGGTTTTTGATGAGATTCCATGTTGCAAATATATAAGAGCGATTATTTGAGCATAGTGTGTGCATAAGAGTGAATGTATGCCAGAGAAAGTGAAGATGTGTGAGTATTGTCCTAATCATTTGATTGCAGAGCAAACTGAGAATAATTTTGAGTGAAGTGTGAAGAAGCTTTTCTATGCTTAACTGGAATTGTAATCAGGCTTGTGAAGAAGCTATTTCCTCAGTTCATACCCTACGGATTTAATCTATATTGTTGTGTATTGTTCAATAGTGATCCCTCTTGTATTTGAGCAGTGAGCTCTAGGAAGTGTGCCTGAATGCATGTGCATTCCATTATTATTCTCATTATACTTTTATCAGAGTATAATATTGTGGACTAACATCCACCATGGTTTTTCCCCGAACAAAGTTTCCACGTAAAAAATCTGGTTGTTCTCTGTGCTTCTAATCTGTTGTTTGTTCATGGTTTACTATTCATTCATCAAATCTAGGATTAAGTTTGAAAATTTTAAATATTCTATGAAAACTGATTCAACCCCTCCTTTCAATTATATGTCCTTGTTTTTCCAACAATTGGTATCAAAGCAGGTTCCTCTTAAGAAGTTTAAAAGCTTGAGGTGATTCAAGATGGCATCATACAAGGATAGTCCTAGATTTTATGGAACAAACTACTCATTGTGGAAAACTAGGATGGAGTGTCATTTGAGGTGTATTGGTGAACCCTTCTAGAAGATTACAAAGAACAGATATGTTCTTCCTCAAAATGGTCCTTCCACTGCTGATGAGATTAAAGATGTTGAGAATAATGTTAGGGATATGGAAGCTTTGTTGAGTGATCTAACAGATTTAGAAATGAAAAATGTGACGGGTCTGAAGACAACTCATGAGATGTGGGTGAAGCTGGAAACTTTGTATGAAGGAGATGTACATGTGAAGATGGCTAAGCTACAAAGTTTGAAAGGAAAGTACGAAAATTTGAAGATGGGTGAAGATGAAAATATTTCTTCTTTTATGCAAAGAGTAAATGAAATAGTGATGGGTATTAGATGTGTCGTTGGTACCTTGGAAGAGGAATAAATTGTGGCTAAAGTTCTCAGACCATTGCCTCCCTCCTAAAAAGTGAAAGCTCATGCTATTGAAGAAACTAGATCATTGACGAATATGACAAGAGATACACTAATTGGTAAACTTGTTGCCTTTGAGTTGAGCGAATTTTGTGAATTTGTTCCCAAGACTAAAACTACATTTAAGGCTACAATATCTGGAAGAAACAATGAAATATATGATCCAGGAGAGAGTTCTAGAAAGACATTCAAGTATGAGGAAGAAATGAAACAGCTTGAAGATTAAGAAAGAGAGGTAGAAGAGTTGGAAGCATTGATTGTGAAGAAAGAAGGTAGAGGAAAAGGTAAGTATAAAGGAAAAATTCCTATCAAATATTTTTCTTGCAGTAAAATAGGTCATTTTGCATCAAGGTGTCCTAAAAGAGTTCCTAGATCTAAGCCTTACAAATCTAGATTCCAAAAGAAATGCTATTTTTTTGAAGGTGTGACTGATGAAGAGTTTGATTAAGAGAATGGAAATGAAGATGATTGGTTTTTCTTTGCTATCAAGGAAAATAGTCCAGTGGCTACTGAAGTTGCTAATGCTGAAAAATCTCTTGCAGCCCGAATTGAAGAAAAGGATGAGTGGGTCATTAACAGCGGATTCTCACATCATATTACTGGTGACAAAAGAAAATTTTTAAGTCTAGAGAAGTATGATGGTGGGATTGTAATATTTGGAGATACCAATGCTTGTGTTATTCGTGGAAGAGGATCTATTTGTCTTGGTGGTAAGCATAACACTGATGATGTTCTTTATGTTGAAGGCTTGAAGCACAACCTGTTGAGTGTTGGACAGATGGTGGACAAGGGTTATGATCTTCAATTCAAAAATGGAAGATGCAGGATATATGGAAATTCTAGAAATATAATTGCTTTAGGTAAATAGAAAAAAGCTAATGTTTTTCACTTGAATGTTGCTAGTGAAAGTTGTTTAATTGCTCAAGTAGATGAAAGCTAGTTATGGCATAGAAGGTTGTGTCATGTGAATTTTGATAACATAGTCAAAATAAGTTCCACTCAAGTAGTAAGAGACCTACCCAAGCTAGTGAAGCCTGCTAACACAATTTCCAAAGAGTGTCAGATGGGAAAAAAAACTAGAGTCTCTCTTTTGAGCAAACAACATCATTTAAATTGATTACTAGAGCTAGTGTTTACTAATCTTTGTGGTCCCTCTAGAGTCAGAAGTCTCCATGGTGAAAGGTACTTTATGCTACTTATTGATGATTATTCTAGAATGATATGGGTTGCCTTCTTAAGAGAAAAATGTGAAGCATTAGAAAAGTTCAAAATTTTCAAAGCTATGGTAGAAAATGAGAAAGGTCCGAAAATAAAATGCTTAAGATAGCGGTGGTGATTTAACCTCCAAGGAGTTTAACTCTTTTTGTGAAGAGCTGGAATCAGAAGACAATTATCTGCTCCCCAAACCCCTCAACAGAATGGAGTTGTAGAGAGGAAGAATAGAACAATTTTGGATGCTACTAGAACAATGATGATTGAAGGAAATGTGCCTCACATCTACTGGGGTGAAGCTGTAAGCACTACTGTGTACACTTTGAACTAGGTAAATGTAAATGGTAATTTTGGTAAGACTCCTTTTGAACTATGGTTTGGTTATAAGCATACTATTAAATACTTCAAGATCTTTGGAAACAAGTGTTACATCAAGAGAGATGACGATATAGGAAAGTTTGATGCAAGAAGCGATGAAGGAATATTTCTATGTTACTCTACTAGAAGCAAGGCCTACTGGTGCTATAACAGAAGAGTGAGAAAAATGGTTGAGAGTGCCAATGTCAGAGTTGATGAGGATTCTGCTAAGTCATCCAGATATTGTGGATATGATTTAGATGAAGACAATACAAACAAAGGGAAGAATGTTCAGACACAAAATAAACTTCAAATTGTGCCATATGTTCATGCAAGACAACTTCAATGTGTTATGGTAAATCAAGATAGTCAGGAAGCAGAGACAAGTGAAAGTGCAGAAGAAATTACAAAAGAATCAGAAGTTTGAGAGAATCCTAAAACTCTAAGGTGTGTAAAGCTAAATCATTTTGAAAATAAAATTGTAGGAGACAAGAATAAAGGTGTGCAAACTAGAAGAAAGATTGCAGAAGAGTATTGCCTGATTTCCAAGATTGAGCCTAAAGATGTCAATGAAGTTTCCAATTTTGAACACTAGATGAAAGCTATGAAGGAAGAACTAGTGCAGATTGAAAAGAATGATACATGGATATGTGTTCCCAAACCTAAAGATAAGAATGTGATTGGTACTAAATGGGTCTTTCAGAATAAGTTGAATGAACAAGGTGAAGTGGTTTGGAATAAAGCAAGACTTGTATGTAAAGGGTATTCACAAATGGAAGGTATTTATTTTGAAGAAACCTTTGCCCCTACTGCTAGAATTGAATCTATAAGGCTATTTCTTGCTTATGTTGAATATAAAAATTATAAATTCTATCAAATGGATGTGAAGTCAGTATTTCTGAATGGTGAGCTAGAAGAAGTATGCATTGAACAACAAAATGGATTTCAACTAACTTATAAGGAAGACATGGTTTTCCAATTTAAGAAATCTCTATATGGACTCAAGCAAGCCCCCATAGCCTGATATGCTAGACTAGGAAAATATTTACTATATCTTGGATTCAATAAAGGTACTGTTGACAACAACTTATATTTCAAATTGGATAATGACAAAGAGTTGGTTATTGAGGTCTTTATTGATGACATTATTTTCGGAGGAGATGACAATGTATGTATGAGGTTTTCTGATGAAATGAAGATTGAATTTGAGATGAGTATGATTGGAGAGATGATGTTCTTTCTAGGATTGGAAGTTACTTGGTTAGTAAAGGGGATTTTCATATCTCAGTCCAAATATGTGAGAGAGATGTTGAAGAATTTGGGCTTGGATGACTCAAAACCTATTGTTACTTCCATGGTAACCGGATGTAAGTTGACACAGAATAATGATTCTCCTAAGGAAAATAAAACAAGATATAGGTCAATGATTGGTGGATTGCTCTATTTAACTCAGACTGGACCAAACATTATGATTTTTGTATGTATGGGTGCTAGATTTCAGGCTGATCCAAAAGAGTCTCATGTGACTGTTGTAAATAGAATATTCAAGTATTTGAAAGGAATAGTTGATTTGGGCTTTAGTATCCTAAGGATGATGATCTTACTTTGAATGCATATATTGACGCAAATTGGGTAGGAGATGTAGATGAAAATAAGATTACTATTGGTGGTGCCTTCTTCCTAGGGAAGAAGTTGGTGTCTTGGTTGAGCAAAAAGTAGAATTACATTTGTTGGAAAAACAAGGACACACAACTAAGAGGGGGGTGAATCAGTTGTGACAGAACCTTACAATTTTCTTAATTAACTTAACCAGATCTTAGATCTAATGAATAAGCAATTAACAACAAATAATTAGCACATTAGAGAGACAAATAACACCAAGATTTTTTTACGTGGAAACCTTGTTAGGGGAAAAACCAAAGTGAATGTTAGTCCACAAGATTATACTCTATTAAAATTATATTGAGAAATAATAAGGGGAATGCACATGCATTTAGGAACACTACCTAGAGCTCACTGCTCAAACACAAAAGAGGACTCACTGTCCAACAATACAGAATAGGATTAAAATCCAAAGAATATGAACTGAGAAAATATCTTCTGCACAAGTCTGATTATAGTTCCAATTAAGCTCAGAAAACCTTCTTCACACTTTTCTCAATCTTCTTCACTCTCTGCTCTGCAATCAAATGATAGAAACACTATTAACACATTTTCACTTTCTTTGGAATACATTCAAACTTATGCACACACTAACTTCGCTCAACCAATCGCTCTTATATATCAGCTACATGAGATTTCATCACAACTTAGTGAGTCAGAAAAATAAAAGATATTTTCAATGTCGGCCCAAATTCACAAATAAATTTCCAATGCAAATCCACCAAGGTCAGCCACAACATAGTGGAGACCCAAATTAACATCTCCAATAGAAAAATATTTTAATTAATTTCACCAAGAAGATCCACAACACACTACCATCAACATGTCAGCCAAGAATATGAAAAAATAAACATAGAGAGAAAAAATATTCAACCACGAGCACACCCATCAATTTGGACATGCCACAAAGATAAAGCATGATCTAGAAGAATCCAACATCAACAAGAACTAATAGAGAAAAATCCACAACAATAGAAACATATATACTTCAATCAGGAGTACTGACGAAACCCACAAAAATAATGTCATAACACAATTATTCACAATACGAACAAATATTTACATGGTCCTTTGAAACTTTCGGTGGATGAATTAGATACATTTAGCAGAAAACCCTTTAATCCAGAAGAACTAATCTTCAATGTATAGAACAAGACACCTTCATGACTCACATAGTTCTATAGGGAAACTAGAACACTTCTAACAATTTTCTTAATATCATAGACATATACAACCTTCAATAGACCAAATGCTAATAGTGTTGACATCAATGACAACCACATATAAGAAACCATATCCACAACATCCAACAATCTCCCCCTTTGTCATTGATGGCAACACATGATGTAAAAAATACCATCAACCCAACATACTTCTTCTTTTCAACTGCTCTTCCCCCACAAGGCTCTTCTCTTTAGAAAGATTTTTCACATTGTACTTCCCCCCCTTTGATATCAATGGAAAAGGTTACCATGATATTTCCAAATACACGCTCTAAAACACATATCTACACATCTGACTACTCCCCCTAAGTACCACCCATGAAAACATCAATCTAGATAAGAATATAGCAATAAATCTCACATAATGATGCAAGAAAATGCATCTTTTAGTTCTTATCAGGAGGGGTAATTACCCCCATAATTCCTCTGAGATACTCAAAAGTATCCTTTGGAAATGAATTAGTAAATATATCTGTAATCTATTCTTTGGTAGGCACATATTCCAGTTTGACTTCTTTCTCATTCACTTTCTCCCTCAAGAAATGAGACTATATTGATATATGTTTAGTCTTGTAATGCAGCACCAGATTCTTTGAAATATTTATTTCACTTTAATTTTCACAGTATATGGAAATAGGCTCTTCATATATCACCTTGATATCTTCCAACATTTGTTTCATCCATATCACTTGAGTACAATTATTAGCATCAACAATGTAATCTACTTCAACAGTAGATAGAGAAATTGAGCTTTTCCTTTTACTCAACCAAGACACCAACTTCTTCCCTAGGAAGAAACCACCACCACTAGTACATTTCATATCATCTACATCACCAGCCCAATCCACATCAGTATATACACACAAAGTGATATCATCATCCTTTGGATACTAAAGTCCAATGTCAACTATTCCTTTTAGATATCTGAAAATTCTCTTCACAATAGTCATATGTGATTCTTTTGAATCAGCCTAAAATCTAGCAACCATACATACAACATGCATAATGTCTGGTCTAGTCTAAGTTAAATAGAGAAATCCACCAATCATTGACCTATATCTAGTTTGATTCTCCTTAGGAAAATCATCATTCTGTGTCAACTTACATCCGGTCACCATGGGGGTACCAATAGGTTTTGGGTCATCTATTCCAAACTTATTTAGCAATTCTTTCACATATTTGGACTGAGATATGAAGATCCCCTTGTCCAACTGTTTAACTTGCAATCCCAAAAAGAACTTCATTTCTCCAATCATACTCATCTCAAATTCATTCTTCATTTCATCAGCAAACTTCATACATAGATTATCATTTCCTCCAAAAATGATGCCATCAACAAAAACTTCTATAATTAACTCTTTATCATTATCTAATTTGAAGTATAAGTTGCTATCAATAGTACCTTTAGTGAATTCAAGCTTTAGTAGATATTTTTCTAATCTAGCATACCAGGCTCTAGGGGCTTGCTTAAGTCCATACAAAGCTTTCTTCAATTTGCAAACCATATCTCCCTTGTCTGTAAGCTGAAATCCATCTGGCTGTTCAATGTACACTTCTTCTAGTTCTCCATTTAGAAATGCAAACTTCACATCCATCTAATAAACTTTGTAATCCTTGTATGCAGCATAAGCAAGAAATAATCTAAAAGCTTCAATCCTAGCGACAGGGGCAAAGGTTTCTTCAAAATCAATACCTTCCATTTGAGAATACCCTTTACATACCAGTCTTGCTTTATTCTAGACCACTTCACCTTCTTCATTCAGCTTGTTCCTAAACACCAATTTTGTACCAATCAAATTTTTGATTTTAGGCCTCAAAACCAGTAGCCATGTGTGATTATTTTCTATCTGTGTGAACTCTTCCTTCATAGCTTCCAACTAGTGTTCATCTTGACAAGCTTCAGTGAAATTTTTAGGTTCAATCTTTGAAATAAAACAATATTCTTCTGCAATTTTTCTTCTAGTTTGCACTGTAACGCCCCACCATGCAATCCTAGGGAAAGTTGCAATTTACTAAACAACTGAACAATTATTTTTTTTGAAATAAGAACAATAGCATGGAAGCTAGAACAATTCACATACAAGTTCACTTAACCATTTCCAACCAATCCCCTAAGGTTGCAAGACTGTGTTACTTAGACCAAACATGGAACAAGAATTAAAACCATACCATATAATTACTTAACAAATAAAGTTCACATACATTCTATTCATAATAGTTTACATCCAAGAATATGAATTACCACATGATTCCAATAACATAGTTTACAACATAATTACAACACTCATTCCCCGAATGAGATAAATCCAACAAGTATGATTACATATTACAAACTCCACCTTGATAACAACTGAGTGGTAATAAAATACAATAAGAACTGAGAGAAAAAAGCATGAGAAGAAACTAATTCCCATGAGCTCTCCAGCTGGAAATCACGAACACACGAACATGAAGAAGAACCAACGGATTTAAGATGCACGCCACCCGACCACATGGAATCCAAAAGGTTCCACTCCCTCCATGCTAGGAGATAGTAACCAGGAATTCCTACACAAGACCATCTACGGGCTAGACAAAACTGATACGAAATAAATACAAGACCTCATCACATGACTGAACGGTCATACGTACAACTCTAGGTACGACTCACACAACACTGTCATAGGTTACATTGCTTCCAGACATAGAATAGATCAAAAGTGTCACAAATATCAAGTACAAACTGTTGACTTAGGAAGAGTGTCATCGCATAGCTCGTTAAGGGATATCCTCTGGGAATCTTCGTAGGCCCCAACCCCCACTCCATGGGTTATCCTGGTAGCCTCAACCAAAATCCTGGCACCAATGCTTACTCATGCGGAACCCAATACCTCTTGTGAAGATGAGATAGATGATCTTGCCATTCCAGGCCTTCTCGTCTCATCCCAAGTCTCGAACTAGCCCTTGGGTCCATGAGCGAGGCACAAATTATCTTGTTTAATGTTTGATGCAACCTAAGCTTCTAAAATTTTTATTTAGTTATCACCGAATTAACCAACTTACAAAGGGTTATCCTGGCACCACTTTGAGCACTAACTCCCATTGCAAGCCACTCTCCTAAGACAACCCACACGGTTAAAACCCTCTCCATACACTGGAGACAAACAAAGTACAAACCCACTCCAAAAATAGGAGGAAACCAATTACAAAAACCCACTCCTTTCAAAGGAGGTACAAATCACATTACCCTCTCCTATTCCAAGGAGGCACAAATCATCCCCATTTGTGAGAATCAGGTGAAACAACATGGTGTCACATGCACATTTTCCCATGACACATCAAAATTGACTCACATGCCACAATCCCATACCAATACATGAACTCCTATCTGGAAGACTTCAACATTGACTCTATTCTCTCAACATCGAAGACGAACAATTAAACACTGAAAACATTTCAGACAATTAAGTAAGCTAATGTTCGGATTTCCTAAATCCAATCAAACACAACTTCCATCACTTGCATTTATCCAATTAATAAACTCATTTCTTTTCACAACATAGAAATATTCAAAGAACAGATCACATACTCTAAATTTCACAACCATATTCCAAAATCAAGACATTTAAATAAATACATCATCGAACTGGAATTAAACCAATCAATCACTCTACGTCTCACAATCATATACTGTAAATAAATCCACTTGATTTATAAAACATTTGGATTAAATAAATTACTCTTATAGCAATAAGTTAAACAACTCAATCACATATGATTCATTAAATCATTTGTTACTTCTAAGTTTAACCATTGTATTCTATAAGTTAAACTTTTAGTAAATAATCAATAAGATCAAATAAATCAGTTTCAACCTCAACTCTGCATTACATAAATCACGTAGATCTCATTTCTTCTTGAACATAATATATTCCACTCAATTATACTAAATAGTATCTACATAAATCCTCTTGCCGACATTAAAGAATTTAATCCAATAATACAACTCTACTTGATCAATCTATAATTAATCAAAATAAAATTATCAATAAATCCACATTTGACAAATACAATTCTTTGATTTAAATAAATCATTCGTTAATCCTAAGCTCTCCAATTTTGTTCCATAATTAAAGATTAGGACCACCTAATTGAACTAAGTCATTCATTATCTCTAAGTTACTCAATTGTCTTCCATACTTAGAGCGTTTTGATAAATAGGCATCTAGACGAAATAAATTAATCTTGAATTCAAATGCGCATCAATGATTTAACTAAATGTTAATCGAATCACTTAATCTATATTACCACATGGATTAAATAAATAAATTAGTCGAATTCAATATTCTACAAATGATCAACATCAACTTTCATTTCTTTGATACCAATGTGATAATCATTTTAGAGTAAGTTCTATTTTCGATATTCAAATATCATCTAAATGTGTACCCCTAAAAGATCATTTAGGATTCCAAGATTTCCTGTTCAAAACATCATTTAAAACCCCATTAATTAAAATATAACTAATAATTTCATATATTTCAATTAATCATATTTTATTCCTTATTATTTTGCATAAACAAAATGTCTTTAATATACATTTAAATAATATCTTAAAATCACTTCTTTTGAAATTTACGGCTATTTATTAAAATACCAATTTCCTTCTTTTATAATAATCACGTAATCATTTAAATTTTCAATTTACTATTTAACATTATTTTAATATGCAAAATAAAACATCATTTTATTTGCATATAAATCAATTATTTAAAAAAATAAAATTTAAACTTCCCATTTAAATTCCATTTTACCACTTAAAGCGAAAAAGTGAAAACATTAAATATAATATATACACTTTATATATATTATATATTTTAAAATCCATATTTAATATATATTCCTCAAATATATATTAATATCTATATATATCAAAAAAAATAAAAAAAATATAATATAATATATATATATATTATAATAAATATATAATATATATATAATTTAAAATTAATATATATATATATTATATATATATTATAATAAATATATTTAATATAAAATGAACTTTAATAAAATCTAAATTTTTTAATAAAACAAATTTTATTTTAAAACAAATAAGCTTTGGCGTGGCCCTTTGTTGCTTTCGCAGCCCAATGAGGGCGCCTGTGGCTTGCTCGCCCAGCCCTCACGAGAGGGCCGCGGCCCACGTAGTGTGCTACTGCGGCCCCTCCCCCCTGCATCACCGTTGGGGCGGCCAGCCCCATGGGAGTGGGGGGAGTGTCAGCTAATGAGAGCCCCCACAATAAATTTTATTTATTATTTTTACAATTTTGTCCTAAACAAAAATTAGAACGAAATCAAACCCTCTTCTGGTAAAAACCAGAATGCATTTCTCACAAATTTTTTGAAAGGAAAATTTCCAGTTGCATATATTTTATATGCAAAACATATAAATGGATCCAACCCATTTCAAACTACCCTTATACAATCAGATTGAGTGAATTTTATTGAGAAGAAAATTAAGAAGAAGAATTTTTCAAGCACAAAATATGACGAATTTTTCTGAGTTTTCTCCATTTTGTCAAAAAAGTAAAAATTCTTCATTTGAGTTCCTCTAAGTTTTCTATTGCTAGATTTGAATGAATTTTCAAGGGTTTTATTGGATTTCCAAACAACATATGAAAGATTTCAAAAAAAAACATGAAGAGGGTTTCATCTATTTCAAAATGAACAAGCAAGATTAAAGAAGAACCTGATTTTTTTTTCTCCAAGACTTGAAGCCTTCAACCATGGTGTTCTCCAATCCTTCCATTGAATCCAACTCCAACAAAACCTCCATCTCCTTCAAAATTCCAAGCAAAAACTATAGCCCACCAAATTTTTCCCAAATTGCAAGCTTAAGAATTAATGAGAGCCCATTTCTCCAAAATAGGGTTTTTTTTCAATTTGGTCAAAGAAACCCTAAAATTCCCACTCACAAAATATAATTTAAAAGCATGGGGATTTTTCTAATTTTTAATTCACAATCCAATTTCGAATTTTAAATTCAAAAGCCCATTTCTAATTTTAAATTCAAAACCCAATTTCTAATTTTTTTAATTCAACCTTATGCATTTTCCAAATTTCTCATAAAACATAAGTATTTCAAAATTACCAATAAATAATTTCCTCAACAATATTTTTCAAATGTGGAATTAAAACATATTGTCATTTAATTTTTTATTTTAATTTAATCGTAACTATTCAGACAAGATTTTAATTAAATCCTAAATATCTGAAGTGAAGTCTTGTGTGGAGAAGTTCATGCTAAAGAGGTTGAGGAAGAAGAGTTATAATCTAAGGGGGAGTAAGTGTTGATTGAGAGTTGGGTTGATGGTGTTTTTCACATCATCTGTTGCCATCAATGTCAAAGGGGGGGATTGTTGGATATTTTGGTTGTGTTTCTAATATGTGGTTTTCATTGATGTTAACACTACTAGCATTATTGTATTGAAGGTTGTATATGTCAAGGATATTGAGAAAATTGTTAAAGGAAGGGTTGCATGTTGCCAATGGAACTGTGAAGGTCATGAAGGTTTCTTGTTATGTATGTTCAAGATCAGTTGTTGTGGTCTAAAGGGTTTATTTTTTAGACTATCTAGTTCATCTATGAAAATTTTAAGAGGTTCACCTGAATATTTGATCGTGCTATGAACAGTTGTGTTATGACAATATTTTTATGGGTTTTATCATTGTTCTTGATTGAATTTTATGTGTTTATGATAATTTTTGTTGTTGTGGATATTTATTTGTTAGTTCTTGTTGTTTGTGAATGCCTCTAGATCATTATCTATCCTTGTTGTACATCTGTGTTGATTAGTTTGCTCATGGTCAAATATTTTTCTTGGTATGTTTGGGTTTTCACGTTCTTGGCTGACATGATGGTTGTGGTATGTTGTGGATCCTTGAAGATTTAATTTTGAATGTTTAGTGTGCTCAAGGATATTGTTTTGGGTCACATCATTATATTAGCCAACAGTGTTTGATCCACATTGAAAATTTGTTTGTAAATTTTGGCCAACATTGAAAATATATTTTATATTTTGGCTGAAAGGGTTGTTGATGAGATTCCATGTTGCAGATATATAAGAGCGATTTTTTGGGAAAAGTTAGTGTATGCATAAGAGTGAATTTATGCTAGAGAAAGTGCAGATGTGTGAATAGTGTCCTAATCATTTGATTATAAAGCAGAGTTAGAAGTAGTTTGAGAAAAGTGTGAAGAAGGTTTTATATGCTTAACTGGAACTGTAATTAGGCTTGTGAAGAAGTTATTTCCTTAGTTCATACCCTGCGGATCTAATCTGTATTAGTGTGTATTGTTGGGTAGTGATCCCTCTTGTATTTGAGAGGTGAGCTCTACGAAGTGTGCTTGAATGCATGTGCATTCTATTATTATTCTATTATACTTAACATGGTATAATATTGTGTGGACTAACATCCACCATGGTTTTTCCCTCAACAAGGTTTTAAGCAAACCGGTGCTCCTCTCGTATTTCCTCGATATGTTGTTTGTTTATGGCTTCATCGCTCATTCATCAAATATGAGATTAAGTTAAGTAAAGTTTTGAAAAGTTTGAATATTTTATGACAATTGATTCACTCCCCCATTTATTGTTCAGGCTTTTGTTTTCCAACAAGATCAATATGATCTAAACCATTGCTTTCAAACACCATGACTTAAATTTGTGATAGTGACTAGAAAGTGCGGGATTAGGGTGTCAAAGGAGAAGATCGATGGCCAAGATTCAAATGCAGAGAACTGAAATGACTATAACAAGCATAAATGAGGGTTATGACTACAAAATGATATAAGAGATGGAATTAATTTTTCTAACTACCTCTGTGAGCAGTGTTATTTACCTAACCTAAAAGATGAAAAATATAAAATAAAAGGAAGAAAGCAACACTTCAAAACCTCAAGATAGGGCTACATTTAACTTCAACAAAACAAAGATAAAAACCAGATTTATACCTTGCTCAAGTGATCTTCTTGGTTGGCCCTTTGATTGTTGATGAATGTGTGCTTCTTGATGGAAAGCGATCTAAAATGATATGAAAACTGATGAGGATTCAATGGAGATTCAAATGATTAAGGTGGGTATTTGAGTGGATGAATAAAATGGATGCAAAATGGAGCTTCAAGAGTGCAATAATGGTGGATGAGAATGCAAAATGCTTGAGAGTATGAGAGCTTGAATGCTTGAGATTGAATGTGATGAATGCAAGTTATGTTTCAATGAGAGAAAATATTCCATTTTAAGGAATGAATATCTAGAGAATTGGAATGTCAATATTTTGCCAACATGGGCAAGATGAAGGGTTATGGTGAGTTTAGGACTCACGATCCCTCACATCTTGCCATGTAGAGGATGAGGTGTTACAAGGAAAAATGAGTTGGAAAATGGACATGTGAGGTGGAGGTACTTGCAAGTACCTTGGGATTAGGGGAATATCTCCTTAAAAAGGAAGTTCTTGTCCCCATATGAGAAGGATGTTGACATGTGAGAAATTTTAGAATTCCTCACACATCATCATGGGGAAGAGAGAAGTGGTTGGAGAAATAACTGTTAATTTTAAATTCACATGATTGGAAGTACCTTGTGGACAAGAAAAGGTCCCCATAAAGTAGGTTCTTGACCCCATGTAACTAATGTGACAAGTGAGAGAATTTTTAATTTCCCAACAACTTGCATGGGGAAGAGAAATATATTGAATGAATAAATGTGAATTTTAAATTCACATGGGGAAGAGGTCAAGGCTGAAAATTTTTCACTTATGAAAGGTTGACTTGGAGGACATGCAAAAGATGGCATGCGATTAAATTAATGTTGTACAAATAAGTGATTTAGAATTTTAATGAGGGATTAGAGGAAAGTGGACAAATATGGAGGATGTGAAATTAATCCTAATTAAAGGTGTGTACATCCTAATCATGGATTAATTAGACTAATCAAGATTAGAGGAAGGGTTATGGAGGATGTGACAAGGAGAAATAAAAAGAGAAATTTAAAATTGATTTAAATTCAAAAAAGAAGAATGACTAAATTAAATAAATTACATTTATTTAATTTAGAAAGTGCTGAAGGATGAAGGTAAAAGCATTTAATTATTAACTAAATACTCTGTGAGCCTTATGCAAAGTGTAATGCTAATTAAATAAATGATTTAATTAATATCAATGGAATAGATGAGTAGAAGTGTGGAAAAAATTTGACCATGTGGGAGTGGGTCAAAGCCTGATGTCTCACTTTTCCTTCGAAATATTGTTAGAATAACAAATTTTCAAAGAAAAAATAAAATGTAGATGACTCTATAGAGGAAGTGGCTAGAAAACAATTCCCCAGAATGGGAGTGATGTGAGCTTCCCAAAATGGAGGAGGGAAAAATGAAGGATATGCTCCGATCCTAAAAGAAATGTGACCATGACAGAGGAATGGAGGAAAATGTTAGGGTATGCCCCCTAGAGAGGGCGGTTGGGGAAGAAAAAAGGGGCCCCAGGTGACTTCTCGATATGAAAAAATGGAAGGTACCGTTGGATAGAGCTCAAAAAACCATGAAGATTGGATTTTGAACGGAGTCAAACAGACACATGGATTGCAAATGGTGGCCTTGGGAAGTTAGAGGATTAGTTGAATTAAAAGAGGTTTAAATAAAGGGTAAAAATACCCCTTAACTCTAAAAAAGCTAGAAAAATAGGGAAAAAGGTTACATATAGTAATCTTTTAGAAAATTACTACCTCATTTGAAAGGATGGCAACAAGGAGAGAGAGAGAAGAGGATAAGAAGGAGATGAGATGAGGATGTTGGATGATTACGATGATGACATCATCCATTGGGGGGATGAGGTATGATGGTTTTTTCATGAGCACGCGGTTCCATGCCAGATTAGATCCAAAACCTCCTTTATGATTTTAAGCATTTTGTGTTATATTTTTTAATTTTAATGCATTTTGAGAACATGAGTTTTAGGATTGGGGTAGGTTAGAAAAATGGGTAGAGGGAAAATTTTCAATTTCACTCATTAGGTAGGAAGAATTTTCTATAAGAGGTGGGGGAAAATGAGGTGAATTTTCCCAATTAAAGGGTAAATGCACCCAGAAAAATGAAAAGAAATGCTTGAAAAGGGAAAGGGGAAATCAAGAGAGGGCATATTTTCTCTAGAATCGGGAAAATCTTCCTGAAAAAGTTGTGAAGGGGGGGCATGAGTGATCATTCCCAGAAGAGGGGATACCTCGCCCATGAGGGGGCAACCCCAGCCAAAAGAGGGGGGACCCTACTCGGAATAGAGATGACCCTGCCTAGGACAGGGGTGACCCCGCCAGGGTGTGGCCGGCCATCTAGGGGTGGATTTTCCTACCTCTGGGGTGGGCTCACCCACCTCCTGGGTGGGCTCACTTATGGCTGGGGTGAGCTTGCCCATGGCAGCTAGGGCCGAATCACCCGCGGTAGTTATGGTAGGATCGCCCATGGTCGGGGTAGGCTCACCCATCTAGAGGCCAGGTTCACATTTTAGAGGGAAGGATCACCCAAGAGGCGAACATGGGAGGAGGAGAAAAGAGAATGGGTTAGAAACAATAAAAATAAGATCAAGTTAGGAAAATTGGGTAAATTTGTCCAAAAAAGGGAGGGGAAAAAATTAGTGAGAAGATAGCCCGAGGCTGAGAAATGGAAAAGAGGAATATAAAGGATGAAATGATTGACATGTGGTGTGGTATGGATGCAATAGTTTGATAGTCTATAGACACATGAGAGGTGATTGAAGGTGTTGGTGGTGATGATAACAACCATGAACAAAGCAGACCATGAGGCTCTATCATGAACTAGATTGTTGCATTTGTTGGGATATCTAACTATTAGAGCTCATCGCGTGATGTTTATAGCTCTCATAGAGTGGTGGAGTTCCTCGACCTAGAAATTCCATCGTGTGACATGGGAGATGACTGTGACCCTAGAGGACGTATGGTAGATACTGGGGCTACCTATAATAGGGTGCCTAGTGAGTGTGACGACATCAAAGGGGGCAGAGCTGGATCATACATTGGGGGTCCTGTTTGGACAAGATGACCTTCCTGTGTAGAGGAGTGGGTTGGATTTGGATAGATATCTGGTATTAGGGGTTCCACTACTACCACTATACTTGTGTGGGTTGATTAGCAGATTGTTGATACTAGACTAGAGTGGGCATTTCTATAGCCTGAGGTACATGGAGGTGATATGACATATCATGCAGAGGAGAGAGGGGGAGTTTGCATGGGGTACATGCGTCTTGGTGAAGTTGTACAAAGACATGCACATTGTGTTTTACTAAGAGGCGCTTAGTTTGGCATAGGTGACGCTACTACAGGTATGGGCTTGGGAGCACATTAGTGTGGCCAAGCTAGGAGTTTTGAGAGAGGGATTAGAGGATGTGATAACACTAGTAGCTTACTTGTATGGGATAGAGTATGGTGAGGTGTGGAATTATAAAGGCTTCAGGGATCTGGAGAGATGGAGGAGGACACTGGATGACCTTCAGGAGGAGCATATAGTGTGGAGGCCATACATGACACGGTGGTTTTCTAGATGGAGGAGAGATGAGGAAAGACATAGAGACTATTTCTATACCCGATGCTATATAGTCAGGAAGGAACCATGTACAGTGGAGGCTCATAGGCTCAATAGAGTGACCAGACAGTTTGGGCTAACACAGGACATTCCTCATGGAATAGAGATATTTTGATAGATCTCACAGGATTGGCCATGGGGAGAGCCGATTATAACTAGGTTTGTGAGAGAGAATTGGGATACATTGTAGTTGGTACCCTTCCTGGGTAGAACTAGGGGCAAGTAGAGGTAGGAATGATAGTTCAATTGGCTGCATGGCATGCCCATCACCTACCCCTATGGATTACCCCAAAGGATCCCAATTGTGTAGGCACTAGGTTTTGGGCAAGAGGATGAGCTATGACTAGTAGGATAGGGGAGAGGGAGGAGCATAGTGCAACATAGGAGAGGTAAAGAGGTGGCTAGAGGGGCAAGGAAACAAGAGAGCGGACAAGGGGACGTTGGGGTTACAGGTCAGCAACAGAGAGGATAGGGAGAGGCTAGGGTCATAGGTCAGTAGGAGAGGGCGATGCAGGAGCATCCAGTGGTGTAAAGGCAATCTTGCATCACCCAAAAATAGTTAAATTTCAAGTTTCTTAGTTTTTAGATGTTTTTATATTTTTGGATACTCCTTTTCATCATAATGAAATTCCCAATTTATGGTTTGTATTTTCGGTTCTTGGGTTGAAAGATATTGCAGTTTTAGTTTCCCAGATTTGCACCTAAAAAAATTTCAAGTTAGATTTGAGGCACTTAGAGCTCCCAGATCAGCCCCAAAACTTTCCAAAATTGGCGTAGCAAATTTCAAGTGCATTATTGACTTTGATATCTTTCCAACGGTTCAAACAGTTCGCGAATCAGAGTCTCGGATCAAAAGTTATGGCCCCAGGAAGTTGGCACACTTCTAGAAGATACAATTGCAAATGCTCTTTTGAAATTTGAACTTCATGTTGTAAATTTTCGGCGCCAAACCACCTAAACTCAAATTCGAATGTTGCTTTGGCTCCAAACTAATGAGGAGCTCTATTTATGGGCGAGTTTCTAATTTTTGGGTAACTTTTTGGGGACAAGCTCGCATATTGTGAGAGGGTTATTTTGTAGCTTTCTGTAACTTGCATATATTGTAAAAATTGGGGATTGAGATCCTCTGCATGTAAGAAGCTCCATTTTATGAATAATAAAATTATTCTCTTGTTTGTGGGTTATTTTTTGTGTCTTGGGCTATGCTCTCATCAAGTGGTATCAGAGCAGGTTTTCTTGAGCCTGTGGACAGATCATCGATCGTGAGGTAGTTCGCACCAGGACCATGGTTGTGGGTCGAGGTCAAGAAAGATGCCTCCAAGAGTGGTGCCTGGTAGGCATGGTGGTGCCAGACGTGGTCGAGGTGGCAAAAATGTTGGTGGAAGAGATGCACTGGCAGCCCTCCAGAGATAGATTGATGTGTTACAAGAGCCGTTGGGAAGAGGGTTAAACTTAAGGGAGGAAAGTGAGGATGAATGAGAGGAAGAAGGTTCAGACGTAGAAGAGGAAGAAGAAGCAATTGATCAAGACAAAATGCAACTAATAAGGGCCATTTCGAAGATCAGGAAAAGACCCAGAGCAGAAGTCCCCAGTTATTCTGGAAGTCTGAACCCAGAACAGTTGATCGACTGGATCAACGAGCTAGAAGAATATTTTGAGTATGAAGAAATAGAGGACCCAAATCAGGTTAAGTTTGTGAAAATGAAGCTAAAGGGCCATGCTAGTATTTGGTGGAAAGAGGTCCAATTGGAAAGAAATCAAAGAGGAAAAGGCAATATCACCAGATGGGATCACATGGTAGAGAAACTGAAGAAGTAGTTCATACCAGTGGACTACGAGTTAGATCTGTTGAAAAAATTGCAAGAGTTAAAGCAATGAAGCATATCTATGAAAGAATATACTGAAGATTTTCACAAGATAATCATTAGAACGGGTCACACAGAGGCCAATAAGGAGAAGGTAACTCGATATCTTAATGGGTTACGACCAAGCATTCAGGAGGAGTTAAGCTTAGTCAGAATAACCACCATTAACGATGTGTATCAGTTTGCTCTGAAGGTGGAAGAGAAGCTGAACAAAAGAATTGATGGCAAGCAAAAAGGACGAGGAGGTCAAAGCGGAAGGGCAATGGAAGACCTTTAGGAAGCCGAAATGATGATGAAAAGAAAAGTGAAGATGTGGGTACTAGTCAAAGCCAAAGGAATGACAACTTCTACCGCCCTCGTGATCAAAATAGTGGTGATCAAAAAGGTAGAGGACGAGGGAGATATGGACAAGGATCTGGAAGAGGTGGTTTCAGAGGAACATGTTTCCAGTGTGGTGAAGAAGGGAATCGAGCCTATGAATGTCCACAACATCAAGGAAGGGTAGACAAAAGGCCAGAAGGTCGTGGAAGGGTTGCACATGTAGATGAGGAGGCCCAATTTGAACATTTAGATGATTCTGAAAGGGGAGAAGCCCTAGTGATTAGGAGAGCCCTAGTGACTAAGGAAAAGGAACCAGAACAGAGGAATAATTTGTTTCACACAAGGTGCAAGTGTAAAGGAAAATGTTGTGATGTCATTATTGACAGTGGGGGCATTGATAATCTGGTGTCAGAGGAGATGGTCACAAAGTTGAAGCTGAAGAGGGAAAGGCACCCGCATCCATATCGGATTACCTGGTTGTAGAAAGACCACAAAGTTTTGGTCAATGAGCAGTGCCTAGTAAAGTTCAAGATCGAGAGCTACCATGATGAGGTACTCTATGATATCATCCACATGGATGCATGTCACATGTTGTTAGGGAGGCCGTGGCAATTCAATAGGTGAGCTATACATGGTGGCCATGCAAACACTTATTCCTTGACAAAACATGGGGTTCGTCACAAGTTAAAACCTCTGAAGGAGACTGAAGAAAAAGTATGTAGTAGTGCTAGAATTTGTTATGTAGATGGAAGAAAATTTTTAGAAGGTATGAAGCATGAGCATATGTGTTATGCATTGATTCCTAGAGTGAGTAAGGAGGATAGTGAGAAGGTTCCAGAAGAAGTTTCTAGGATGTTGGATTAGTTTTAGGATATTGTTTATGATAATGTACCTGAGGGTTTACCACCAATAAAGAAGATCAGTCATCAGATTGACTTGATTCTTGGAGCTAGTTTGCCAAATAAGGCAGCTCATAGAATGACTCCAACAGAAAATGAGGAGTTGAACAGACAAGTTCAAGAGTTGTTGAGAAAGGGTTTGATACGGGAGAGTTTGAGTCCATGTGTAGTACTACTTGGTACTAGCACCAAGAAGGATGGGAGTGGAGGATCAATGCAGTTCTGAGCCATAAAACAAGATAACAATCAAGTACATATTTCCCACACCAAGGATGGATGACTGATGGATTGTTTGAGTGGGCTCAGTACTTCTCAAAGGTGATCTGAAGAAGTGGATATCACTAGTCACGAGTTTGAGGAGGGAGATGGATGGAAGGCTGCCTTCACATTCCAAAGAGGACTTTGTACAAGTGGTTAGTCATGCCTTTGGGCTAACCAATGCTGCTTGAGAGCACATTCATCTGCAGCTCTGGTGAGGTACTAAAAAGAATTTCTAGGAAGTTTGCAGTGTGTGTATTTAGATGATATTTTGATTTCGGTAAGATGTTGGATGAGCATCGATGCATATTGGAGAGTCCTTAAAGTTAAGAGAAGAGAAATTGTTGATTAATGCGAAGAAGTTACAATTTGTGAAGAGGTTAGTGTGCCAGGGTTTGTTGTCTCGTGAAGGTCTCAAGATGGACGGATAAGGTGAGAGCTACGGAATGGCCACAGGAACACTGGTGAGATCTTTCCATGGTTTTGGCTAGTTTTATAGAAAGTTCATTAGAAACTTGATTGGTATTTATGATTTAACTAAAAACAAGTAGAGAGGGATAAAAAATTCAAGTGGAACCTTGGAGTGGCAAAGTTTTGAGCTGATTTGAAGCGAGAAGGTCAGAGAGCATTTCTAGCCCTCCCATTCAATAAGGTGTTTGGTGGATTGTGATGCTAGTGGTTGTGCCATTGGAGCAGTGTTGAGCCAAGAAGGTAAGCCCATTGCCTATTTTAGTGAAAAGTTAAATGATGCCAAGAGAAAGTATTATGTATATGATCAAGAATTTTATGTGATAGTTCAAGCATTAAAGAAATGGAGACATTATTTGTTGCCAAAGGAATTTGTTCTATATACTGATCATCAGGCCTTGCAGTACCTAAATAGTCAGGGAAAATTAAATCAGAGGCATATGAAATGGGTAGAGTTTTTGCAGAGTTATACCTTTGTTTTGAAACATAGGAGTGGGAAGTCAAATAGGGTTGCAGATGCCTTAAGTAGGAAGCATACATTGATGAAAAAGATGCAAATTGAAGTGGTTGGGTTCAATGAACTCAAGAAACTGTATGTAGAAGATCCTAATTTTGCAGAGGCTTGGAAAGCTTGCAAGGAACCTGTTATAGTGGACCAGACAAGGTGGTTGGATTTCATAATCCAGGATGGCATGTTATTTAAGGGAAGTCAATTGTGTATCTCAAGGAGTTCCATGAGGGAGAACCTAATAAAGGAGAAGCATAGTGGAGGAATGGCATGAAATTTTGGTCGGGATAAGACCATTGCCATTATCAGTGAGCATTGTGTGGATGGTTGTGGAGGATGAATTTTGTACAAAGTTGCAGGGTATGTCAAATGGCTAAAGGGGTGAGCTAGAATATAGGCTTATATCAGCCCTTACCTGTACCAGAGAGGCCATGGGAGGATATAAGTATGGACTTTGTTCTTGGTTTGCCAAGGACACAATGAGGGAATGATTTAGTCTTTGTGGTGGTTGATAGGTTTTCAAAGATGGCACATTTCATTCCATGTCAGAAGACCCATGATGTATTCCACATTGCTGACTTGTTCTTCAAAAAGGTGGTGAGGCTACATAGTCTGCCAAAGAGTATTGTTTCAAATCATGACACCAAATTTGTG